>CM038675.1:274840071-275180308 GCA_021605145.1 Aegilops bicornis | reverse complement strand
CACGGGAGGGAGGGAGGCGCCAGGGCTCAGTGTGGATGCCCTCCCTCCCTCCACTATATATAGGGGCAAGGGAGAGGGGGGAGGCGCAGCCTTGCCCCTTCCTCCAAGGAAGGGGTGCGGCCAAGGGAGGGGGAGGAGTCCATCCTCCCCAAGGCACCTCGGAGGTGCCTTCCCCCTTGAGGACTCTTCCCTCCCCAAGTTTCCTTGGCGCATGGGCCTCTTGGGGCTGGTGCCCTTGGCCCATATAGGCCAAGGTACACCCCCTACAGCCCATGTGGCCCCAGGCAGGTGGACCCCCGGTGGACCCCGGACCCTTTCGGCACTCCCTGTACAATACCGATAAAAGTGCGAAACTTTTCCGCGACCAAAATAGGACTTCCCATATATAAATATTTACCTCCGGACCATTCCGGAACTCCTCGTGACGTCCGGGATCTCATCCGGACTCGAACAACATTCGGTAACCACATACAAACTTCCTTTATAACCCTAGCGCCATCGAACCTTAAGTGTGTAGACCCTATGGGTTCGGGAACCATGCGAACATGACCGAGACGTTCTCCGTCAATAACCAACAGCGGGATCTGGATACCCATGTTGGCTCCCACATGTTCCACGATGATCTCATCGAATGAACCACGATGTCAAGGACTCAATCGATCCCGTGATACAATTCCCTTTGTCTAGCGGTATTGTACTTGCCCGAGATTCGATCGTCGGTATCCCGATACCTTGTTCAATCTCGTTTCCGCAAGTCTCTTTACTCGTTCGTAACACATCATCCCGTGATCAACCCTTTGGTCACATTGTGCACATTATGATGATGTCCTACCGAGTGGGCCCAGATATACCTCTCCGTTAACCGGAGTGACAAATCACAGACTCGATACGTGCCAACCCAACAGAAAATATCAGAGATACCTGTAATGCACCTATATAGCCACCCAGTTACGTTGTGACGCTTTGGTACACCCAAAGCATTCCTACGGTATCCGGAGTTGCACAATCTCATGGTCTAAGGAAATGATACTTGACATTAGAAAAGCTTTAGCATACCTAACTACGATCTTTGTGCTAGGCTTTGATTGGGTCTTGTCCATCACATCATTCTACTAATGATGTGATCCCATTATCAATGACATCCAATGTCCATGGTTAGGAAACCGTAACCATCTATTGATCAACGAGCTAGCCAATAGAGGCTTGCTAGGGACATGGTGTTGTCTATGTATCCACACATGTATTTGAGTTTCCTATCAATACAATTATAGCATGGATAATAAACGATTATCATGAACAAGGAAATATAATAATAATAACTAATTTATTATTGCCTCTAGGGCATATTTCCAACAGTCTCCCACTTGCACTAGAGTCAATAATCTAGTTCACATCGTCATGTGATTAACACTGATATGTCACATCGCCATGTGACTAACACCCAAAGAGTTTACTAGTGTCCGTAAACTAGTTCACATCATCATGTGATTTAGACTCAATGAGTTACGAGGTTTGATCATGTTTTGCTTGTGAGAGAGGTTTTAGTCAACGGGTTTTAGTCAACGGGTCTGAACCTTTGAGATCCGTGTGTGCTTTGCAAATTTCTAGGTCATATTATAAATGGATGCTTCCACGCTCCACTTGAAGCTATTCCAAATGGTTGCTCCACTATACGTATCCGGTTTGCTACTCAGAGTCACTCGGATAGGTGTTAAAGCTTGCATCGACGTAACGCTTTACGCCGAACTCTTTATCACCTCCATAATAGAGAAACATGTCCTTATTTACTCCAAGGACAATTTTGATCATTGTCCAATGATCCATTCTCGGATCATTCTTGTACCTCGATCGACTCATGGCAAGGCACACTTCCGGTGCGGTACACAACATAGCATACTATAGAGCCTATGTCTAAGGCATAGGGGACGATCTTCGTCCTTTCTCTCTGTTCTGCCATGGTCGAGCTTTAAGTCTTAACTTCATACCTTACAATTCAGCTAAGAACTCCTTCTTTGACTGATCCATCTTGAACACCTTCAAGATCATGTCAAGGTACATGCTCATTTGAAAGTATTATTAAACATTTTGATCTATCTTATAGATCTTTGATGCTTATTGTTCAAGTAGCCTAATCCAGGTTTTCTATTGAAAAACACTTTTCAAACATCCCTATATGCTTTCTAGAAATTCTACATCATTTCGATCATCAATATGTCAACAACATATTGTTATCGTAAATTCTATAGTGCTCCCACTCACTTCTTTGGAAATACAAGTTTCTCATAAACTTTGTATAAACCCAAAATCTTTGATCATCTCATCAAAGCGCACATTCCAACTCCGAGATGCTTACTCCGGTCCTTAGAAGGATCGCTGGAGCCAAAGATACCTTTTAGCATCCTTAGGATCGACAAAAACTTTCTGATTGTATCACATACAACCTTTCCTTACGAAGACCGGTAAGGAAACTCGTTTTGACATCCATCTGCCAGATTTCATAAATGCAGCTAATGGTAACATGATTCCGACGGACTTAAGCATTGCTACGGATGAGAAAATCTCATCGTAGTCAACTCCTTGAACTTGTGAAAAACTCTTCGCCACAAGTCGAGCTTCATAGACGGTGACATTACGGTCCACGTCCGTCTTCTTCTTAAAGATCCATTTATTTCAATGGCTTGCCGATCATCGGGCAAGTCCACCAAAGTCCATGCTTTGTTATGATACATGGATCCTATCTCGGATTTCATGGCCTCTAACCATTTGTCGGAATTTGGCCCACCATCGCTTCTCCATAGCTCGTAGGTTCATTGTTGTCTAGCAACATGACCTTCAAGACAGGATCACCGTACCACTCTGAAGCGACGCAGCGTCCTTGTCGTCCCCACGAGGTTTGGTAGTGACTTGATCGGAAACTTCATGATTACTGTCATAAGCTTCTACTTCAATTGGTGTAGGTGCCACGGAACAACTTCTGTGCCCTCGCTACACACTAGTTGAAGTGACGGTTCAATAACCTCATCAAGTCTCCACCATCCTCCCACTCAACTTTTCGAGACGAACTTTTCCTCGAGAAAGGACCCGATTTAAGAAGCAATCCCTATTGCTTCCGGATCTGAATTAGGAGGTATACCCAACTGTTTTTGGGTGTCCTATGAAGATGCATTTTATCCGTTTTGGGTTCGAGCTTATCAACCTGAAACTTTTTCACATAAGCGCCATGCCCCAAACCTTTAAGAAATGACAGCTTAGGTTTCTCTAAACCATAGTTCATACGGTGTCATCTCAACGGAATTACGTGGTACCTTATTAAAGTGAGTGCGGTTGTCTCTAATGCCTAACCCATTAACGATAGTGGTAATTCGATAAGAGACATCATGGTACGCACCATATCCAATAGGGTGCAACTATGATGTTAGGACACACCATCACACTATGGTGTTCCAGCGGTATTAGTTGTGAAACAATTTCCACAATGTCTCAATTGTGTACCAAACTCGCAACTCAGATATTCATCTCTATGATCACATCACAGACATTTTATCCTCTTGTCACGAAGATCTTCAACTTCACTCTGAAATTACTTGAACCTTTCAATAATTCAGACTTGTGTTTCATCAAGTACATATACTCAACATCTACTCAAATCATCTGTGAAGTAAGAACATAACGATATTCATTTGCATGCCTCAAAGACTCATTGGACTGCACACATCAAAATGTGTTACTTCCAACAAGTTGCTATCTTGTTCCATCTTCTTTGAAACCGAGGCTTTTCAGGTCATCTTGCCCATGTGGTATGATTTGCATATCTCAAGTGATTCAAAATCATGCGAGTCCAAACGATCCATCTGCATGGAGTTTCATCATGCGATACACCAATGGACATGGTTTGCATGTCTCAAACTTTTCAAAACGAGTGAGTCCAAAGATCCATCAACATGGAGCTTCTTCATGCGCTTTTACACCAATATGACTTATATGGCAGCGCCACAAGTAAGTGGTACTATCATTACTATCTTATACTTTTGGCATGAAAATGTGTATTACTACGATCGAGATTCAATAAACCATTCCTTTAGGCGCAAGACCATTGAAGGTATTATTCAAATAAATAGAGTAACCATTATTCTCCTTAAATGAATAAATCAGACATGTATAGACATAACCCAATCATGTCTATGCTCAACGCAAACACCAAATGACAATAATTCAGGTTTAATACTAATCTTGATGGTAGAGGGAGCGACGATGTTTGATCATATCAAACTTGGAAACACTTCCAACACATATCGTCCGCTCACCTTTTAGCTAGTCTCCGTTTATTCTGTAGCTCTTTTATTTCGAGTTACTAACACTTAGCAACCGAACCGGTATCTTAGTACCCTGGTACTACTAGGAGTACTAGTAAAGTACACATTAACATAATGTATTTCCAATATACTTCTTTCGACCTTGCCAGCCTTCTTATCTACCAAGTATCTAGGGTAATGCTGCTCCAGTGGCTGTTCCCCTTATTACAGAAGCACTTAGTCTCGGGTTTGGGTTCAACCTTGGGTTTCTTCACTAGAGCAGCACTGATTTGCCGTTTCATGAAGTATCCCTTCTTGCCCTTGCCCTTCTTGAAACTAGTGGTTTCACCAACCATCAACAATTGATGCTCCTTCTTGACTTCTACTTTCGTGATGTCAAACAACGCGAATACCTCAAGGATCATATCTATCCTTGATATGTTATAGTTCATCACGAAGCTCTAGCAGCTTGGTGGCAATGACTTTGGAGAAACATCACTATCTCATCTGGAAGATCAACTCCCACTCAATTCAAGTGATTGTTGTACTCTGACAATCCGAGCACAAGCTCAACGATTGAGCTTTTCTCCCTTAGTTTGTAGGCTAAGAAAATCGTCGGAGGTCTCATACCTCTTGACGTGGGCACGAGCCTGAAATCCAATTTCATCCCTCAAAACATCTCATGTTTCGTGACGTTTCAAAACGTCTTTGGCGCCTCAACTCTAAACCGTTTAACCGAACTATCACGTAGTTATCAAACGTGTATGTCCGATGTTCGCAACATCCACAAACGACGTTTGGGGTTCAGACAATCGAGCGGTGCATTAAGGACATAAGCTTTCTACGATCGCATAATTGCTACTTTCGACTTTCAACTATATTTTCTCTAGGAACATATCTAAACAGTGGAACTAAAGCGCGAGCTTACGACATAATTTGCAAAAGGTCTTTTGACTATGTTCAAGATAATTAAGTTCATCTTATGAACTCCCACTCGATAGACATCCCTCCGGTCATCTAAGTGATTACATGATCCGAGTCAACTAGGCCGTGGTCCGATCATCACGTGAGACGGACTAGTCAACATCGGTGAACATCTTCATGTTGATCGTATCTACCATACGACTCATGCTCGACCTTTCGGTCTCTGTGTTCCCGAGGCCATGTCCGTACATGCTAGGCTCGTCAAGTTAACCCCAAGTGTTTTTGCCGTGTAAATCTGTCTTACACCCGTTGTATGTGAACGTAAGAATCCATCACACCCGATCATCACGTGGTGCTTAGAAGCTGACGAACTGTAGCAACGGTGCACGATCAGGGAGAACACTTCTTGAAATTTGTGTAAGGGATCATCTTATTTACTACCGTCGTTCTAAGTAAACAAGATGCATAAACATAATAAACATCACATGCAATTATATAGTAGTGACATGATATGGCCAATATCATATTGCTCCTTTTGATCTCCATCTTCGGGCTCCATGATCATCATTGTCACCGCATGACGCCATGATCTCCATCATCATGATCTCCATCGCCATTATCTCCATGAAGTTGTCTCGCCAACTTATTACTTCTACTACTATGGCTACCGGTTAGCAATAAAGTAAAGTAATTACATGGCGTTGTTTAATGACACGCAGGTCATACAATAAATAAAGACAACTCCTATGGCTCCTGCCGTTGTCATACTCATCGACATGCAAGTCGTGAATCCTATTACAAGAACATGATCAATCTGATACATCACATATCATTCATCACATTCTTCTTGGCCATATCACATCACATAGCATACCCTGCAAAAACAAGTTAGGCGTCCTCTAATTGTTGTTTGCATGTTTTACGTGGCTGCTTTGGGTTTCTAGCAAGAACGCTTTCTTACCTACGCAAAACCACAACGTGATATGCCAATTGCTATTTACCCTTCATAAGGACCCTTTTCATCGAATCTGTTCCGACTAAAGTGGGAGGCGGCACCCGCTAGCCACCTTAGGCACCAAGTGCATATCAGTCGGTGGAACCTGTCTCACGTAAGAGTACGTGTAAGGTCGGTCCGGGCCGCTTCATCCCACAATACCGTCGAAACAAGATTGGACTAGTAACGGTAAGCATATTGAACAAAATCAACGCCCACAACTACTTTGTGTTCTACTCGTGCAACGAATCTACATAATAGACCTAGCTCGATACCACTTTGTTGGGGAACGAGCAGAAATTCAAAATTTTCCTATGTGTCACCAAGATCTATCTATGAAGAAACTAGCAACGAGGGAAGGAGAGTGCATCTACATACCCTTGTAGATCGCTAAGCGGAAGCGTTCATGAGAACGGGGTTGAAGGAGTCGTACTCATCGTGATCCAAATCACCGGAGATCCGAGTGCCGAACGGACGGCACCTCCGCGTTCAACACACGTACAGCCCGGTGACGTCTCCCATGCCTTGATCCAGCAAGGAGAGAGGGAGAGATTGAGGAAGACTCCATCCAACAGCAGCACAACGGCGTGGTGGTGGTGGAGGAGCGTGGCAATCCTGCAGGCTTCGCCAAGCACCTAGGGGATATGAGGAGGTGTCACGGTAGGTAGGGAGGCGCCAGGGGCTCAGGTGTGGATGCCCTCCCTCCCCTCCACTATATATAGGGGCAAGGGAGAGGGGGGAGGCGCAGCCTTGCCCCTTCCTCCAAGGAAGGGGTGCGGCCAAGAAGGGGGGAGGAGTCCATCCTCCCCAAGGCACCTGGGAGGTGCCTTCCCCCTTGAGGACTCTTCCCTCCCCAAGTTTCCTTGGCGCATGGGCCTCTTGGGGCTGGTGCCCTTGGCCCATATAGGCCAAGGCGCACCCCCTACAGCCCATGTGGCCCCCGGGCAGGTGGGACCCCGGTGGACCCCGGACCCCTTTCGGCACTCCGGTACAATACCGATAAAGTGCGAAACTTTTCCGGCGACCAAAATAGGACTTCCCATATATAAATCTTTACCTCCGGACCATTCCAGGAACTCCTCGTGACGTCCGGGATCTCATCCGGACTCGAACAACATTCGGTAACCACATACAAACTTCCTTTATAACCCTAAGCGCCATCGAACCTTAAGTGTGTAGACCCTACGGGTTCGGGAACCATGCGAGACATGACCGAGACGTTCTCCGGTCAATAACCAACAGCGGGATCCGGATACCCATGTTGGCTCCCACATGTTCCACGATGATCTCATCGAATGAACCACGATGTCAAGGACTCAATCGATCCCGTATACAATTCCCTTTGTCTAGCGGTATTGTACTTGCCCGAGATTCGATCGTCGGTATCCCGATACCTTGTTCAATCTCGTTTCCGGCAAGTCTCTTTACTCGTTCCGTAACACATCATCCCGTGATCAACCCTTTGGTCACATTGTGCACATTATGATGATGTCCTACCGAGTGGGCCCAGAGATACCTCTCCGTTAACCGGAGTGACAAATCCCGATCTCGATTCGTACAACCCAACAGATACTTTCGGAGATACTGTAATGCACCTTTATAGCCACCCAATTACGTTGTGATGTTTGGTACACCCAAAGCATTCCTACGGTATCCGGAGTTGCACAATCTCATGGTCTAAGGAAATGATACTTGACATTAGAAAAGCTTTAGCATCTGAACTACGATCTTTGTGCTAGGCTTAGGGTTGGGTCTTGTCCATCACATCATTCTACTAATGATGTGATCCCGTTATCAATGACATCCAATGTCCATGGTTAGGAAACCGTAACCATCTATTGATCAACGAGCTAGCCAATAGAGGCTTGCTAGAGACATGGTGTTGTCTATGTATCCACACATGTATTTGAGTTTCCTATCAATACAATTATAGCATGGATAATAAACGATTATCATGAACAAGGAAATATAATAATAATAACTAATTTATTATTGCCTCTAGGGCATATTTCCAACACCTACGTACCCCCAACAGATCAGATACGGAGCCAAAAACCTAATTCCACCGCCGCAACTTTCTGTATCCTCGAGATCCCATCTTTGGGCCTATTCCGGAGCTCCGCCGGAAGGGGTATCCACCACGGAGGGCTTCTACATCATCATCATAGCCTCTCCGATGAAGTGTGAGTAGTTTACTTTAGACCTTCGGGTCCATAGTTAGTAGCTAGATGGCTTCTTCTCTCTTTTGGATCTCAATACAATGTTCTCCCCCTCTCTCGTGGAGATCTATTCGATGTAATCTTCTTTTTGCGCTGTGTTTGTTGAGATCGATGAATTGTGGGTTTATGATCAAGATTATCTATGAGCAATATTTGAATCTTCTCTGAATTCTTTTATGCATGATTGGTTATCTTTGCAAGTCTCTTCGAATTATCCGTTTGGTTTGGCCAACTAGATTGGTAGTTCTTGCAATGGGAGAAGTGCTTAGCTTTGGGTTCAATCTTGCGGTGTCCTTTCCCAAAGGATGAGGGGCAGCAAGGCACGTATTGTATTGTTGCCATCGAGGATAACAAGATGGGTTTTTTTTTATCATATTGCATGAATTTATCCCTCTACATCATGTCATTTTGCTTAAGGCGTTACTCTGTTTTCATTAACTTAATACTCTAGATGCATGCTGGATAGCGGTCGATGATTAGAGTAATAGGAGTAGATGCAGGCAGGAGTCGGTCTACTTTTCTTGGACGTGATGCCTATATACATGATCATACCTAGATATTCTCATAACTATGCTCAATTCCGTCAATTGCTCAACAGTAATTCGTTCACCCACCGTAGAATACTTATGCTCTTGAGAGAAGCCACTAGTGAAATCTATGGCCCCCAGGTCTATTCTCATCATATTAATCTTCCTACGCTTTATTATTGCCTTGCTTTTTTACTTTACCTTTTATTTTACTTTGCATCTTTATACCAAAAATACCAAAAATATTATCTATCATCTCTATCTGATCTCACTCTCGTAAGTGACCGTGAAGGGATTGACCACCCCTATTCGCGTTGGTTGCGAGGAGTTATTTGCTTTGTGTAGGTACAAGGGACTTGCGCGTGGCCTCCTACTGGATTGATACCTTGGTTCTCAAAAACTGAGGGAAATACTTACGTTACTCTGCTGCATCATCACTACAAAAAAAATACACTTTCGTGATGATACGTGTTTGTCACAGTAGGTCGCGTTTTTTGTCATGCATGTACATCCATGACAAATTTATGACATAATCAAGATAGTCATACCTGTGCTATCGTAGAAGCGTTCCATGACATTACCAAAATTATCATCACGGAAGTGTCCACTTCCATGACGATAAATCCCGTGTCATAGAAGTGCTTTCGTCAAGGGTGGCCGACACGTGGTATCCACCGTAACGGATCGCCGTTAAGCTATCGGGTCAGATTTTTGATCCGATAACCCATTAACAGCCACGACCAATGCCGATTTTCTACGTGTAAAATTCTCATTGGCTGACGGTTCCATCGCCACCTCGCTGGCACAGTGTCACTCATCCAACGGTCGAGATGGGCCTATGATATGTTGACACGTGGACCGCCCAACAGAGGCCCATTAAAGTTTAAATGGGCCAGCCCAACCAAGGCCCATAAGATTTAGCGGACCATAATGGGCCGACCCAAATTTAAAGGCCAACAAAATTTAGCGGACCACAATGGGCCGGCCCAGCTAAAGGCCCACAAGATTTTGCAGACCATAATGGGCCGGCCCAGCTAAAGGCCCACAAGATTTTGCGGACCACAATGGGCCGGCCCAACTAAAGGCCCACAAGATTCTGCAGACCATAATGGGCCGGCCCAGCTCAAGGCCCAACATTCTTCACATCAAATTGGCCCGTCAACTACTGTCCTAAACTTGCCATCAACGCGCCCATGGTCACTTCGCCCGTTAACGATCCGCTAAGTAATTGGGCGAATCACGGCCCGGTGTATTTCCTACCGTTAAAGGTCCGGCTTCATTTGGGCCCATTTACGTGCCATCAAAACTTTTGGCCCATATACGACCGTGAAGGATTTGGGTCATATTCGCCATGTCGACATTCGGCTGTTAGAGGCCCACTATAGATTTGGGCGATTTCTTCTTGTTGTCATTTTCGCCCGTTAACGCCGGACGTAAACCATGGGCCATATGTGGCCCAACGTCATATCGGGCCCATTAACGGCTCATATAAAAATGACGATAATCTAGCCCGACCGAAGTTCCGACCTGTTAAAGGGCCGTGTATTAGTTCGTCGCATTTACGGCCCGTACGAATTTCGGCCTGTCAAAGATCCGCGTCGTAAATGGGCGACCATTTTCGGCCTGCTAAGTCCAGTGGGTTATTTGGCACAATCAGGGCCCAATCTCACTTTCGGTATATTAAAGGCCCATGTTTTTTATGGGCTCGAGATATTTACACCTGTAAACGGCATATTTTTACTGAGGGCCCAGATTATGTTTAGGCCTGTTAAAGGCCCACTATGGGCATAGGCCTACCAGAAAAATATGAAAGCTTATGCTGATTTAGGCCCAGATATTTTTAGTGGGCTACATGTCAATTTCGGCCCAGAATCGCTTTTAGCCCAATTGGAATGGGCCCATTTAATGTTGGCATGTTGGGCTCCTACGAAGCTTTCGGCTGAATACATTACTAAGATAAACCTACAATATACAAAAATAGCGTCATAATTACTGCAGCCTGGGGCAACATCATAAATGTTGTATCACAACAAAATAAATTCCAACCATACAACAAAAGGCCTGTTGGCATAAAGTTTACAGTCCTTCCAGATAAAAGCACCATCAGATGTATAGAAGCACAGATCATTTGACCTGAGTGCTAATGTTTCAGGTTGTAGAATCTGATGGAGCAGCACGATCTCCACCTTTTTCCGCCATTGCTCTTGAACAACGAAGCGAATGTTTGATAGTCTGGTTTCAAAACCATTCATATCTTGACGACATTTCTCAACCACTATTCTTGTTTCAAAACAACGTCCATTAGGGATTGGAGTTGTGTATGCGGAGCATGATATATCACTACATCTAGCGGAAGATTTTGTTCAGTGGGTGATTTGGGCAAGGTTACCTTGACAACCAACCCAGAACTACGCAGGAAGGTGCTTTTTGCACTGTTAGTGGAGAGATACTAACGCACTGCAGCAAGAGGTGACATTGTGCCTGTGGTAGCCTCGTCACCTTCAGGTGGTTGTGGCTGTTAAATCATTTGTTCCATAGCTTCACGAAAGTTTGAACTTGTAGATTAGTGTACCGGATAAGTTACTAATGAGACAAAAACAAACAAAGTAGGTTAAACGTTTATACATTACTTATTTTGGTGAACTCTTGTAATACATTAGCATGTATTGTAGTGCCAACTACATAATAAAATCACTTTCGGAACATATGTCCATGTAGCATGCCTATTGTATTGTCTATTTCCTCACATTAGTTGACATCTAAGGATAAAGAGACATGGTTTAAAGTAGGATGAACATAGTATGACATCATTCATATCATGGGCAAACAGATATAAAACAAACAGCCTATTTTATCATTGTGTGCGCACGTGAACATAACAACTAGATTACAGATCAAGACCAAAAGAATATCCTTCATCTCTTTTAAACCATGTAAGGTGAAATGATACGTTAAGACAACTGTGTATAAAAGTGAATAGAGTAACTGACATTGGCTGCAAACCAAGTAGTTAAATGAACACATCACAGTACCAATCAGTTCAAGGCAGGAGGAGTAAGGACTTACAACAGCGGCTTGAAATGGTGTGCTCATGCCCTTCATCTTGCTGGAGTGGTAATCCTTGAAGATTTGCACTGCATTCGGTTCAGGTTCTTTTTGGTCCGCACGGGGTTTCCTCTGTATTTGGAACAAGTTAATATAGCTACAATAATATGGCACAAAAAGAAGAAGGAAGTAGCAGCTATTTACAAAAGCCTCGCAGTGTGCAATATAGCTACGAGATCCTATTGTCTGTTGGAATTTCACTTTAGAACGGTTGGTTTTGTTCTTCAAACAATTATCCTAGAAGAAGATACACTTGTAAGGCACATACATAAATACAAGTTCAATATGTGGTCTGATCAAATACATATAGCCTACCTGATACTTTGGATCAGACCAGTGTTTAACGAGGGCTGTCCAGTCTTCATCTGTAATATATTCCACTGGAGATGTTTGGGCGATTTAATTGTTAGCCTTGCCTTCAAAGTGAGATTTTCTAAGGTAGTACCGATACTATCGCAGAGCAGACTGAAAAACATGAGTGCATGCTTGTTTAGTTGCATCATCTTTCGGATCCAACTTGAACCTCATCTGTTGAAAAAAAATGTGAGTCTTATTAGGAGGAAGCTAGAAAGTATGGGACAGAGCAAGACAATATTACTAATTGCGATGAATAACATTACTTACGGATAAATGGTCAAGGAAGGTGTTAAACTGGGTATTGTCTTTCTCATTCCTGTACTGGATCCACGTTGGGAGGATACATGAATGACACCTAATGACAATGGCTGCCTCTTATACTAACTTGGCTGACTCTATAGCATCACGTGGCCTTTTTAAACCTGCCTCAAAATGGATCTCCATTCTTCCTCCTTTAGATTTTGTTAATCTGTCAAGCATTATCCTCGATGTCTGCATTTCGCTTGCGTGGTGCTAGTTCAACAATGAATATGGAAAGTGTTAGTGTACATCAAACTGTGAGAGTACATATAAAGGAGCATGCAAGCGCAACTTGACTCGGTCAAATTACCGTTGTGGTGTTGATGCTCATGAGGTTCATCTGATCTTGCCAAGTCCTGTTGTGTCGTGATGCTTGGAAGTAGTGTTAGGTGTGAAGGCAGCTTGGGAATTGGCCGCCCGGAGCAAATGAACGAGTAACTGGTTGAGATGTCGGTACAGCTTGAAGCGGATCTTGCAGCTGGTGGAAGCAGGTGATACTGTGTTTGTAGATTTAGCCGGTGGACTTGGACCTTCTCGCACTATAAGTACCGGCATAATCTCAATTTACGTAACCTTTTCCATTTCACCAAGAGTAACAACACTCCCTACTATATTATTTTCCTTGCTCTTTTTGACTTTTGCCATGTCAAAATTGTACATAACACAAAAGAATAAAATCACTCTTCGTAACTCATTGATGCATGAATCTGGACAAGCTATACTTTGATGTAAGACAACCGTATGAGGATGGAATATGTAAGAAAAACAGGACGGCATGACATATTCACAGCTACGATGTGCAAACTAAGCAGAAGGATTTTCAAGAAAACAGAAGTAATGCAAGCTAGACACCATATGAAAGATGCAACCAATATTACTTGGCCAAGTTAAAAGTGTCTTGTCATAAGTGGCAATTCGAAAAATTAGAAGCAGTACAACGTAGAAATCAATGCAAGATGCAACCACTATCAAACTGCCATGTTAAAAGCGTCCAATCATGAGTGACTAATGCGGGATACACAACAAAAGATTACTTTGATGTAAGAACATGGTATGATAGATAGATGCAAAGGTATTCTAGACACAGAACGCCATGTCATATGCACATGTATAACGTATAAACTCAGCAGGTGCAATTAAATCAAAATAGAAGAAATACAGGCTAGACAACATATGCAACATGAAACCAATTATCACACTGTCAACTTAGAGCAAGCACCTGTGATGGTGGAGTATGGGAGATGAACTCATCATGTAGACTTGGGACTTCAACTTCATTAGCAGTAGCAGGGGCAAATCTAGAGAGTCTATGTTTGCGTCGGTGTGGAGGACCACCAACATCCCCTAACTTACTCTTTTCCTTCCTATTTTCTGATATTGCCTTATGAAGTCAAAACCACAAGAAGATGAATAAAATTAGCTCTCCATAACTGGTTGATGCATGATACAGACGAACACTACTTTGATGTAAGGCAATCGCATGATAGGAGGATGGAATATATACAAAAAAAGACAGCGTTTCATATTCACACGTACGATAGGAGGATGGAATATGTATGAAAAACAAGATGGTGAAGGCATTTCAACAAAATTAGAAGAAATGAAAGTTAGGCAATCGTCGTCTCCAACGTATCTATAATTTTGATTGCTCCATGCTACTTTATCTACTTGTTTTAGGCAATATTGGGCTTTATTATCCACTTTTATATTATTTTTGGGACTAACCTATTAACTGGAGGCCCAGCCCAGATTTGTTGTTTTATGCCTATTTCAGTTTTTCGAGAAAAAGGAATATCAGACGGGGTCAAAACGGAACGAAATCAATTGGAGAAGTTATTTTTGGAAGGAAACCCACCTGATGGACTTGGACTCCACGTCAGAAGGTACGGGAGGTGCTCATGAGGGTGGGGGGCGCGCCCCCCCTGCCTCGTGGGGCCCCCGTAGCTCCACCGACGTACTCCTTTCACCCATATATACTCTTGTACCCTAAAACTTCCAGAATAGAAGATAGATCGGGAGTTCCGCCGCCGCAAGCCTCTGTAGCCACCAAAAACCTCTCGGGAGCCAGTTCCGGCACCCTGCCGGAGGGGGATCCCATCACCGGTGGCCATCTTCATCATCCCGGCGCTATCCATGACGAGGAGGGAGTAGTTCACCCTCGGGGCTGAGGGTATGTACCAGTAGCTATGTGTTTGATCTCTCTCTCGTGTTCTCTCTTGTGTTCCCTCTATGTCACGATCTTGATGTATCCTGAGCTTTGCTATTGTAGTTGGATCTTATGATGTTTCTCCCCCTCTACTCTCTTGTGATGAATTGAGTTTCCCCTTTGAAGTTATCTTATCGGATTGAGTCTTTTATGAGAACACTTGATGTATGTCTTGCCATGTTTATCTGTGGTGACAATGGGATATCGCGTGCCACTTGATGTATGTTTTGGTGACCAACTTGCGGGTTCCGCCCATGAACCTATGCATAGGGGTTGGCACACGTTCTTGACTCTCCGGTAGAAACTTTGGGGCACTCTTTGAAGTACTTTGTGTTGGTTGGATGAATCTGAGATTACGTGATGCATATCGTATAATCATGCCCATGGATACTTGAGGTGACAATGGAGTATCTAGGTGACATTAGGGTTTTGGTTGATTTGTATCTTAAGGTGTTATTCTAGTACGAACTCTAGGGCTGTTTGTGACACTTATAGGAATAGTCCAATGGATTGATCCGAAAGAATAACTTTGAGGTGGTTTTGTACCCTACCATAATCTCTACATTTGTTCTCCGCTATTAGTGGCTTTGGAGTGACTCTTTGTTGCATGTTGAGGGCTTGTTATATGATCTATCTATGTTATTATTGTTGAGAGAACTTGCACTAGTGAAAGTATGAACCCTAGGCCTTCTTTCCTATCATTGCAATACCGTTTATGCTCACTTTTATCATTACTTACCTTGCTGTTTTTATATTTTCAGATTACAAAAACCTATATCTACCATCCATATTGCACTTGTATCACCATCTCTTCGCCGAACTAGTGCACCTATACAATTTACCATTGTATTGGGTGTGTTGGGGACACAAGAGACTCATTGTTATTTGGTTGTAGGGTTGTTTGAGGGAGACCATCTTCATCCTACGCCTCCTACGGATTGTTAAATCTTAGGTCATCCACTTGAGGGAAATTTGCTACTGTCCTACAAACCTGTGCACTTGCAAGCCCAACAACGTCTACAAGAAGAAGGTTGTGTAGTAGACATCAAGCTCTTTTCTAGCGCCGTTGCCGGGGAGGCTAGGTAAGTGAAGGTATATCTTTAGATCTTGCAATCGAATCTTTTTGTTTCTTGTTTTAGCACTAGTCTAGTTTATAAAAGAAAACTAAAAAAATGGAATTGAGTTTGTCTCATACGCTTCATCTTTTTAATATCTTTCGTGAGTATGATGGAAAGGAAAATTGTGCCAAAGTGTTAGAAGAAGAATGCATTAAAATGTTTGGCACTAAATCTTTGAATGATGAGCATGATTGCAATCTTGTTAGTATGAATTCCTTGAATATCCATGATGCTAATGATATGCAAAGCCACAAGCTTGGGGAAGCTATGTTTGATGAATATGATATTTTTTGTCCCCCAAGCTTTGATGAGCAAATTTACTATGATGAAAGCATGCCTCTATCTATGATGATTATTGTGATGACACCTATGCTTTAAAGAATAATGATAACAATGAAACTTGTCATCTTGATCTTAATTCTCAATCACATGATAGTTATTTAGTTGAGTTTGCTCCCACTATTTTTCATGAGAAGAATTTTGCTTATGTGGAGAGTAATAAAAATTCTATGCAAGTAGATCATGAAAAGAATGCTTTAGGTGCTGGTTATATTGTTGATTTCATTCATGATGCTACTGAAAATTATTATGAGGGAGGAACATATGCTTGTAGGAATTGCAATAATATCAAGTTTCCTCTCTATGTGCTTAAAGTTTTGAAGTTATGCTTGTTTTACCTTCCTATGCAAGTTGATTCTTGTTCCCATAAGTTGTTTGCTCACAAAATCCCTATGCATAGGAAGTGGGTTAGACTTAAATGTGCTAGCCATATTCTTCATGATGCTCTTTTTATGTTTCAATTCTTATCTCTTATATGAGCATCATTGAAATCATCATGCCTAGCTAGGGGCGTTAAACGATAGCGCTTGTTGGGAGGCAACCCAATTTTATTTTAGTTTCTTGATTTTTGGTTCTGTTTAGGGATAAATAATCTATCTAGCCTCTGGTTATATGTGGTTTTTTTTAGTTAGTGTTTGTGCCAAGTATAACCTTTGGGAAGACTTGAGTGAAGTCTTTATGATCATGCTGTAAAAAACAGAAACTTTAGCGCTCACGAGATTAGCTAGAAATTTTTACTGGAGAGTGCTATTTAGTTGATTATTTTTGCAGATGATTACTAGACAAATTCCTCAGGTCCACAAATTTATTTTAGAATTTTTGGAGTTCCATAAGTTTACGTTAGCTACAGATTACTACAGACTGTTCTGTTTTTGACAGATTCTGTTTTCATTGTGTTGCTTGCTTATTTTGATGAATCTATGGCTAGTAAAATACTTTATAAATCATAGAGAAGTTGGAATACCGTAGTTTTAACACCAATATAAATAAATAATGAGTTCATTACAGTACCTTGAAGTGGTGTTTTGTTTTCTTTCGCTAACGGAGCTCACGAGTTTTCTGTTAAGTTTTGTGTTGTGAAGTTTTCAAGTTTTGGGTAAAGATTCGATGGACTATGGAATAAGGAGTGGCAAGAGCCTAAGATTGGGGATGCCCAAGGCACCGCAAGGTAATATTCAAGGATAACCAAGAGCCTAAGCTTGGGGATGCCCCAGAAGGCATCCCCTCTTTCGTCTTCGTTCATCGGTAACTTTACTTGGAGCTATATTTTTATTCATCACATGATATGTGTTTTTCTTGGAGCGTCATGTCATTTTCTTTAGCTTTGATTGCTGTTTGAATAAAGTATCAAGATCTGAAATTATTAAATGAGAGAGAGTCTTCGCATAGTTGCATAATTATTTAGCTACTCATTGATCTTAACTTATATCTTTCGGAGTAGTTTGTTGTTGCTCTAGTGCTTCACTTATATCTTTTAGAGGACGGTGGTGGATTTGTTTTAAAGAAACTATTGACCTCTCATGCTTCACTTCGATTATTTTAAGAGTCGTTTATAGCAAGGTAATTTTCTTAATGTTAATATACTTAGTGTTCAAGATATGTGAAACTTTCTTTTTGAGTGAATTGAATACTAAGATAAGTTTGATGCTTGATAATTGTTTTGAGATATGGAGGTGATAATACCAAAGTCGTGCTAGTTGATAATTGTGAATTTGAGAAATACTTGTGTTGAAGTTTGTAAGTCCCGTAGCATGCATGTATGGTTAAAGTTGTGTAACAAATCTGAAACATGAAGTGTACCTGGCTTGTGCATCCTTATGAGTGGCGGTCGGGGACGAGCGATGGTCTTTCCTACCAATCTATCCCCCTAGGAGCATGCGCGTAGTACTTGATTTTTGATGGCTTCTAAATTTTTGCAATAAGTATATGAGTTCTTTTGACTAATGTTGAGTCCATGGATTATACACACTTTTACCTTTCCGCCTTTGCTAGCCTCTTCGGTACCGTGCATTGACCTTTCTCACCTTGAGAGTTGGTGCAAACTTCGCCGGTGCATCCAAACCCCGTGATATGTTACACTCTTTCACACATAAACCTCCTTATATCTTTCTCAAAACAACCGCCATACCTACCTATCATGGCATTTCCATAGCCATTCCGAGATATATTGCCATGCGACTTCCATCATCATCATTATGACATACATTACTTTTGTCATATTGCCATTGCATGATCATGTAGTTGACATCGTATTTGTGGCAAAGCCACCATGCATTATTTTCCATACATGTCACTGTTGATTCATTGCACCATCTCGGTACATCACGGGAGGCATTCATATAGAGTCATATTTTGTTCTAAGTTTCGAGTTGTAATTGTTGAGTTGTAAGAGAAATAAAAGTGTGATGATCATCATTATTAGAGCATTGTCCCAAGTGAGGAAAGGATGATGGAGACTATGATTCCCCCATAAGTCGGGATGAGACTCCGGACAAAAAAAAAGAGAGCAAGGCCAAAAAAAAGGGAGGCCCAAAAAAATGAGAGAAAAAGAGAGAAGGGACAATGCTACTATCCTTTTACCACACTTGTGCTTCAAAGTAGCACCTTGTTCTTCATGTAGTGAGTCTCATATATTGTGCTTCAAAGTAGCACTAAGATCTTCATGATAGAGAGTCTCTCATTTTGTCATTTTCATATACTAGTGGGAATTTTTCATTATAGAACTTGGCTTGTATATTCCAATGATGGGCTTCCTCAAAGTGCCCTAGGTCTTCGTGAGCAAGCAAGTTGGATGCACACCCACTTGGTTTCTTTTGTAGAGCTTTCATATACTTATAGCTCTAGTGCATCCGTTGCATGGCAATCCCTACTCCTCATGTTGACATCAATTGATGGGCATCTCCATAGCCCGTTGATTATCCTCGTCAATATGAGACTATCTCCTTTTTTGTCTTCTCCACACAATCCCCATCATCATATACTATTCCACCCATAGTGCTATATCCATGGCTCGCGCTCATGTATTGCGTGAAGGTTGGAAAAGTTTGAGATCATTTGAGTATGAAACAATTGCTTGGCTTGTCATCGGGGGTATAGAAGTTGGGAACATCTTTGTGTGACGAAAATGAAGCATAGCCTAACTATATGATTTTGTAGGGATGAACTTTCTTTGGCCATGTTATTTTGAGAAGACATGATTACTTTTATTAGTATGCTTGAAGTATTATTATTTTTATGTCAATATGAACTTTTGTCTTGAATCTTTCGGATCTGAATATTCATATCACAAGTAAGAAGATTTATATTGAAATTATGCCAAAGTATCACTCCGCATCAAAAATTATCTTTTTTATCATTTACCTACTCGAGGACGAGTAGGAATTAAGCTTGGGGATGCTTGATACGTCTCCAACGTATCTATAATTTTTGATTGCTCCATGCTACTTTATCTACTGTTTTAGGCAATATTGGGCTTTATTATCCACTTTTATATTATTTTTGGGACTAACCTATTAACCGGAGGCCCAGCCCAGATTTGCTGTTTTATGCCTATTTCAGTTTTTCGAGAAAAAGGAATATCAGACGGAGTCAAAACGGAACGAAATCAATTGGAGAAGTTATTTTTGGAAGGAAACCCACCTGATGGACTTGGACTCCACATCAGAAGATACGGGAGGTGCTCACGAGGGTGGGTGTATCCATGTCGGCGCTATCCATGTCGAGGAGGGAGTAGTTCACCCTCGGGGTTGAGGGTATGTACCGGTAGCTATGTGTTTGATCTCTCTCTCTCGTGTTCTCTCTCGTGTTCCTCTATGGCACGATCTTGATGTATCGAGCTTTGCTATTGTAGCTGGATCTTATGATGTTTCTCCCCCTCTACTCTCTTGTGATGAATTGAGTTTCCCCTTTGAAGTTATCTTATCGGATTGAGTCTTTTATGAGAACACTTGATATATGTCTTGCCGTGTTTATCTGTGGTGACAATGGGATATCACGTGCCACTTGATGTATGTTTTGGTGACCAACTTGCGGGTTCCGCCCATGAACATATGCATAGGGGTTGGCACACATTCTTGACTCTCCGGTAGAAACTTTGGGGCACTCTTTGAAGTACTTTGTGTTGGTTGGATGAATCTGAGATTGTGTGATGCATATCGTATAATCATGCCCATGGATACTTGAGGTGACAATGGAGTATCTAGGTGACATTAGGGTTTTGGTTGGTTTGTATCTTAAGGTGTTATTCTAGTACAAACTCTAGGGCTGTTTGTGACACTTATAGGAATAGCCCAATGGATTGATCCGAAAGAATAACTTTGAGGTGGTTTCGTACCCTACCATAATCTCTACGTTTGTTCTACGCTATTAGTGGCTTTGGAGTGACTCTTTGTTGCATGTTGAGGGCTTGTTATATGATCTATCTATGTTATTATTGTTGAGAGAACTTGCACTAGTGAAAGTATGAACCCTAGGCCTTGTTTCCTATCATTGTAATACCGTTTACGATCACTTTTATCATTAGTTACCTTGCTGTTTTTATATTTTCAGATTACAAAAACCTATATCTACCATCCATATTGCACTTGTATCACCATCTCTTCGCCGAACTAGTGCACCTATACAATTTACCCATTGTATTGGGTGTGTTGGGGACACAAGAGACTCATTGTTATTTGGTTGCAGGGTTGTTTGAGGGAGACCATCTTCATCCTACGCCTCCTACGGATTGATAAACCTTAGGTCATCCACTTGAGGGAAATTTGCTACTGTCCTACAAACCTGTGCAGTTTCAGGCCCAACAACGTCTACAAGAAGAAGGTTGTGTAGTAGACATCAGGCACCATATGAACATGCAACCAATATCACTCTATCAGGTAAAAAGTGTCTCGTCGTAAGTGCCATTTCAAGAAATTAGAAGCAGTACAAGCTAGAAGACAATGCAAGATGCAACCTACATCACAGTCCCAAGTTAAATGTGTCTTATGGGTAAGTGATCGTTGCAGGTATAAGTTGTGAGCTACGCAGATGCAATTCAACATAATCAGAAGCAATACAAACTAGACATCATACGGAAAATGCAACCACGTATAACAGTTCCAAGTAAGAGCAAGCACCTGTGATGGTGGAGTAGGGAGATGTGCTCATCATGTACACATATGTTCTAGAAACAGGAACACGTGTCATATTCACAGGCATTATGTGTAAAGTAAGCAGATGCAATTCAAGTTAGAAGCAATACAAGCTAGACATCATACGCAACATGCAACCACATATAATAGTGTCAAGTTAGAGCAATCACCTGTGATGGTGGAGTAGGGGAGATGTGCTCATCATCTACATAGCTACGTTGACAGTCCAGCCTTGTGTTGTCTTGCGAATCTTGTTGGGAGGATGGCAGTGTAGAATCTGTAGAGACCCCCTGTTTGAGTTGCTCCGAAGGACCACCATCATCCACTGCCGGACTAATTTCCTTCAGCTGTAATGATTTTGCATTATGAAGTCAAATCGATAAGAAAAAGGAATAAAATTCGCTCTTCAGAACTCATTCATGCATGATACTGACGAACACTACTCGGATGAAAGGCAAACACATGATGCGGGGATGGAATATGTATGAAAAACAGGATGGTGTGACATATTCACACCTATGATGTGACATATTCAACAAATTAGAAGCACTACAAGCTAGACACCATATGAAAGATGCAACCAATATCACTACGCCAAGTTCAAACTGTATATGCGTTTCAACAAATTAGAAGCGATACATGCTAGAAATCATATGCAAGACACAACCAATATCACAGTGGCGACTTAAAGGTGCCTTATCATAAGTGACTGATGCGGGATATGCAAGAATAGTAGTCTGATGTAGAAACAGGAACACATGTCATATTCACAGGCATTATGTGTAAAGTAAGCAGATGCAATTCAACAAATTTAGAAGCAATACAAGCTAGACATCATACGCAACATGCAACCACATATAATAGTGCCAAGTTAGAGAAAGCACCTGTGATGGTGGAGTAGGGGAGATGTGCTCATCATCTACACAACTACGTTGACTGTCTAGCCTTGCGTTGTCTTGCGAATCTTGTTGGGAGGATGGCGGAGTAGAATCAGAGAGAACCTCCGTTTGGGTTGCTCGGAAGGACCACCATCATCCAATGCCTTGCCAATTTCCTTCAGCTTTATTGATTTTGCATTGTGAGGTCATACCGACAAGAAAAGCGGAATATGATTCGCTCTTCGTAACTCATTCATGCATGATAATCTTGTGAACACTACTCTGATGAAAGGCAAAGTCATGATACGAGGATGGAATATGTACGAAAAATGGACGGCTTTACATATTCACACCTATGATGTGGTAACTAAGCAGAAGGCACTTCAACAAATTAGAAACACTGCAAGATACCATATGGAAGGTGCAATCAATATTACTCTGCCAAGTTAAAACTGTCTCGTCATAGGTGGCGTTCATCAAACTAGAAGCAATACATGCTAGAAATCATATTCAAGACTCAAACCAATATCACACTGCCAACTTAAAGGTGTCCCATCATAACTGACTGATGCAGGATACACAAGAAGAGTAGTTTCATGTAAGAACATGGTGTGATAGATATGTACCAAAAACAGGAAAGCATGTCATATTCACATGTATCATGTGTAAGCTAAGCAGATGCAGTTTACACTAATTAGGAGCAATACGAGCTAAACACCATATGCAACATGCAACCAGATATCACACTGCCAAGTTATATCAAGCACCTTGGATGGTGGAGTAGGGAGCGGAGACTTGGACCTTGTAATGCACTATAAGTACAAGGAGAATCGGTCTGACAGATGCTCGTTTACGTTGTCAGAGAGGACCACCATCATCGCCTTCCTTACTCTTTTCCTTCCTCTTTCTTGATTTTGCCTTGTGAAGTCAAACCCACAAGAAAAGGAATAAAATTTGCTCTTCAGAACTCATTGATGCATGATACTGATGAACACTACTTTCATGTAAGGCAGCCGCATGATAGGAGGATGGAATATGTATGAAAAACAGGACGGCGTGACATATTGACATGTATGATGTATAAAATATAAACTAAGCACAAGGTGCTTGAACTTGTTAGAATCGATGCAAGCTAGAAACCATATGAAAGATGAAACCAATATCACTCTGCCAAATTAAAAGGGTGCCCTAACAAATGTATTTGACCAAATTAGAAGCAATACATGGCAACAAGCTAGAAATAATATGCAATATGCAATGAATAAAGGTGACTCATCTTAAGTGATTGATGCAGGATACAGAAGAAAGGTAGTTTCATGTAAGAACAAGGTTAACACATAGATGTAGTGTGTACCAAAAATAGGAAGGCATGTCATATTCACAGGTATAGTGTGTAAACTAAGCAGATGCAATTTACCCTAATTAGAAGCATTACAAGCTAGACACCGTATGCAACATGCAACAACATATCACACTGCGAAGTTAGAGCAAGCACTGTGATGGTGGTGTAGGGAAGTGCGGTCTTCGTGCATGAGCTACGTTCAATGTCTTCATTTAGGCTTGCTGTTTCTTGAGAATCATGTGGAGAGGATGAAATTGCATTCTTTATAAGAGTATTGCGTCTCATATTAACCCACGCGTGTGACTGTCTCATCATAAGCGATAGACGCAGGATACACAAGAACAGTAGTTTGATGTAAGAACATTGTGTGATAGGCAAATGTAGTATGTACCAAAAACAGGAAGGCGTGTCATATTCACATGTATAATGTGTAAGCTAAGGAGATGCAATTTAACAAATTAGGAGCATTGATGAGGGATACACAAGAAAATTAGTTTGATGTAAGAACATGGTTAATAGAAAGACGTAGTATGTACCAAAAACAGGAAGGCATGTCATATTCACAAGTATAATGTGTTAACTAATCAGATGCAATTTACCCTAATTAGAAGCATTACAAGGTAGACACCATATGCAACATGCAACCACATATCACACTTCCAAGTAAGAGCAAGCACCTGCGATGGTGGTGTGGGGGAATTGCGGTGATCAACTAGATAGCTACGTTGACTATCTTCATTTAGCCTTGCTGTTTCTTGAGAATCATGTGGGGAGGATGACACTGCACTCTTTAAACGAGTAGGGCGTCTCACAGTAACCCACCCGGGTGATTGTCTCATCATAAGTGATTGACGAGGGATACAAAAGAGCATTAGTTTGATGTACGAACATGGTTAATAGACATATGTAGTATGTATAAAAAACATGAAGGCATGTCATTATCAAAGGTATAATGTGTAAAGTAAGCAGATGCAATTTAACCAAATTGGAAGCAATACAAGCTAGACACCATATGCAACATGCAACCACATTTGACGGTGGGTTAAAGCAAGCACACAGGATGGTTGTGTGTGGCAATTGAGATCATCAATCGCAGAGCTACGTTCTTGTCTCCAATCACGACATCGCACCCATTAGAGCTGAAACGCTTAGTGTTTGTCTTGAATTACACTTTGGAGCGACTTACATCTTTTCTTTTCTCGCATTCATCAACCTGCGTAGTCTGAAATACCCATGCATAAAAAAACAATAGTGTGAGTATGGGTGAAGTGTGTGCACAATTAGTACAGTGTAAAAGTAGCAGATAGCAGGTCGGTGAGAAATAAATGATGGGAGACAATGATAGCTCTACAACATGCATGTCACACTAAATTACTACAGGATTCTATGAAAATAACAGTCGACTGAAAGCAAATAGGTCAGTTTCATTTTTTTTGCATCGTCCGATGTACAAAGAACGGGCAGATCGCCTTCATCTACCTCCAGCCAGTCAGTGTTGATGATCTTCCTCGAAATGCCAGCGACCACCGGCCCAGTATTCCTCCCCTGCCTGTGCCCTCCCCTCGACCTCACCGCACCACCGTGCTTGGCACCGCCCCCCGGCCATCCATTCAAGCCCTGCCGACCTCCAGATCGGGTGCAAGCAGCTCCTGCGCCCCACACCCCTATGATAGACATCGATGTGCCGCTTCCTCGGGGAACAGGCGGACTAGGTGCTCCGCACGCCTAAGCGGGTGCTGCTTCTTTTAATTGCGGTTCGACTGACCCTGAACTGAAATCCAGGGGGGCTACTGACCTCTAGCAAAGGTGAAATAGTAAAAGGGAGGAAACCTTGTGCATTCAGTATCACGAAGAAGATGCAGTAAGAAGCGCTCAGCTTGTTTCTTTCATTGGATGAATACGGTGTGAGCGGAGACGTAAGATTTGCATGAATAAGGGAAGAGGAGTACCTCTTTCATTGGCGATCTTGTGTCCTCCTTCTCGCTTTTTCCGACGATCTTCTTGTTGTTCGCCGAAACCGAAGTTGTGGAGGACGGTGCAGCCTTGGACGAACCCATGGAAAAGTTGTTGAGTGTGGTGCGGTGGCCGTGCAGCCGGCGGCGGGGAAGCAGATCCGAGGCGGCGAACAGCGGTGTGGCGGGAACAGCTCCAAAGCGGTGGACGGTTGCGACAGTGGAGCCGCAGCGGTGAGGCGCAGGACGGCGTGGTTGGAGTGGTTGCAATGCAGCGCACGTCGGCGTCGGCGTCATGGAGGCAGCTCTGCCTCGGCTTCAGCTGCTAAGTCCTTGAGGGTGTTGTGGTTGCGGTTGCGTTGGACGACGATGTCGGGGTACCGGCTCCGGCGTTATGGAGGAGGGCGGCGGTGGATTGGCCGCTATGGGGTGGAGGACGGACTGACGGGGGAGGCTGGGGTTTCGCGGCTGGTGGAGAGGGCGTTTTCACGCCCATGGAGTATGAATGGGGAAACGGAGGGAGGTGGGGAACTAAGGGGGAACAATGTTCGGTTTGAGATGCGCTTGTTTGAAATTTGGGGAAAGTTACAAACTTTGCCCCCATCTAAAATTTAAGACATATTGTGGGTTGGGGTAGGACGGTCATGTCGTGTGTCCCAAATGTGGGCGGGATTGATTTCAGTCGAGCGCATGGGTGTTTATGCGCCCACGGCGTATGAATGCTTCTCAGAGGCGGTTGAGACTGGCGTCTTGGTGAAGTTACAAACCTACCCCGGTTTAGACCTTTGGACATCGGACCGATAGGCTACACGGGCCAGAGTTAGGACAGTAATTTCCTACCACCAAAACATTAGTCTCATGGCGGTTTCGGTGACTAGAGGCCTATTTGGCGCTAACCGTTCAATATTTGGGAGCGAAGCATTAACATTTTCGGTTCTCTTGAATTGAACTTTTAGGATTTGTCAAACTTCACAAATCTTTACTCTTGAAAATCCTAAAGCTACGATTATTTTGGAATGGAGGTACATTTGAATATACATTGTACACGAGTATATATTAAAAAATATGCAACTTACCTCAGTTCATGCATGGTTCCAGATATAATCTCCTTGGTTGCAAAAAAAAAGTTAGATATGCGTATGAATATATATAGCATGTTCAAACTCACAACCAAGATTGATACCCCCTTTTACACCTGATTTTCAAATGCCATTATCTCGGGTTCAAATAGATGAATGCACTTCCTATGAATTCGAATCTTCGAAACCCCCTTTATGTTGAATTCGACATGTATTCCATTTCGTAGCTAGCAATTTGGAATGTATCCATGCAAGTGACAAATGTATAAAGTGCTTCACACTAACAACATGGAGTGCACTAATTAGTGTTTATATATGAATTGCAAAAGCATCCATTGCACTGTATTTCAAACCGCTCTCACTCTATGGATCGATAATATGAAATAAACACATGCACATGCTAGAATTCAATAGAGTATGGGTGTCGATAGACTGATTTTCATTCCATATGCAATTTGCAAAATTCATGATCTCATCCAAAAATAATAATGCCATTTATATTTTAATTTAATGCGTAGAACCGCCTTTTACACGTAGATGCACTATGCCTCGCCCGTTCTCACAGACGTTATATATCTCTCTATCTAACGCATAAGTGCACACACTTTATATGCATTGGCATTTCTCTTTCACACATGCTCACAATCTCTCTCGTGGTGTCGCGGTGTCTCACGCACATGCTCTCTCTGCTTTCTCTCTCCCTCTTCTCGACTACTATGTACCACTATTTTCACTAATCTCAGTTGGAAAACACTATTTCTCTCACATGCATATATACACATGCACAGTCTCTACTAGCCCTCTATACACACATATATGTGCCTATGTGTCTCCCGCACGCACATTATCTTTAGGCCTCTCTCGCACACATTGCCCCCCCCGACACACCTCTCTCTTAGTAGTTGGCAGATATGATTTCATCATATCGTCATTCGGTACGATATCCCTGGTTGTTAGGCTGGATGGTAATACGAGGCAAAGTTTTACCCTAGTTCGGATCGAACCCTTGTAGTTGAAGAAAGAGCCTACTCCTGGTACTGTATATTAGTGATCATGGTGTGTACAAAGTACACGTGAATACCAGGCATTGTTCGTGTGTGTATACTATCGACGAACTACCCCCAACCTTGTATAACATACTAAGGGCCTACAGTTACAAATCATATATAGTCGGCTTATCACCAGTGGGGATAGAGTCCTCTGCGACTCTGGTAGCTTCGTGTTGTACGCCAAGTTCTCCACATGGGTTCAGATAACACGTCTCGGTCCAACCTATATGTGGCGCAGGATGGAACCGACCCATGAGTCTTGATGTTGACCCACCACAACTAGAAATGATGTGCCCACCACACCACACACGCAATGGGCCACTGAGAAAATAAGCATATACAGTAGTACAACAGTATATAGCTCATGATACGTGTCCATATTTTGTTGATGACACTGACGGACTTTGCATTTGATGCGTGCTCCGTATTTTGTTGATGACACTTACGGCCATTGTATTTGAAGCGAAAGCACGATATGGTCACTGGACTTCAGAATAAGTTCATCACGGTCAACACATACATTTTGTCGTGCTAACCAACATGTGGCTGGATGGTTAGAGGACAGTGGTTTCTCGAGCCCACCAAGGTTAAAGTCCCGGTGCTCGCATTTATCTTGTGTTAATTTCAGTATTTTCCAGCGATGTACGTTCGATTGGGAGGAGACGTTCCACTCGACCACGAGGCACCTATGGTGACTTCAGAAAATCTCAAGATCATATATGCTGGCCCACTCTCGAAGGTGCTCATAGGGGTAGGGTTCGCATGCGTTCGCTTATAGCGGTGAGTGCTTGCGGCGTATATATGAGCCCTTGCGTCTGCATCGTGTTAAACAAATACATGTCATGATTATACGGTCATCGGCTCACCTGTACAACTCCGTATTATGTTGATGACACAATCAATTGACTACCAAGCGTTCCATGCGGCGCAACTAGTGTTGCACCATCGGGCGATGTAAACCGTGGGGGCCCACACAGCCCGTATATGAAAGAAAGAAATGGTAGTTTGAGTGCATCGTGTTAATATAATAGGAGTACATTTTAGGGTGATCATACGGTCACCGGCTCACCATACAGACTCCGTAATTTGTTGATAACACGATCAATTGACCAGTCAAACGGTCCACATTCAGCAGCAAGACATTACCATAGGGCCCACCCATCGGTAGCGTATATGAAGGGGATGAAATGGTAATAAATTAGTGGTCGGTGGGTATTCAAGTTTTCAGACCTCACGGTTGGCGATCACCGGTGGTTGGGGGCGTTCATTGGGCGGTGGGGTGGGGTTCTCGAGAAAAGCTCGGCTGGGGCTAGAGGAATGGCGGTGCGGCGAATGACCGGTGGGGAAGTGGTTTGGGAGGGCGGGCCGGCTGGCGGCGAGGGCTGGCCAGTTCGGCCGGTGGTGGCTGGCGGCTCAGGGGGGGTGGAGTTTGATAATAAACTGGAGGCCCTTGCACTACAAAAAAAGAAAATCCGTGACATTTTGGGCCGTATGTTTTTCTGTCATACATATGACACTTCTATGACGATAACTGTGACAAAACCCGGTATCATCATAGATGTGGTGGGCTCCTACTTCTATGACAAAAAATCATGAAAGAAAGTGGGCTTTTCATCCTGGGCGGGTCGGAAAGGCAGCTGCATGACATTCTTTGGGCCGTCCATGACAGAAAAAACTGTGGTAGAAGCGAGGGGGAGGAAAATTTCGGGGAGTTGCCGGTTACGGTGGGAGGTCGGGGGCCGAGCGATGCGTGTTTCTCTCGTACGTACGCTGCTGTGTGTGCGTAGGCGTTGGCTCTAAGCCGAAGCGAGGCGTTGGGCTCTAATCGAACTGGCGATTGCATTGCAAAGTTACGCGTTATCGAACTCCGAGCGATCGATCGATGGCTGTTAATCGAACTGAAGGAGCGATTCTTCGCCATCGCCGCTAATCAAGCCGATCGATGCCGCCTGGGATGAACAAAGTGAGTGTTGCCGGGGGGTTGGATGAACAGTGAGCGGTGGCGTTGCCTCTGGATGAACAGGAACCCGTGGTGTGGAGGGCTGGATGAACATTAGACGGTGGAGGGGTGGCCGTGGAGGGGTGGTTGAACAGGACCCCGTGGTGTGGAGGGCTGGATGAACAGTAGACGGTGGAGGGGTGCCCGTGGAGGGGTGGTTGAGCAGTAGCCGGTGGAGTAGCGCGCGGTGGAGGCTGGATGAACAGGAGCCCATGGAGGCTGGAGGAGGTCGACAGTAGCCCGTGGAGGCTGGAGGAGGTCGATGGTGGAGATGAACAGTATCCCGTGGAGTCCTGCTTGCGGCACGCCGCACCCTCCCCCTGTTTCACCGTGAGAGCTCCAACTCAAGTCCGCTTTATCCGCTTTTGTGGTACGCCACACCCTCCCGATCAACAGGACCCTGCTTCGACCGTAGGAGGTCCGCTTCTCCGCTTTTGCGGCACGCCAGCCCTCCCGATCAACAGGGACCCTGCTTCAACGTGGTCGGTCGAACACAAGGCCGCTTTCTCCGCCAGCGGTACGCCATGCCTCGTTTCCATCGCCTGTTCCGTCCAAGCCCTCCCGATGAACACGACCACGCATTCCTTTCCGACCCAGCTGGTTGGCTCCCACGCGTTCTGTTGCCTCCCGTTGAATACACGACGCATTCCGTTGCCTCCCCATGAACACGACGACGACGCTGTTTCTCCGCTCCGACCCAGCCATGTACCTATGCGCGAGTAGGCTTTCGAGACCCTGCCCGTATGTACGTACGTGGCCATATTTTCTTTCTTGCACCCTCGCGGCATGCGTGACGGTATGCGTGCACGCCTCTACTACGACCAGTATGTACGTACACGTTCGCGACCAGAATGACAACGTTACGTACGCTTCGACCAGGTGGGTCTCGACTGTCAGGCACTTCCTCTCCTGCGAAGATGTAGCTGGTGGGTCCCAGCAATCAGGGGGGCGAATCATTTTGTTTTTTTTTGCCCGGACGCACTTCCTTGCGTGCGAAGATGTAGCTGGTGGGTCCCAGCAGTCAGGGGGGTGTATCGTTTTTTTGCCCGGATGCACTTCCTTGCGTGTGAAGATGTAGCTGGTGGGTCCCAGCAGTCAAGGGGAAACGTTTTTTTCACGAAATACGGTGGCTCGTCCGGTGGGTCCCCGTTGTCAGGTGGAGGAATAATTATTTTGCGCGTAATAAGGAGGCACTTCCTTGCGGCCGCCATGGACCCAGCTGTCAGCCTCTCCATGCACAGTACTCTTCCGATGGAAGTCGGTCGTTGACCACATTGACCACGCCGCGCCGAGAGCACCACGGCGGTGGACGACGGTGAGGCCTAGGAAGGGGACGACGCAGAGCCGGGGAAGACACAATAGTGGATGCCCATGCGAAGAGGAGTATGAGGGTGAGGCTGCCGTCACCGCATAATAAGAGGGGGTGTGGGTGAGTAGAGGGATGGCCTGGCTAGCGGTGGGAGTAGTAGGGGGCGGTGAGGCCTCCGCGGCATCACAGCCGGCCACGGGAGGCAGGAGCACGCGGAACGACCGGCGCTGCTTTGGGCGGCTGGAGCACGAAGACCAGAGGTTCAAGAAGCACTACGGCCGTTGGATGGACATCGACGGTCACCGGAGCTAGAGTCGTTCATATTGACTAAGTTGACAAAGCCCTCCGTCCCTCAGAACTTAGTAGGCCCACAAGTCAGCCTCCCATCAAGGTGAGTCCCAGCTAGCAGGGGGAGTATTCAATTTTTTGTGCGTAATAAGGAGGCATTTCCGGTGGGTCCGAGCTGACAGCGGGGGGAACGTTTTTTTCGCGAAATACAGAGACCCTTCCGGTGGGTCCCAGCTATCAGGTGGAGGAATCATTATTTTGCGCGTAATAAGGAGGCATTTTCCTATGTGGGCCCCTACTGTCAGCCTCTTCCGATGGCTGTTGTTTGTTGACCATGTTGACCTCGCCGCGCCGAGAGCACAAACGCGGTGGACGAGAGCGGGGCCCAGGAAGAGAACCACCCGGAGCCGGCGAAGCCACCACAGGATGCCCACTCGAGGGAGAGCGAAGCGCCGATCGGGTCGGGCTGGGGTGAGGCCGACGTCACGGAAAATAATAGGATGTGTGGGTGGTTAGAGGGATGGCTGGCGGCAAAGACAGCTAGCCACGGGAGGAGGGTGCAGCAGTCCAGCCGGCGCTGGTTTGGGCGGCCGAGCGGAAGATCGAGAGATTGAAGAAGCACGACGGCCGTTGGATGGACATCTAGGGTTAGGATCCTCTGTGATCAGACGGTCTTTGTCAGATCAACGCCATGTGGGACCCGCCCCACATGTCATCGACACTACAGCACCATACGGTACTGCAGAGGATCTCAACCCCCAACAGTCACTGCTGTGTGTTGACTAAGTTGACAAAGCTTTGCGTTCGCGTCAAAAAAAATTTTTAGGACATCGTCATCGTCAACCTAGTAGGCCCAGAAGTCAGCCTCCAAATCTGTGGAAAACAGCATACATCCCATTAGCCATTATTTTCAATAATTTACAGCCCATTTGCTAATTGTTAAGGATATTTGAAGCTCATATTCTTTTTATTAGCATTACAGACCATATATTCTGGGCACTGCTAAAAAATTCAACGAAATTTTGCATATTTCGGTGGGGTCCGAACTCTTTTAATCACGAAATTTTGAGTCACGTTAAAAATAGTTTTCAAAAAATTATATCAAAATAAAATTCAAAAAACAATTCTTCGCAAAAAATGAATGAAATTTAGAATCTTAACTAGCAAGATGCCCGTTCGTTGCACGGAACATGAAGATGCATTTGTATGAGTAGTTTATCTTGTGGGTGAAAAGATGATATTTTAATGTAATTGCCGATTGGCTTTGGTTTTTATAAGAGTAGAGAGTAGAGAAATCAAGAAAAAAAAATGACATTTTAATGCAATTGCCGGTTGGCTTTGGTTTAAAATTTACAGCCCATTTCTTACAACTTATAGCCCGTTTTCTAGGGAAGCCCATTTCTTATCCCTCCTCGCCTTGAAAGATTTGCAGCCAATGAGGCTGAGAAAAGCAAGTAGGCCTCGGTATTGGTATTCTCCAAAAAAAGAACTGGGCTAGCTAATTTCAGAAAGAAAAAAATATCAACTGGTCTCGTCATGTGCTTAATAAAAGCGTAAGCGTGGGCTAGACGGGCCACAAACCACAAATACAAGGCAGCTTGAGCTCCATCTCTGAAACTGAAAAATAATCAAGGCGAGATGTTGGGTCCCCGTGTTATCCGCTCGTTGTGTAATTTTCTCGTTTATTGACTACATTGACAAATGGCGTGGAACCTAGTTGTCAAACAATTAGGAGGAAGTATTGTTTTGGCTTGTAATAACGAGGCACCTGCTTGCGAAATGCAATGACCCTGGTGGGTCCCTACTGTCAGCCTCTCCACGTACAATCATCTCCTGATTCCTCTTGGTTGTTGACCATGTTGACAACACCAGACGGCGGCGAGCACAGAGAGCTAACCAAGGCGGAGAACGACGGCAAGACCTCGGACGGGAACGAACAGCAGCCATGAAAGATGCGGTAGTGTAGTGGCAGGTCGAGGGGAGTACGAGGGCAACAACATGCAAGTCAAGCATACAAATGGTACAAAAAGCCCAAGGATTAATTGTTCATCAAATGTTTAGACAAAACCCAGATTGAACATGACAAGAACATCTAACCCAACCAGTCTTTTTGCAGTCACAAACAAATGGATCGGTCTCGATCCATAAAATCAACATCCCGTGCAAAAAATTTATTTTAGGATGTCTACAACTTGTTGTAAATAGAAGCCGAGCACGTTTAGAAGCCCATTTGTCCACCTGAAACTTCTTTTTTGCTGTTCAACATGTTCGTCTGCGTGAGAAATCTCTTGCTGTAAAAATTAAGCCTCATGGACAATACTAACCTCGCATTCAACGGGAAGAATGTGACAAAGCTTCATTTGCCTCGGTTGGATGCATATCGTCCCATCGTTATTGTCCTCAAATGAATGTCATGAGAACTGAGAAAATCCTTGTGCTTATTACGCCAACGATTGGTTATATGTTTTTTGTCCATGTGGTTCTCGCCTAAGTAGACATGAAGATTGGAAAATAGTTAAGGTCTGAAAAAGAGTATGTCGAAAAGAACGACAATTTGAACAGTTAATTCTAGTACAATATATACGGGCTTTCAATGTGCATGAAATCATCACCTCTATGTATAAATTCTCCAGAGATGAAAGCATCGCAGCAAGCCAATAATTATGTCCAGATCAAAACTATACATTACGATATATATGATCTTGACAGAATCCAAAGAACATTGATAGGCTATCAATGGACGAACTCTTCATTGAGCATATAACATAATATTAGTACCCAAAGTGTACTCCAAAATGATATAAAACTTATGCGCATAAATGAAAAATGCAGCATATGATTACAAATGTGTAGATGATAATATACGGTACCTGAAAAGGTGAGGAGTCAAACACCAACTCCTTGTGATTATTAAACGGGTCACGAATTACACCCAAGGTCTCCAGTTTGGGCGCAGAGATGACAGTTATTTCTGACGGTGTATAACAATTATGAAGGAGCAACCTTTCAAGTGAAGGGTCATCTTCAATGATGAGCTGTTGTCCTTCAAAACAAATTCCAATGCTTTTAAGGTGAGGCAAATTTATTTGGAGACAACTGATACCGATTTCTATTCCCAAAACAATCAGCAAGCGCCCAGGCAGGGCAACTAGAGTGGATGATCTTTGTGCGGTGAAGCCTCCGACGGATAAACCACCACAAGCGTAAGTTTTTTAGCAAAGGGGAGTCGAAGCATTTGTACCAGATCGTCTTGGCACCGGGCGAAGGTGGCGGTGTGGAGAGAGGAGGAAAACCGCGAGATGGACAACGGTGGTGTGGGCACGAATTCTTGGTATGTTCGTGGTATGAAACTTTCGTGGTAATGGTAGAACTCAAACTGCTGGAGTTTTCCGAATTGGGGTGTCGATAGCGTCCACCTTGCCGGGTATGGACAGCAGGTAGCTTGTCGGGATGCAGAGGCATTGAACGGGGCCCTTCTGGTGAGAAGATACGATGGCTCTGATGAGATCAAATTCAGGAAGGACAGATATCTGACGACAGTCGAGATTGAGGGGCGCGGTGCACCATAGAGGGCGCCACCGAGTTGAGAGGACTTGTGTGCGGCAGCAATCCTTTGTGGGGAGAAGCGAGATGATCTCCTCAAGGATGACGTCCGGGAGATCGCTGATGCGGTCCACCAGAGATTCTACCGGTTCCTCAGATCCGGGTGGGGGGGCCTCGCCGCTTCTCCCCGCGCTACCGGGTGCGGGATCTACAACCAGCGTCCCCGCCGGCGGGAGCCTCATCTTCTTGAGGGGCCAGCCGACTCCATTTTCCTTGTGGGCATCGCGCCGAGAGCTCACGGGTTTGAGCAGAGTAGCGAGACGAGCCTAGTGGCAAGGCGAGTGGGGAAGAAGGAGGGCTGGGGATTTCAGAGGAGTGGAAGAAGAGGAGCAGGCGTTTCAGACGAGTGAGGAAGAAGGTGAGCGGGGTTTTCTGGACGAGTGAGGAAGATTGGGGAGCGGGGGGAATTGGGTGGGGAGACGGAAGCGGGAGAGCGAGTTATTCGTGTTTATAAGGCACGTTGCACTAACTACTCACTTTTTCCCAAGAACCGCTCTATTCTTTTGCGTTCGCATGCATGGTAGCCATGCATGCAGGATGCATGTGCCTTGAGCCACTTTGCATGGGCCTGGTTTGTTACTAGGAATATTTAATAGTGTGGTTATGGAGTAAATTAAGGAGATTTATTTTCTCTGTGTGCATCCACCAAATTAGAGGATGCGGTACTGGATGCAAACACTCACATTAAACTAACATTCAGAAGAACAAAAGTTCAGCATGTCTATGCATCTCAATGATTCACCATACTATAACCAATATACAAAACTATGAGAAGGTGTGGAAATAAAGAAAATCGGTCGATGCTTGTCTGAGCAAAGGGCCTCCTAAGACGCATTAATTTCTGGGCATGCTTGTTTCTTCTCAATGTTGCGAGCACTTTGAGCATGTTGGCAACTCCACAGCTATCTAGCTGCCTCATCTTGCAATTGATCTTTGACACATTTGCAGAAAACACATGAGGCAATAGAGATGACTCAACATGGGTCCTTATTATGCAGTTCCCCTGATATCCTATTCATTGTCCTGAATCTGAAAAGATAGGAAAACAATAGCTATACTTAAACGGTGTTGCAAAACAGTAGCACATATCAATAGCTCGGCATGAAAAAACACGATCATCTGGACGAAGGGGATACTGACCTGCCTGAGGAAGATTACATTTAATTCCATAAGTCCTTGGTTGATTTCCACCTTCGGCTGCACTGCTTGTTTGCTCCTCCAGGCATGACAGGATCGTTCAAGACCGCATTCAGCAAGTCAACGCATTTAATAAGCTAATTTCATCTTGCGGTGGTCATTGTACCTTGTTATGAATGTAGGAATACCGAGCACCATGAGGTTAATGACAAAGCGGTAGATGCAGCCATATAAATTTTGTGCAGTGCTACCAAAATTGAGGTTTGTATCCCTTCCCGTTATGAGAATTCTTCTTGAAGTTGGTAGAATGTGACGGCTTGTTCTTTGCATCAAACTTCCCTTTCCCTTGAGATTTGTTCTTGTTGTTTTGGGGCTGGTTGGGCTGGAAGTTCTTCTTGTGTACCATGTGGGCACTAGAAGCTCCCTCGGCGACCCGAGCACGTGTGTCTTTTGCTCTCGCCTTCTCCTCAAAATCAAGAGTGCTAATGAGATCCAAAACAGAAAACTCATGTCTCTTGTTTTTCAGAGAAGTAGCAAAATCGCTCCACGAAGGTGGAAGCTTGGCAATGATGGTCCCAAAGCAACAAATTTGTCCGCAACACACACTTAAAGTACTCAAGTTCCTTAGAGAGTGATCAGTATCTCATGAGTCTGGCCGAACAACAGGCGCTCATCACCAACTTGTAGTCACAGAATTGCTCCATGACGCATAAACTCGTTGCTACCGAGGGCCCAAACGCGTGGCCTCGGCGCAGCCCACATGTCTTTGCCGCTGTCAAACAACATATACGAATCCACAATGGAATCGTCAAGAACACTCAAGAGGGCGGCTTTGAAGAGGGTATCCATGTTACGAAAAGCTTCCGCTGTGTAGGATTGAGATCGCCTCGTGCTTACCCTTAGTGGCGTCATAGCAGCACATGATCTGAAACCAATATACTGCTCTTGTGTGCCACCTTTTATATTGCACCCCCTTAAAAGTAGGCGGCTTCAAAAGTGCAGCAAAACAACTCGGAGTAAATTGCCTGTGATCAGTTTTTTGGATTGGATTGTTGAATATATGAGCAATTTAGTATGAGATTTAATCCGAATCAGTAGTAAATAGATAATGACGACAATTGCAAACATCAAAGTAATGATGCGGACTAAACCAGGAGGACAGAATCACATACTGTACAGCGGGAGCAGAATCGATGTGGTTGATGTTGTCACTCATGTCGTTGATGAAGAGGTTACCGAGGTCGGGGAAGAAGGCTGTCGTTGAGGAAGTCGTCGCTGGCAGCAGTCACAGGAGTGTGCTCCCCCAAAACCTGATCGCCCATCTCCCATACAGGATCACGAAAGTCGGGGTTCGGAGGACTGCTGTCCCTTCTTGCGGTGCACGCCGGAAGGAGGGCTGGAGAAGAATTGCGTGGCGGCGCTAAGATCTGGAACGGTGCGAAACCATATGATACACAATGGCGATTAGGGTAGAGCATGCCAGTCGGAGTATAATAGTAGGCCTTTGGCCCCAAACCCCACGTCCAAGTCAATAATAGCTCAAAAAAGTCAATAATAGCCCCACAAAGGTTTGTCTCAAAAAAAAGGAGTAATTAAGGCGTCCGTTAGTCCCTTTAGTATAAATACAATATCATTAATAATGGCCCCACCTTTTGTCTCAGAAAGTAGAGTATGTTGGAGTACAACCGGCTACACGTTTACAATCCGCTTCTCTTCTCTCTCCTTCATCTAAGCACAAATAGTATATTTAAATCCTTATAGCCTGCTTATGTTATCTAATTATAGTAGTACTTGCTCTAAAAGTTACTATCCACTGTGGTAGTCTGAAATGCGGGCGTGCAATGGGCGATGCCCTCGGTCGATGCGCGCCGCTTCAACGACGGGCAAAGTGAGAGGTCGCGCCTCTGATTTGCCATCAATGTGGAGCGGCGGGCTTAGCCGGGCGCCAAGCGGAAGCCAAGGGGAGGGGGAGGGTTTTGTTGGGCCAAGAAGGTGAGAAGCCAACTTGGGATCGGTCCGACGGGAAATATCATGTGCTCCCATACTCTGCATATGACACTAGTGTATGTTACTACTCCCTCCTTTCCGGTTTATAGAGATGTTTAGAGTAACATAGTAATATGTTACAAAGACAAGTTACTCTCCACTATGACTAGCCTTGGCCTCTCCCAAAGGTGCTCCACCATGTATAGCTGCTAAGCCTGCCACGAGGCATAAAATATGATGTGGCACCAATAAACTAAGCACCTATGCATTCAACACTTGAGTTACTAAGCCATTTAATGCACTTAGCACCTCATCTAAAGAGCATTAATAGTATAGCCACCGCTGGCTATAAGCCTACAGCCCATCTTATAGTCAACATGTACTACAAAGTGCCTAGGAGCACGCATAGAGCTGGCTCTTCACGAAGAGCCCGCTTACCTTCTCTCTCCTCTTCTCTTTCCTCCAACTAAGGTAAATATACTGTACTATTTATTCCTTATAGCCCGGCCGACTCAGCTCTATTGTACTTGCTCTAAGCACATCTAAGCACTTGCTAGCACCCCTCGACCGTGGACCTTGACGGTGTGCACGCCACCTTGTGTCTCATAATTTTCCTCGTCATCATCTCGAGTCCTAGAAGATCTCACCCACATCATCATTAGCATGCAGCCGCCTTTGATAGACAACATACGCGCAGGCGAGTAGAGGCGACTGGGGACGCACCACCACCACGTCGTGGGCACTCCGTATGTGCTCGTGTACGTGCAACATGCGTGTTTTTCCATCGGTGCTAGCTCTAAGGCCGAGGCTGCGGTCGTCTTCGTCTCCGACTAGTAGTTGAGCAACGACGGCAAAGAGGTGCTGCAAGAGATGCATATGCGCCGTTGCGTGCGAGCTTCGCCGTAGCATGACGAACCGGACGTCGCCGCGGATGGCGCACGCCTCCATGCAGCCGAGTGTGTGCGCATGCATGTGTTATTCACGTGCATTCTGCGGCCGAGCGTGTGTGCATGCACGTCTTGTGTACGTGCGTTGTGTGCTCCATGCTGTGTGCGTATGTGCATGAGTTGGATCGGATGGAGTTAGTGCGTTCGCTTGTGTACATATTTTAGAGTGTAGATTCACTCATTTTGTTTCGTATGTAGTCCCTTATTGAATATCTAAAAGCACTTATATTTGGGAACGGAGGGAGTATAAAACATCTTCAACTTAGCATCCTGATGTACCGTTTCTAGTGGTTAGCGAAAAGTTCATGTTCTTTTAGTTGTTTATAGGTGGGCAGTCGGCAAAAAACAGGGGAAAACGCGCAAGGTTCCTTGCAGACGCTCCACCGCGAGGTTCCTTACTCCTCCTCGGTCGTCGGGAATCTATGCTCTTCAACTCTTTTCTTTTACGTGAGATTTGTTCATCCTTTTCCCAACACGTGAGACATCTAGCATCAAGGTGCACGTGTCATGCAAGAAAATGGAGATAATCAGATAAGCAGTGCGTAAGTGAGTCGTGCGCGCGGGGGGGGGGGGGGGGGGTGGAAGCGGGGGAAACCCTTTTCCGTAAGTGAGTCGTCCACTTCGATGGCACCTACGCAATATTTTTTCTCCTCGATGGCACGTGAATAGTGCATGTACTCAACGACAGAGCACGGGATGGTAGCAATGACATGGCCAGCCCTTTTTTGGAGAGAGTACGTACTACTAGTAAATAACTTTGATGTGTCCCGTCAACTCGCAGAACGACGAGAAGCTTGATTACGCCTTCTCCTCGCCAACGCCAGCGCGTCTTGTGATGGCTCGCAAAGATGAGGAGAAACTTTGCTTACAAGCGGTGGACGTGCAGCAGTTCATTTGGTGTCGATTGCCAAGCACTCATCAGAGAACCATCGACTCGGAAGAGGCGAAGAGCCAAGCGCAAGGTCACCTACTAACCTTAGGCTACGCGTAGTGGGAGTAACATAAGTAGAGGTACCTCCTTTTTTAATCTAGAAACAACCACACGCGAATATCAAGGTGCTGGTTACGAGAACAAATTTCCTGCAGTCCGTGCTCAAGACTCCTCTATCTCTCTTCTCAGCCGCCAAATGGACGCCATGAGCTCATCATCTGTTTTCTCACATGCGGCCCCACATGTCGCTGAAAACGCAAGAGGACCCAATCGAACCTGCACATCTTTCACCTCGACGTGCCGGTGATGAAAACAAATCCAAGAAAGATCTTCGTGGCCGCTTTTGTAGTTACTCAAGAGTAGTAAGATTCTATTTACGCTTTAACCCAAGATGCACATCTCGTGGCTTCAACTTATCAACTACCACTCTATTTTCTTTCATGACACGACCTGGATGTTGGATGTCCCACGGTCGGCAAAAGGAGGAAGAACCCGACCAAATCTTTGGTTGTGCTCTCGGATTAGACTAGTTGTGCTAACTTAAAATTTTTATTGTGTACTCCCTCCGCTCCAAAATACTTGACTTCCATTTGTCCAAAATGGATGTGCCTATATACTAAAAACATGTCTAGATACATATATATTTTGACAAATACTACCTCCGTCTGGTTTATTGGTCCCCATTATATTTCGTGCCAAATTTTGACCATAGATTAAACTAACAAAATGTTTACGCATGTCACCAAACATTATATTTTTGAAAACTATGTTCAAATACCTAATCCAATGAGATAATTTTTCTTGACATGCATTAACATTTTGTTAGTTAAATCTTTAGTCAAAATTTGACACAAACTACAAAGGGGACCTATAAACCAGGACAGAGGTAGTAGAACGGAGGGAGTAGAATGGATGCAAGTTTTTGTATTGGGAAGAAGAGTACATCCATATATTGATAGAGCGTTGGAGTTGGCCTTACAAGTGGGACCGCAGTTGAGGAAACCAACTATCGGCAAACCCCCACCTCGCCCGCCGCGCGATGGCTGAGTTAGAGAAACGATGAGGTTGAAGAGATTGCTCTAGCACGGACTCCAAGAAATATGGTGTCAGATGGAAGTCGTGCTGGTGGCGCAGCCGTACTCCTGGACGTGAATGCTTGTTCTGGCCCATGCCACCCTACTACTCCTACTAATACTTACTATATAGTACTACTAGTATCGAGGATTCGAGGTGCTGGTTACGTAGTACAATATGGCTACAGTAAAAATACCCGCACGACACGTGAAGCATGTGAAGCTTGTACAAATAGTGTACTACTATTGTTGATGATTGGCCTCATCCGATAACCTATTGCAATGCACGTACAAGAGCGGGTGGGAACTCGAGAAATTGCTATCTTCCATAGAAGACAATCACCATGATTGTATTTGAACGTATGCATAATACCGTGTGCTCAACCTCCGGGCAGTCCGCTAAGATTTTTGGAAGTGGAACCCGGTCACGAGTGTACACATTCACAAGTTCCCACTCGCATTGGACCCAATGTAAACAACCGAATCTCCATTTGCGCTGCCTGTGCCTTGCCCTCAAGCGATGGCATCTTAACATCATACGTATCATTATCAAGCGGCATCAACTTGCACAGGGCGAGGCCTCCGTCGTGATGGCGCCGATCATCAGGGTCACGGCGAAGAAGATAGGGGAGATCAAACCGTTCCTTGACTCTTGGGTTCCTTGTAATGATGTTATTAGTTGAGTCAAGAATGGGCTTGAAGAAACCTGCCATGCTAGCCGAGGTGATGACGTCGCACCAATCAATGAGTACCTCCACCACGTCATCTTTCAGATCGGGGCAAGAATAACGGGTCAAGCTTTCCGCCCTGTTCCCTCCATGGAGAAGATGATCGAACAATGGCGTAAGAAAGCGTGAAGGGCTGAAGGAAAATGGAGGATGGAGAGGAAGAGCGCATTGCAGTTCCAAATCGAGAGGGAAAGGCGAAGCGTCGGTGGACGGTTGCCGCTTGCCATGGTTCACGAAGGCGCCCGGCCTACACGCCGGTTCGGAAATACTCCTACTACTCGCCGTCGTCTCACTGATATGTTGGAACGGGGCCACATATCAACGAAACATGGTGTGTAATTTCTCGTGCAAAATGCGATCTCGCCGCGTTGGCCCGGTGTGCCGCATTAGTTTTTTTTGAAAGTTTGCCGCATTAGTTATCGACCTTTATTTTTTAACATGCAATCTGAATGGATAGCTCCTGTGGTCATCACACGTGAGCGGATATAGTGATGGTTGATTCGCCCGAGCAACTTTACTGTGGGAATATGGGAGTACTAGCGGATTCAAGGAACAGAGAAATGATGGTTGCTTCGTCCGAGCAACTTACTGTGGCAACGGTGGGGCTCTGTGATTTGACTGCCCACTAGTCATTACTACTGCGGCGCAATGACCGGGGTGAATCTTTCCCTGAAGTTGTGTTGTGCACTCAATATTGCTGCATGGCAGGTGGAGCCGGATGAAGGATGTCCAACATGTCGGAGAAATGAAATTGAATTGTTTCTGGCATTGCTATCAATCCTTCAGGATTTGTTTATATGTACGCATAATTTTGATGAAATTGTACTGTGATGCTATGAATGTTTCAACTCTGGTTCCCGCAGGAAAAAAAGGTTTCAACTGAGGATTCATGTGTCTTGCCTCGAGATTATCTCGTTACAACATTCCATCAAATACAAATGAAACTACCATGGCTAATGCATCTCAATGGTTCGCAGATCAGCGCCAATATTCACATCACAACCGAAGACAAAGTTGTGAGAAGGTGTACAAATAAAAAAATATAACTGATCGATGCTGTTCGTAGGCATGGCTCCATTTCCTTGGCACAATGTTCATTGCTTGGCAGCTACTTTCACCCAGCTCTGTAGCCAAAAAAGAGGTATATGAAGGACACCACAATCCGATCATTTTGTGCAGCTCCACTAAAATCAGGCGGACCATCCCTGTTCGCAAAGATATCCAATCAGTGTGATTACAATAATAGTGGAACTAGATGATGAAACATAACACACATAAATAGAAGCCGATCACCTCTACGATCTCTCTTTACGACTAACTTCTTGTCGGAGAAGATTAGGCACGGAGTTGGATGAGGAGGATAGCAAAACCAATCTCCCTTTCCGCAGTCCCACAGAATGAAAAACGTTGTTCGTGTGACATTTTGGCGGAACTGCACAAAACACTCTTCAGAAAAGTGATTTGTGCAGTTCACCAAAAGGTCGCAATAGCAACGAGGTGAAAATGGATAGCCCTGTTTGAAAAAGGAGGTCGAAGGAAACAATTACCGCCCAATAACACGAGTTGAAGACACATACGCCGACAAAAAAGAAGCATGTTCCATGTAAAAGGGAAAGATAGCACATGGTGGTTTATCAAAAATGGTTTGAGGACGAGATTGCAAGATGGAAAGTACGCCGGCCAAGATACGATTTAAGCAAACAACTAAAGAAGATCCACATGCAGCAACATGGGAAGATGGGCAGTGGAGCAAGGCCGGAGGAAGCTGTACCTGAGGGTCGTCGGGATGTTACTAGGAGGGCGCCGGCGGGCGGGATCTGCCCATACTGCGGCAACGAGCAATTGGCGAAGGCCCTACCGCGTTGGAGCTTGGTCAGAGAGAACGGCGGGTACAGCAGATCGGGACGAGCTGCCTCAACGCCATCGAACGGAGATGATGCACATTCTCCCTTTCCGCCGGCAGACGGGATGCGGCCGGATCACTGACCAACGCTGAGAGAGAGAGGCCACGTCGGCCTTGTGTGAGATTGTGTGACGAGACTCACGAGAGACAAACCCATTTTCCCATTTTCCCCATGGCAATTGTTTTATATTCTAGGCGTGGTACCCGACCCTCCGTCGAGTAAACAACTGCTACACGCGTCAAATTATCACGTGGGCTGCCTTTTTCGCATGTAAACGAACTCCACCGTGTACCCGCGGGTGTGGCCGGGAACGAGACGTGAGTACGTGCGTCCTGCGTGCACTTCTACTTTAGGTGCAGGTACGTACGTGGGTGGGTGTGAGAGAGATGGTTTGTACGAAACAGAGGCAATGTGTTGATGATATCTCAATCAGAAAAACATAACATATGCAATGTGTGTGAAATGGAGTCATGGACGTGAGATATCAATAGAATTGAAAACAGGGATGAAGTGTGTGGCTGCGCGATCGATAAAGAGGGCCATCGAATTTGTGTTTGCCCACGTCAAAGATACAAGGCGACTGGCCTACTGGAATTTGAGAGGGCAGAGGTGCAGTTCTTCTCCGTGGCATGGATACCTACCTACCACGTACGACTATCGGTGTGTGTGTGTGGGGGGGGGGTAGAGACCGGTCGACTAGTATATGTCTGGGGAAGGAGAGAGACCTAGCTATGTATTGAGGGAGATCGATCGACATCCATGGATATGTGTAGCAGAGGAATAAGGTTGGGAAAAAGACAAAGGTAGAGCGTCGGAGGGTTGGTGGTGGAGTGGCGTCTCACAAATGGTTGGAGAGGCCTGCTAGACAAACGGAGGGTATGAGTGCAATATCAATAAGAGAGGGCGGGGGATGTCTGTCTGTCTATGCACGTGCGTGTGAGAGACGGGTCGAGAGGTATTCAAGGATGATGAGGGGAGAAGATATGGTTGTGGTAAGCATGCGTAACTACATAGGAAGATCAACCGTCAGGTGTCCGAGAAAAGGAGAGACATAACTAGCGATGTAAGTGTATCGGTGCTTGGTGAAAACGAATTATAGTCGACCTGGCTATATGTAGGAGATCAGTTCATACACGCCTGCATGTGTTAGAAGCAAATAAGGCCCGGAGAGGCGCATAGGGGGAGAGAGTGTGGCTAGGAGGTGGTGCGAGAGGCCTACCATGTCGAGGGGGAGGAGGAAGCGAGCATGTGACTAATGAAAAGAGGGGCGGAGTGTGCACCTGTGTGGAATCGTATTGGACATATGGGGGCATGGACAGTGAGAAGAGAAGAGGGGAAGTATATATGTGTTTGTTGTAGGCACACTTGGCTAGAGAGGTATATCGACCGGTGTGTGCTAGAAAGAAGGAGCCGGGGGCCTACACACACCGCTGGTGGACGACCTAAAGAGAAATAATGAACGTGCGCGACGGAGGGGACGTTAAGGGTGTGTGAGGGGGGCGGGCGTGTGCATGCACGATAGAAAGTTAGCGCTAGCTGGCTACAAATAGAAGAGGATCGTGAAGGTGTAAAAGACGAACAAAGATCATAATTCATTATAAAAAGGTGGATACAGATACTTGAAGAAGATATCATAATGTACACCATTGATTATAATTTGGGCTAATGTGTGGCTTTTGCAACTCAGGCCTAAATACTTGTCATAATGTAGGGGGCGGGGGCACTATACTTTGTGTGATAAACACGGTGTACGTATGGAACATGGTTTAGATTATGAATATATAGTTAGTACATCAAATGTATGTCAGGACCCCGATTCCAAGTCACATCGATCTAGCCGGTAACACCTCATATCACTTTGCGGCCTCACGCACGGTATTCCCACGGGTGTTGCCTTACCATGGCCCGGGACCGTTTGCGCCTTTTGGCTCACGTATATGATAGTGTCGCTAGCATCCACATGACAGAGAACCCGGCCGACATGGCTAGTCGTGAACCCAAAGCGGCACTAACCCATGGGGACAGACATACATGAATCACATCGAGCATGTCGGCCGCCAGCGTGTGAATCCGGCTGTAGCACTGGCTAACAGGACTCCGGGAACCCGGGCTATAGCAGGCTAGGCAGGACTCAGGATGTCACCGCATGACATTTCCGAAGGGATGTACAAGAACGAAGTGAAACACATGCCGGCTAGTCAAGTGTCCCGAAAGTAGTGATGGGCTAGCAGGACTCCGGTGAACCGGTCAGAAGCGGACTACTATGGCTCAAGGAAGCACTAGACTACATTTCCCCATAAGCGAGGCTGCCAAGGATAAAGAACTAGATTGTCGGATCCCACACATACCAAGCATTTCAAACATGCACACAATATGCTCGATATGTGTAAATACAACATGGCATCACAACATAACTCTGCAACTCAAGTATTTATTCATTAGGCTCCAAGGAGCGAGATATTACAAACATGGGTCTCTCGACCCAGCATTCAGAGCATACAAGTCAAACACATGCGGAAGCTTAACATGTCTGAGTACAGACAACTATAAAGGAAAAAGGCTGAAAAGCCCCGACTATCTACCAGATCTCCGCCGAGGGCACAAGATCGTAGCTGAGGTAACAAGCTAAACGTTGAAGTCCAAGCGGAACTACTAGCGAGACCGACGCCTCTCGCAAAAACATAAAATAGGCAACGTGAGTACAAATGTACCCAGCAAGACTTACATCGTAACTAGCTACATATGCATCATTATCAACAAAGGGGGTGGTGGAGTTTAACCGCAACAAGCCAGCTTTGACTCGGTGGCTATCCCGAACCACGATCGCAAGTAACTCCTTTGAGGTGGCATACACGAGTCCACATATTCACCATATCAATACACCACTATGGATCCGCCTCCCGCCTTCCTACGAGAATGCCATCCATAGCACTCATGCTTATCTTGCATTTTAGAGTATCCACTTTCACTTGTCTATGAACTGTTATAGGCAACCCAAGTCCTTTACCACGGACGCGCTATTCGAATAGATGATGTTAACCCCGCAGGGTGTACTTCTTCACACATGCTCTCGCCACTTACCGCCCGTTTACACGACATGTACTCGGCAACCTTCAAGCGGAAGCCCAGCGAGGGTGTCGGCCACGACCGACTAAACACACGAGTCCCTAGTCCAGGTTTATCGCCTATTCGGGTTCCATCCGGCAGGAGTCCGGCCGAGGTTTGCACTATCGGCCCCGAACGTTGTGTGTAGGGTTCCCAAGACACCAAGCAGGCGAATCGGGTACACCGTGCCACGTGCCTACATAACACGGCCCACCCCTAAGGTCAAAGGCCATATGCGGCCCCCAAAGATGCTACAAACACGAAACTACTTTGCAACTCCCTTGACAGAGGACAAGAGTGGTTAATAAGTCGAGAGGGTCAATTAAGGATCCCAATGTGTGGTAGTAACTGTTTCATGGATCACAAACACAGTAACTCAGTTCGAGGACGGCTTCAATGAGAGAACCCACCATGTACTCCTACATGGCCTCTCACCGCTACCTTTACCAAATCGTGTTCACACACTTAGCTCTCAACAAGAGGGACATGTTCACACACCTCCGATTCATCCCGAATGAATCAGACCTGACTCAACTCTAAGCAAAGAGTGTGCAGCACGACAAACAAGCATGAATGAGTAGGCACAATGTGGCTCAAACAACTCCTACTCATGCTAGTGGGTTTCATCTATTTATCGTGGCAATGACAGTCATGCACGAGAGGATAAAGGGTTCAACTACCGCAACAAGTAATGATGAATCGTTGTTGTCCTATTGGCAAGAAAAGAGAGCAGGAGGCGAGAGAGTAGGATTGTATCGGAATGAACAAGGGGTTTTGCTTGCCCGGCACTTCGAAGATAGCATTGAGTCTTCATCGGTGTCAACGATCACAACGCTTGCATAACGCTCACCGAGGGGGAACAACACCGGCAAACAAAGAAGTAACACGATCAATGCAATGCACAATATGATGCATGCTATGACATGGCAATATGAATGCGTTTTGGCTAATGCAAGCTAGAACAGATTGAGATGAGTCCATTTGAACCAAAGATTCAAATGGAAACCCATTTTAAGAGGTCATAATAGTGCATTAACTTGTTTCACCTAAACAGCAAGGTTATTGTGTTCTAACATGCATGAACCAGTGCAGATGGATAGATTGGATTTTTCTGATCATTTTTCATATAAAATTTATTTGATTTGGAGATATGGTTGATTTTCTATGATTTTTAGAAGTTTTGGTTATTTTCTGGAATTTCCTGTATAAGAAAAATTCCAAAGAATTAGTTATTATCGACAAGATGATGTCGTGGGTGAAGTCAAGAGGTCAAAGGCGACGGTCCGTGTCAACCTGCACTGTGGGCCCCGTGTGTCAGTAGTTAGTTTAACTAACTAATATTAGTTAGTGTTAACCTAAGTTAATTAGCATAGCGGGCCCCACTTGTCATAGACTCAGGGGGAGTCAACCTGGGCCCGCCCAGTCAAAGTCAACGGGTCAAACCCACCAGCGTTTAGCCGCCAGCGAGGCCAGACGCGGCGGTGGGAGTGCAGTGTCAGGACCCCGATTCTAAGTCACACCGATCTAGCATGTAAGACCTCATATCACTTTGCGGCTTCACGCACGGTATTCCCACGGGTGTCGCCTTACCATGGCCCGGGACCGTTTGCGTCTTTTGGCTCACATATATGATAGTCTCGCTAGCATCCATATGACAGAGAACCCGCGCCGACATGACTAGTCGTGAACCCAAAGTGGCACTAACTTATGGGGACAGGCATACATGAATCAACATCGAGCATGTCGGTCAGCAGCGTGCGAATCCTGGCTGTAGCACTGGGCTAACAGGACTCCGGGAACCTGGGCTGTAGCGGACTACCAAGGATAGACAACTAGGTTGTCGGATCCCACACATAGCAATACACGTTACACGTACGCATAACATGCAAGTATGTGTTGTACAACATGGCATCACAACATAACGCAAACTCATATAGATAAAGGCCCAGAAGAGCCACATAGCATTAGATACAACACAGGGGTCACATGACCCATCATTCAGAGCATATAAGCAATGGAAGCATTACATGTCTGAGTACAGACAACTACAAAAGGAAAAGGCTGAGAAGCCTAACTGTCTACAAGACCCTCCCAAGGGTACAAGATCGTAGCTGAGGTAACAAGCTACTCGTCGAAGTCCAAGCGGAACTACTAGTAAGACCGAAATATCCGCTGCAAAAACATAAATAAAGCAACGTGAGTACAAAGGTACTCAGCAAGACTTATATCAGATCCTATCATACATGCATTTTTTGTATCAAGAAAGTAATGTGGGGTTTAGTTGCAGCAAGCCAGCTTTGACCCAGTGGCTATCCTGTTCTACGACTACGAGAAACTTCTTTGAGGTGAAGCAGCGCACACGAGTCCACTAATCACCACATCAATACACCACTATGGATTCATTCCCGTCTCCCTACGAGAAGGCCATCCATAGCACTCACACTTGTCTTGAGCATTTTAGAGTATCCACTTCAAGTTGTCTATGTACCACGTAAGCATCCAAGAAGTCCATAACCATGGACACGGCTATTCGAATAGATCATGTTAACCCTGCAGGGGTGTACTTCTTCACACACGCTCTCGCCACTTACCGCCATGTACACGTCATGTATCTCGGCAACCTTCAAGCGGAAGCCTGGCGAGGGTGTCGGCCACGACCTGACTAACCACACAAGACTCTAGTCCGTGTTTATCGCCTACTCGGGTTCCATCCGCAAGGAGATCCGCCGGGTGTCGCCACGGCCCCAAACGATGTGTGCAGGGTTCCCAAGCCCACCTCGCGGATGGATCTACGCTTGGTACACCGTGCCACTTGTGCCTAGTCTGTCCCAAGCCCACCGGCCGGGTGCCACTTGGTAGACTACTAACACTACCTACAAACACCAGAAACTAGTTGCGACTCCTGGACAGAGACCAAGTTGGTTAATAAGTCGAGAGGTCTTGGAGCGCCCGGAGCCCAATGTGTGGTAGTATCGAGTCATTGCACAACACACATAGAACTCAGTGCTTAAGGACGGTTCCAGTGAGACAACCCACCATGTACTCCTACATGGCCTCTCACCGCTACCTTTACCAAATCGTATTCACACACTTAGCTCTCAGCATTAGAACATAGAACACTGCACTCCAATTCATTCCCAATGAACCAGACCTGACACACTCTAAGCAATAGCAAGCATGGCATGGTAGGAACACAACAATGGCTTCAATCAACTCCTACACATGCTAGTGGGTTTCAACTATTTACTCTGGCAATGACAGGTCATGCAGAGGAATGGGTTCAACTACCGCAGCACAAAGTAGCAGATGAATCGTTGTTGTCCTAATGCAATAACTGAGAGCAGGAGCGAGAGAGTAGGATTGTATCGAAATGAACAAGGGGGTTTGCTTGCCTGGTAGATCAACAGGGAGGGCACTGCTCCTCAGACAGGTACTCTGGAACGGTCTCCGGAGCAGGACCTATCGAGAAGGAACGGTGTCGGCAATCAATACACAAGCATATGCAACAATATGATGCATGAACATGGCATGTAGATGTGATGCTGTTTGAGCTAATGCAACTAGCATTCATTTGGTTGAAGTCCATTTGAACTAAAGGTTCAAATGCATCTCCAAAGTAAGTCCTTTATAAATGCCATTATAGTGTTTCACTTATACAGCAGGTATAAGTTGGTTTTCATGCATGAAACCGGTACAGATGGTTATATTGAATTTTTCTGATATTTTTTCATATATAAATTATTTCAATCTGAGCTACGGTTGAATTTTTATGATTTTTTGAAGTTTATAACATTTTCTGGAATTTCCTGATTTAATTTAAGTCCAGAAAATGGATAACTGCGTCAGCATGACGTCATGCCTGCATCAGCAGGTCAAGGGTGCTGACCAGGTCAAACCTGACGTGTGGGGTCCACATGTCAGTGACACAGTGTTAAACAAGGGGGTTTTACTAATCTAATTAAAAGATTAGGGCGCAGGGGCCCGCTGTCAGTGTCAGGGGGTTAGTTAACGGTGATTAGCCTTAAGCTAATCACCTGGAAGGCCGGGCCCGCACGTCAGGCAGGCAGGGTCAACGCCGGCGACCTCTGGACGAGGCGGCGTCACATAAAGCCACGGGGCGGGCGATTAAGGGCGCCGGGCGAGTCTGCTCGCGCATCCAATGGAGCGGTGTTTTAGGAGCTGGGTGGCGGAGCTCACGAGCGAAGCTTGGCGGCGGCAATGAGCACGGCTCGAGCGACAGAGGGGCTAGAGGGCACCGTAAGAGCAGGCGAGGGGGTTCGACGGCGGGCTCACAGGGCCGTCTCGATGGCGCTGCTGCCGAAGCTCGGGAAGGCCGGATGGCAGCGTGGTGGCGAGGACGATCTCCGGCGGCCGGAGGCAAAGATGGTGATGTTGACAGCGTTCAAGGGCTTCCCGTGTCGCGTGGCTCGACGGAGAGGTGGACGGCGACGTGGCGGAGCTTCTGAGCTGGTCGGAGAGGCGAGGGGGAGGCGGTGGCTACGGTAACGGCGAACGGCGGCGACGGTGGCGCTCGGCCGTGAGAGAGAGCGAGGGAGAGGGGAACGAGAGAGAGAGTGAGAGGGTCCGGGGGGCACGTGGCGTCGTCTGGGTGTTCCAGGGCAACGAGGAGGAGAAGCAGGAGGTGGCGGGGGACGTGGCCCCGGCCGGACGCTGGGTGGTCACAGCTGGGCGCAGGCCTCGCTCCTCTGGGCGCGAGGAAGGGGACGACTAGCACGGGCCGGTGGCCGGGCTTTGGCCGGGTCACTGGGCCAGGCCACGGGTAAGTTTACGTAAGCGTTTTTCCATTTTTGTTTCTGTTTTCTATTTTTCTGACATTTGTTTTTATTTAATAAAATACTAAATCATTTTATTTACTTCTGTCAATTTTTGTAGGAACTAGTTGCATTGCTCCAAAACTCCTCACCAATTAACAGAAGTTTTGGACATATATTATATATATAACAAATATATATATATCCAAAGCAAATAATTATTCATTAATTCCAAATGCCCAAAATAAATACTTATGAGCTCCTAAAAATATTGGTTTGATTCTCATATATGTCCAATATTTTCAGAGAGCAATATGAGCATTTTCTTAGACCCTTTTGTAGCAATTTTTATCTAGGTCATTTCCAGAAATGATTTTGAGGGTTTCACAAATCCCCATTTCAAATTTAAATGGAATTTAAACATGATGCACACATGACTAGCTAGCCTCGAGCATACCAGAACTAGGGATGTGACAGCTCGCCCCCACTTGAAACAATCTCGTCCCGAGATTCAGGGGTCGATGGAAAGAAAGTGGGGTACTCCAGTCGAAGACGATCTGCTCGCTCCCAAGTAGCTTCTCTCTCGGAATGATGAGACCACTGAACTTTGAGAAACTTGATGTTCCGACGCCAGGTAACACGCTCTGCTTGATCAAGAATGCGAATCGGTTACTCTCGATATGTGAGATTATCTTGGAGATCAAGCATTTCGTGGTCCACTCCGCGGATGGGATCTGAGAAGCAACGCCTGAGTTGAGAGAGGTGGAAGACATCATGGACTCGAGAAAGATGTGGGGGTAGTTCCAACTGGTAGGCAACCTCTCCTCATTTTGCGAGAATGCGAAAAGGACCAATGTAACGAGGAGCCAACTTGCCTTTGATACTGAAACGATGTGTACCCTTCAAAGGAGTAACCCGAAGGTAAGCTTTGTCGCCAACTTCATAAGTCATATCCTTATGACGACGATCATACTGGCTCTTTTGACGAGACTGGGCTGTTTTCAAGTTCTCACGAATGATGCGAACTTGTTCTTTTGCCTCCTGGATCATGTCCGGTCCAAAGAATTGTCTTTCACCGGTTTCTGACCAGTTCAAAGGTGTTCGACATCTTCGTCCATAGAGAATCTCAAAAAGAGCTTTCTTGAGACTGGATTGATAGCTATTGTTATAAGCAAACTCGGCGAAAGGAAGACATTCCTCCCAATCCATACCGAATGAGATAACGCAAGCTCTAAGCATGTCTTCGAGAATTTGATTGACCCGTTCCACCTGACCACTTGATTAAGGGTGGAAAGCGGTACTGAAGGAAAGATGGGTGCCCATGGCAGTTTGGAAACTCTCCCAGAAATGAGAAGTGAAAAGACTACCACGGCCTGAATTGATCTCTAGTGGAACACCATGAAGTGACACTATTCGAGAAATATATAAGTCAGCGAGCTGACTAGCAGTGATACTCTCTCGAACAGGTAGGAAGTGCGCCACTTTGGAGAGACGATCAATGACTACGAAGATAGCATTATTCCCTTTCTTGGTCCTGCGAAAACCGGTGATGAAGTCCATACCAACTTTATCCCATTTCCACTCATGAATGGCTAAAGGCTGAAGGGTGCCAGCAGGTCTCTGATGCTCTGCCTTAACGCGACAACAAAAGTCACAGTTAGCAATAAATTGAGCAATTTCTGTCTTCATCCTAGTCCACCAGAACCTCTGGCGTAGGTCCTGATACATCTTAGTACTACCGGGATGAATCGTGAGAGGAGTTTCATTCGCCTCCTTAAGGATCAATTGTCGCAGATGTTGATTCTTGGGAACCACCAAGCGATTCTCAAAGAAAACAACACCACGATCATCCATAGAGAAACATCCACCAACTCCCTTCTTAATGTTTCTCTTGATCCGGGAAATTCCCGTGTCCTACTTTTGAGCTGCGATAATCCGATCCTCAAGATTAGGTTTTGCCACCAAGGTAGAAAGGAATCCATGAGGAGCAATGTGAAGGTTAAGCTTACAAAATTCCTCATGGAGAAGTGGTTGGCCCTGCTGCAACATGAGGATGTTGCAATAGGATTTACGGCTTAGTGCATCAGCCATGACATTAGCTTTGCCTGGAGTGTAAGTAATCCCTAGATCATAATCCGAGATCAACTCCAACCAACGTCTTTGCCTAAGGTTCAAATCTAGTTGGGTGAAGATATACTTGAGACTCTGGTGATCGGTGTAGATCTCGCAACGTTTACCAAGAAGGTAATGTCGCCAGGTCTTGAGTGCATAGACTACGGCTGCAAGCTCTAGATCATGTGTAGGATAATTCTCCTCATGTGGATGCAACTGCCGAGATGCATAGGCAATCACATGACGATCCTGCATAAGAATGCAACCTAGTCCCCGCTGTGAGGCGTCACATTATATATCAAAGTCCTTCGTGAAATCCGTGGCACAAGCATGGGAGCAGAAGTCAGCGCCTTTTCGGGCCTCGATAATCGTACTCACACTGTGGGGACCACTCAAACTTTTTATCTTTCTTGATAAGTTCCGTGAGGGATTTAGCTACTCTGGAGAAGTTTTCAACAAAGCGGCGACAATAGCTGGCTAGACCAAGGAAACTCCTAACTTTTTTAACGGTTTCAGGTGGAGTCCAATCAAGAACGGCCTGAACTCTCTCGGGATTGACAGCAATGCCCTTAACAGAGATCATGTGGCCTAGGTAGGTCACTTCTGGCAACCAAAATTCGCACTTGGAGAACTTGGCATAAAGGCGGTGCTCTCTAAGTTTTTCTAGCACAAGCCTAAGATGTTCGACATGCTCTTCCTCGTTCTTTGAGTAAATAAGAATATCATCGACGTAAACCACGACGAACTTATCTAAGTACTCCATGAAGATCGAGTTCATCAAGCGGGAGAATGTTGCTAGAGCATTGGTTAGACCAAAGGACATGATGGTGTACTCGTACTGGCCATAACGAGTGACAAAAGCCGTCTTAGGAATGTCCCCATTTCTGATCTTGATTTGGTGGTAACCTAACCTCAAATCCATCTTGGAAAAGATTGAGGATCCAGCGAGCTGATCATACAGGTCGTTGATCCTGGGAAGCGGATATTTGTTCTTGATCGTGACCAAATTAACGGGACGATAATCTACAACCATCCGGTCCGTACCATCCTTCTTCTTGACGAAGAGGACGGGCAAGCCTGTGGAGGAGAACTAGGACGGATGAAACCCTTTTGCAAGGACTCATCAAGTTGTTTCTTAAGCTCGGCTAGTTCTAAGGGTGCCATCTTGTAAGGTCTCCTAGAAATTGGGGCGGTTCTCGGATAAGATCTATGACGAACTCTACATCTCGCTGTGTGGAACACCGGCAGTTCCTCCGAAAGACATCCGGAAGTCACGGATCACCGGGATATCTTCAAGGTCTGGAAGAGGGCTGGCATTAAGAGAATAGAGCTGACGCCTTGCAACTCTAGTGGAGACAGTGACTATCTTGCCAGATGGGTGTGTAAGCTGAACAGACCTGGTGTAACAATCAATCTTGGCATGAAGAGCTGTCATCCAGTCCATACCCAAGATGATGTTAATATCCGAAGACTTGAGAGATATCAAGGAAGCTAGGAATACAAGTCTGTCAACATGGATTTCATTGCCATAACTTATCCTAGAGGTTTGCCATTTGGATCCATGAGTTTGAATAAGTAGCGGGGAGGGCATATCACAAAATGACATGTCGTGCAAGCGGGCATAGCTTTCAGAAATGAAGGAATGAGACGCCCAAAGATCGTAATGTAACCGGCTTTGGATGACAGCTTGACAAGGAGTGTACCAAGAACGACATCCGGATCATCATGAACGTCTTTAGCCGAGACGTGATGCACACGCCCATGTTCATTGGGAGCTGAGTTGGCACCGATCATCTTGCGTGATGGCTTACTACCACGGCCAATGACTTCTCGGCTGGGGTGGGGCAACACCGGTCTCGAGTGCAAATACGGGCAATGTGGCTCGCTCTCCACACTTGTAACAAATCTTGGAGGTAGGACGTGGACCAGATTGGCAGGTGTGGTCCACCAATAGGCCTCGGGTGGTGCATATAAGTGAACCGGTGAGGCTCCACATAAGATGGCGTCGGTGTGTAGCCGGTGGAAGAGCAGAGTTCGAACCCAAATCCGCGCTTCGAGGACCGTAACCTAAGAAGATCCCAAATCACGGGTGTGCTTACGAGACTCCTCGTAAGTGAGCTGAGCTGTCTCTGCATTAATGGCCTTGTTCACAAGAGCTTGGAATGTATCACAATGATGCAGGTGGAGATCACGACGCAACTTGGGGTTGAGACCCTTCCGGAACCTAGCCTGCTTCTTGGCGTCCGTGGACACCTCTTCTGAAGCATAGCGGGCAAGGTTCTCAAACTCTCTACTGTAAGCATCAACATCCATCTTACTCTGGGTGAAACTATAGAACTCTTCTCTCTTGAGATCGATGAGGGCCTCAGGTATGTGATGCTCGCGAAAAGCCTCAGTGAAATCCCTCCATGTAGAAATCTGGCCAGCTGGAAGCATAGCCTCATAGTTCTGCCACCAAAGACTAGCATGACCTTCCAAGTGGTATGTGGCATAGGTGACCTTGTCATCTTCAGCTACGTTCGTGGAACGCAGCTTATGAGTGATGCTACGGAGCCAGTCATCTGCATCGAGTGGCTCAATGGAATGATGAAAGGTGGGTGGGTGCAAGCGGATGAAGTCATGAATGGTGACAGATCCTTTGAACTTATGTGCGGTGTTCTCCTCGTTACATGCCAACAAGCGGTTAGACTCACGCTTGTTTCTCTCCATCTCTAACATGAACTCTGCCAACGAAGGTTGGTCGGGAGGATCCTCATCCCTACCATCTCCGTGGTTCTGGCTACGAGCAACAGAACTTCGTTTAACTGATGACATCCTGAGAAACGAAATCAAGGACGGATCAGCATCAACTATAGACTATAGAATGTAGGACAAGGAAAATAGTAACTCTCAAACTCCTAGGGCTATTCCGGCAGCATAACGGTAGTAAAATGCCCAGAATGAGACATCCTGCTAAAATGGGGTAGTAACATACTCAACATCATCACTCAAGGTTCTGAGATCATACTAAATGCAGACTACACCGGAAGTACTAAAATCGGGGTATGACCGATCAACCAATCCTATGGGACTACGGAGTAGTAACACGTGATCCTCGATAGATGTAAGAGGAAGCCTAGTTCCTTAACCCCGTAGGAAAGATAGGATGACTCAGATCAGAAGGCCATGAGGTATAAGGAGTAAAAAGAGCCTTATGTTCCCTTCCACAATAAATTCCCCTATATAACTAAAGAATTTCTAGACTCAACTTCGACCAGGTTGGCTTGGAAATCCTACAGCAACAAAGCTCGATACCAAAGCTGTCAGACCCTCGATTCTAAGTCACACCGATCTAGCATCGTAACACCTCATATCACTTTGCGGCCTCACGCACGGTATTCCCACGGGTGTCGCCTTACCATGGCCCGGGACCGTCTATGCCTTTTGGCTCACGTATATGATAGTGTCGCTAGCATCCATATGACAGAGAACCCGGGCCGACATGACTAGTCGTGAACCCAAAGTGGCACTAACTTATGGGGACATGCATACATGAATCAACATCGAGCTTGTCGGCTAGCAGCGTGCAAATCCGGGCAGTAGCACTGGGCTAACAGGACTCCGGGAACCCGGGCTGTAGCGGACTACCATGGCTCGGTGGAAGCACTAGACTACATTTCCCCATAAGAGAGGCTACCAACGATAGACAACTAGGTTGTCGGATCCCACACATAGCAATACACGTTACACATACGCATAAACATGCAAGTATGTGTTGTACAACATGGCATCACAACATAACACAAACTCATATAGATAAAGGCCCAGAAGAGCCACATAGCATTAAATACAAACAGGGGTCACATGACCCATCATTCAGAGCATACAAGCAACGGAAGCAAGACATGTCCGAAAGTACGCATAACTACAAAAGGAAAAGGATGAGAAGCCTGACTGTCTACAAGACCCTCCCAAGGGTATAAGATCGTAGCTGAGGTAACAAGCTATTCGTCAAAGTCCAAGCGAAACTACTAGTAAGACCGAAATCTCCGCTGCAAAAACATAAATAAATCAACGTGAGTACAAAGGTACTCAGCAAGACTTACATCAGATCCTATCATACATGCATTTGTATCAAGAAGGTAATGTGGGGTTTAGTTGCAAAGCAAGCCAGCTTTGACCTGTGGCTATCCTGTTCTACGACTCACGAGAAACTTCTTTGAGGTGAAGCAGCATTACCTAATCCACTAATCACCACATCAATACACTACTATGGATTCATTCCCGTCTCCCTACGAGAAGGCCATCCATAGCACTCACACTTGTCTTGAGAATTTTAGAGTATCCACTTCAAGTTGTCTATGTACCACATAAGCATCCAAGAAGTCCATAATCGTGGACCCGGCTATTCGAATAGATCATGTTAATCCTGTAGGGGTGTACTTCTTCACACACGCTCTCGCCACTTACCGCCATGTACACGTCATGTATCTCGGCAACCTTCAAGTGGAAGCCTGGCGAGGGTGTCGGCCACGACCTGACTAACCACACGAGACTCTAGTCCAGGTTTATCGCCTATTCGGGTTCAATCCGCAAGGAGATCCGGCCGGGTTGTCGCTCACGGCCCCAAACGATGTGTGCAGGGTTCCCAAGCCCAACTCACCGGATGGATCTACGCTTGGTACACCGTGCCACTTGTGCCTAGTCTGTCCCAAGCCCTCCTGGCCGGGTGCCACTTGGTAGACTACTAACACTACCTACAAACACCAGAAGCTAGTTGCGACTCCTGGACAGAGACCAAGTTGGTTAATAAGTCGAGAGGGCTTGGAGCGCCCGGAGCCCAATGTGTGGTAGTATCGAGTCATTGGAAAACATACATAGAACTCAGTGCTTAAGGACGGTTCCAGTGAGACAACCCACCATGTACTCCTACATGGCCCCTCACCGCTACCTTTACCAAATCGTATTCACACACTTAACTCTCAGCATCAGAATCAGAACATAAAACACTGCACTCCAATTCATTCCCAATGAACCAGACCTGACACACTCTAAGCAATAGCAAGCATGGCATGGTAGGAACACAACAATGGCTTCAATCAACTCCTACACATGCTAATGGGTTTCAACTATTTACTGTGGCAATGACAGGTCATGCAGAGGAATGGGTTCAACTACCGCAAAGACAAAGTAGCAGTTGAATCGTTGTTGTCCTAATGCAATAACCGAGAGCAGGAGCGAGAGAGTAGGATTGTATCGGAATGAACAAGGGAGTTTGCTTGCTCGGTAGATCAACAGGGGGCACCGCCTCCTCCGACAGTACTGGATCGGTCTCCGGAGCAGGACCTATCGAGAAGGAACGGTGTCGCCAATCAATATACAAGCATATGCAACAATATGATGCATGAACATGGCATGTAGATGTGATGTTGTTTGAGCTAATGCAACTAGCATTCATTTGGTTGAAGTCCATTTGAACTAAAGGTTCAAATGCATCTCCAAAGTAAGTCCTTTATAAATGCCATTATAGTGTTTCACTTATACAGCAGGTATAAGTTGGTTTTTCATGCATGAAACTGGTACATATTGTTATATTGAATTTTTCTGATAAATTTTCATATATAAATTATTTCAATCTGAGCTACGGTTGAATTTTTATGATTTTTTGAAGTTTATAACATTTTCTGGAATTTCCTGATTTAATTTAAGTCCAGAAAATGGATAATCGACAAGATGACGCCATGCTGCATCAGCAGGTCAATGCTTGACCAGGTCAAACCCGACGTGGGGGTCCACACGCCGCTGACAGTGTTAAACAGGGTTTTTTTACTAATCTAATTAAAATATTAGGGCGCAGGGGCCCGCTGTCAGTGTCACCTGGCAGGAAGGGCCCGCACGTCAGGCCGGCAGGGTCAATGCCGGCGACCTCTGGATGCGGCGTCGTCCACGTTACAGGCCACGGGGGCGGCGATTAAGGGCGCCGGGGCGTAGACCGGGCTCTCGCGCATCTAGCGGAGCAGGTAGGAGGAGCAGGGGTGGCCGGAGCTCGCCGGAGCGAAGCTCAGGGCGGCGGCCGGAGCACGGCTCGAGTGGCAGAGGGGCTAGAGGGCGCTAGAAGAGTAGGGCAGAGGGGGTTCGACGGCGGGGCTCACAGCGGTCTCGATGGCGTCGTCAGCGAGCTCGGGGAAGGCCGGATGGCGGCGTGGCGGTGAGGACGATCTCCGGCGGCCGGAGGCGAAGATGGTGATGTTGACGGTGTTCCAGGGCTTCCCGCGTCACGTGGCTCGACAGAGAAGTGGACGGCGACGTGGCGGAGCTTCTGAGCTGGTCGGAGAGGCGAGGGGGAGGCGGTGGCTATGGTAACGACGAACGGCGGCGACGATGGCGCTCGGCCGTGAGAGAGAGAGCGAGGGAGAGGGGAACGAGAGAGAGTGAGAGGGTCCGGGGGCGCCTGGCGTCGTCTGGGCGTTCCAGGGCGTCGAGGAGGAGAAGCAGGAGGTGGCGGGGGACGTGGCCCCGGCCGGACGCTGGTCACGCTGCCGGGCCAAGGCCCCCTGTCCTCCTGGCGCGAGGAAGGGGAGGACTAGCACGGCCAGCTGGCTGGGCCGGCCTGCTGGGCCGCTGGGCCAGGCCACGGGTAAGTTCAGGTAAGCGTTTTTGCATTCTTGTTTCTGTTTTCTATTTTTCTGACATTTGTTTTGATTTAATAAAATACTAAATCATTTTATTTACTTCTGTCAATTTTTGTAGGAACTATTTTTTTTGAGATTTTTGTAGGAACTAGTTGGATTGCTCCAAAACTCCTCACTAATTAACAGAAGTTTTGGACATATATTATAGATATAACAAATATATATCCAAAGCAAATAATTATTTATTAATTCCAAATGCCCAAAATAAATATTTATGAGCTCCTAAAAATATTGGTTTGATTCTCATATCTGTCCAATATTTTCATAGAGCAATATGAGCATTTTCTTAGACCCTTTTGGAGCAATTTTTATCTAGGTTATTTCCAAAAATGATTTTGAGGGTTTCACAAATCCCCATTTCAAATTTAAATGGAATTTAAACATGATGCACACATGACTAGCTAGCCTCGAGCATACCAGAACTAGGGATGTGACATGCAGTTTCGCGTTCCGGCGACCAAATGGGCGGCGGAGAGTATCTACGCGTAGCTGGGAGCAAGCCACAGCGTTTGGTGGCGGTGGTTGGGCTCAGGGTTGCCGAAAACGTCGCCAGCGACGAGCTGTGCGGCTGCCGGAGCTCGGGTGAGGTCGAACCCGAGTCTACGGGGCACGGCAAGGCGCGTGGAGTAGTGCTACGGGTTCCTGCGAGTGCGGTGAGTGCATTGGTCACGGTGGTGTGGCCGGTGGGTGGCCGGAGTCACGTCGGCGACGAGCTCGGCGGCGGCGGGTGCGGGTGAACGTGGTGCGGTGCATGCGGTGCAGGAGAGAGTTAACGGAGAGGGAGAGGACGGAGCTGAGCTCACGGCGATTGCAGCAAGCGTCGAAGCGGCCTCGGAGAAGTCTGGAGCTGAGCGGGGTGACGATGGCGACTCAGCGGCTGGAGTTGGGGAAGACGGGGGCGGGGGCGACTCCAGAGCAAGCGAGCGCTCGGGGCTTGGCCTGCTTGACGTAGTCGACGACGGCGGAGCGAACGGACACGGCGACGAGGCACGGGGACGACGGCGGACGCGGTTATCACGGTGGCGCGAGCGCGGTAGCCTCAGCCATGGTGCGGGAGAGCGAGGGAGAGGAGCTGGGGAGGAAGAGGTATGTCTGCGAGCTCGGGGGAGGAGTGGGTGATCGACCCAGGGCGGCAGAACGGCGAGGGAAGGAAGCAGGGCGGCGGACAGCTGCGTGGCGCGCGATGGTGCCGGCGTCGATCACCTGCCTGCCTGCGTGGCCGAGCCAAGCAGCTCGCTGGAGCGGTGGCTGGGTTGGGCCGGCAGGTGGGCCTGCTAGGTGGGCGCCAGGTAAGCCTCTCTCTCTCTCTCTCTCTCTTTTATTTCCTGTTTTCTATTTCTTTTATTCTGTTTTGAATTAGTAAAAATACTAATCCAATTTATAAAAACCTGAAAATAATGGTGGGCAGTGTTTGGATTATTTCCAACAACCCAAAACTAGTTTCAGGATTATTAGAGCATTTAAAAATATTTATAGGATTTAAATGCTCCAATTCAAATAGGATATGAGTTAATTCAGAGATCCGTAATGGCCTAAAAATATGTGCATCATTTTGTCGAGGTGTTGGACCAATTAAAAATGATGAACATTTCTAAAGGCGCTTTGGGATCATTGAAAAGATTTAAGTTTGAACCTGGTTGAATTCCATTTGCTGCTAGGGTTTATTATCCCCCATTTCAAGTTTAACTGAAATTTAAACATGATGACATGGATGAAGATGCAACTAATTACAAACAAAGATCTAGGCTCAGGATAACTCACCCCCACTAAACAAGAATCTCGTCCCGAGATTCAAGACGTGAGGTAAGAAGGCGGAGGGGCAAAACTATCACGGTCTTTACGGTCCAGGTTGCACTTCATAAGAACGTTGACACGATCACCATCTTTGTCTTGATGTCTTGATCTCGAGAACTCCAACTAACATGACAATGAGAGGAAAGGAAAACTCAGAAGGATCGATCTTCTCAAGATCGAACAACTCAGGATCACTCATCGAGTGAGACATTGAAACATCTCTCGAGCTGAGACACGAAACACATCGAGAGGGATGGAGGAACAAGCGACGGGGTTTGATTTGGTGGCAAAAATTCCACTCTTAGAAAGATGGTGGATGGTGTCAAGGTGGCGAGGAAATAATTGCCATGATCCCGTAATGGGGCACCTTGGAAGAGATGACTCGTTGGACTGTTCCCTTAAGTGGCAAAAAGAATTACTTTTGATCCATAGATCATTGAAACTCTTCATACCATCTTAAGGAAATTTATAATTGATCGTTTGGCGGAGTTCAAAGGAATGGCATATCCGGATTTGAATGGATGATGTGGACTACCTTATTGAAGACAACGTGATGGATGATTTTGCTTGTCATCAGAAATGGATGGGACCCATGGTAGGACCACTTTTGAAGGCGATTCTGACCAGAGATTACCGAGAAGGGTAGTCCATGGGAAATTGGCACAATGGCAGTGCAAGCTTGGAACAAGACATGGCCCGATGGAATGTTCCAACCATCTTATCCGCCTCGAGATTCAGATCCGATTGGTGATGGGATACTTGAGACTCAAAGATGTCCGAAAGAAAGTTTGCAACACGATTCGACGAGATGGCGCTATGAGATTCTCGAGGAATGAACTAAGATAGCAAGCTCCAAAACATGAGCTGGTTCTGCTAAACACATGTGAACACGCTGTCCCAGACAAGCATGACCACATGGTAGTCTTACAACAAAACACTACCGAGTTCAGGTGGGGAACCATCATTGGGGATAACGTAGTCTTTACGCAAGTCCATGGATTAGATCCCAAGCATAGACTTCTCTTCCTTGAACAAATCGGTCAGTGGCTTGGTGTGCTAGGAAATACATATGGAATGGAGATGATCAGTCTATCAAACCACATAATACTTTGCACATGCTTGACTGACTTGGGATGATTCCAGCGGGAGCAAAACAAACTTTCTCGAATTCACGGCGGCAACTTGCTTCAAATGCAAATGAACTAGAGGAAGTCACTTCTTTCATCCAAACATATACCTCATGAATGGAACACGAAGGCAATGCTTAAAAAGTTTCCAACACTATTTAATGTTCAACATGAATCACGGACGAGATGAAACGCTGCTGATGGGCTCAATAGCAACTCATCGGAATTTTCCATATCACTGGACTTCCACCATCATGTGAACACGGTGATAGTATTGGTCAGACCAAAAGGTATAACGGTGTATGCTCGAGGAATCAACCACGAGTTAGACAACATTAGGAATATCATTGGTTCTAACTTGATTTGACGATAGCCCACACTCAAATCAAAGTGTTGACAAGGTAATAGATCCAACAACTGATCACGAGGACCAATCGACGGAGATATCATCTTTCTTCAACACACACACACAAGGATATCCCTTAGTGAAGAACTAAGTGGATTAAGCTTTTATCTTCCAACTCTCCAAGTTGTTATTTGGCTCAACCAACTAGCCCAGGGGTATCCAACATGGATTCTTGGAGAAAGGGTGGTTCACAAGAAACCAACTTGATCACGAGCTCAACATAACAGTCAGGTGACAACCTGGTAATACTTCCGAGAAGTTATTCGGAAAATTACGAGCCACCGGTATGTTACTAAGCTCGAGAACAACCTTGCTTTTTAGGGCAAGATGATGTGATCAAATAAGCAAGGGATTGAATAATCCTAACTCATTGACCGAAGAGTGCACCAGAAATAAGGACTAGGTAGCACAATCTATCTTAGAATGATGATTCAATAACCAACACGCTAAGAATGAGAATATTGTCCATTTACTACCAAGCAACGAGTTGCTCGGAGTATTGATTTCGCGCATCACAGTACACTTTTCGGCATTCCGGTTACAATAACACGGGAACCGAGGAATGAACAATGATGGCATGAAGTATTACCGCGTCAAGAATTCATAAGAGGTGGTGCAATTCTCATGACACTCTTGACATAAAGATGGTAACACTCCAAGGTAGAACAGAACAAAGCTGGATTGGCATTTGATCTACGGAATACAACTGCTTTGACCCAATCCTAGAAATGGACAAGGTTCTGGAGTTTGTTTCTCCTAGTCATTCCAGAATAGAATGGCTCGACGGACCACAAGAATAATAGGCATCGATGGACACGGTTGCAAAACTACTCCTGTCTATCAATTGATAGACGGGGGTCAGAAGACAACCAAGAGGGACAACTCAAGGAACATACAACTTTTCGAGTTGTGGAGGCATGGATTAGTATGCCGAACAAATTCAACATATTTCTTCCGGATAACCCATGCAGAGAGGTAGAACTGGCAGATTCACAATTATGAATGGAGAACTCGTCAAGAGTACTCTGATTGTGATCCTTCGGTTCAGCGAGGAACTTCTGCCATAAGCGGTTCATAGTATTTGGAAGAAGGAAATACCACATGCCTCGAGGACTAATGCAAAGGTTACTAATAACCTAAAGGAACGAGCAAACACTATCAACATGAAGTAGGTAGGGTGAATCTCGGGTTCAAGAACCCAGGAATAGAATACCTACTAACTAATAACATCACGGGATGCTTTCGGGAATAATGGCCAGAATCATCACACCGGAACACAAATCATGGCTAGATTACTAGGTGACTCCCTAAAACACCTAGGTTCATAATAATAGCTCCAACATATATGCCGAGGCAGCGGAGTACCTCAACACACTAATTTGTGTGATTAATCTAGCCCAAATGAACATTAGAAACGGAGAGAAGGAATTTGCAAATGCATCAGACTATTTAGAAATCTGGGATGACTCGGACAACATAACGACTGTAAATGCTCAAAATGATTTGAGACATCCTGCAAGATAGTGGCATGACCACTCAACATCACAATATCAAGGTTCTGAGACCAGCTATGAACATACAGAAGTAGTAAAAACTGAACTGAGATTTAAAACTATCAATTCTATAAGTCTATGGATTAGTAACACGTCATCCTGATAGATAGATGAGAAGGCCTAGTTCTTAAACCTCGTAGAAGAGAATAGGATGACTCAGATCAGAAGGCCATGAGATAAAGGAGTAAAAAGAGCCTTACGTTCCCTTCCACAATCAATTCCCTTACATAACTAAAGCATTTCTAGACACAACTTTGACCGGTTTGGCATGGTAATCCTACAGGCATTCAGGCTCTGATACCAACGCTGTCAGGACCCCGATTCCAAGTCACATCGATCTAGCCGGTAAGACCTCATATCACTTTGCGGCCTCACGCACGGTATTCCCACGGATGTCGCCTTACCATGGCCCGGGACCGTTTATGCCTTTTGGCTCACTTATATGATAGTGTCGCTAGCATCCATATGACAGAGAACCCGGCCGACATGGCTAGTCGTGGAACCCAAAGCGGCACAAACCCATGGGGACAGTATACATGAATCACATCAAGCATGTCGGCCAAGCGTGTGAATCCGGCTGTAGCACTGGGCTAACAGGACTCGGGACCCGAGAACATGTGAGCTAGGCAGGACTCCGGATGTCACCGCGTGACATTTCCCGAAGGGACAGACACATGAACGAAGTGAAACAGATGTCGGCCAGTCAAGTGTCCCGAGCAAGAGGCCGGGCTAGCAGGACTCGGTGAACCGAAATGTAGCGGACTACTATGGCTCAAGGAAGCACTAGACTACATTTCCCCATAAGAGAGGCTGCCAAGGATAAACAACTAGATTGTTGGATCCCACACATACCAAGCATTTCAAACATACACACAATATGCTCGATATGTGTAAATACAACATGGCATCACAACATACCTCTCCAACTCAAGTATTTATTCATTAGGCTCTGAGGAGCGAGATATTACAAACATGGGTCTCTCGACCCAACATTCAGAGCATACAAGTCAAACACATGCGGAAGCTTAACATGTCTGTGTACAGACAACTATAAAGGAAAAAGGCTGAAAGGCCTGACTATCTACCAGATCCTGCCGAGGGAACAAGATCGTAGCTGAGGTAACAAGCTAAACATCGAAGTCCAAGCGGAACTACTAGCGAGACTGACGTCTCTCTGCAAAACATAAAATAGGCAAACGTGAGTACAAATGTACCTAGCAAGACTTACATCAGAACTAGCTACATATGCATCATTATCAACAAAGGGGTGGTGGAGTTTAACCGCAGCAAGCCAGCTTTGACTTCGGTGGCTATCCTAAACTACATTAACGCAAGTAACTCCTTTGAGGTGGCACACGAGTCCACATATTCACCATATCAATACACCACTATGGATCCACTCCCGTCTTCCTACGAGAACGCCATCCATAGCACTCACGCTTATCTTGCGCATTTTAGAGTATCCACTTTCACTTGTCTACGAACTGTTGTAGGCAACCCAGAAGTCCTTTACCGCGGACGCGGCTATTCGAATAGATGATGTTAACCCTGCAGGGGTGTACTTCTTCACACACGCTCTCGCCACTTACCGCCGTTTACACGACATGTACTCGACAACCTTCAAGCGGAAGCCCAGCGAGGGTGTCGGCCACGACCTGACTAAACACACGAGTCCCTAGTCCAGGTTTATCGCCTATTCGGGTTCCATCCGCAGGGAGTCCGGCCGAGGATTCCACTAACGGCCCCGAACGATGTGTGCAGGGTTCCCGAGACACCAAACAGGTGAATTGGTACACCGTACACGTGCCTACCGCAACACGGCCCACCCCTAAGGTCGTCAGCATGCGGCCCCCAAAGATGCTACAAACACCAGAAATTACTTTGCAACTCCCGGACAGAGGACAAGAGTGGTTAATAAGTCGAGAGGGTCAATTAAGGATCCCAATGTGTGGTAGTAACTGTTTCATGGATCACAAACACATAACTCAGATCCTGAGGACGGCTGCAATGAGACAACCCACCATGTACTCCTACATGGCCTCTCACCGCTACCTTTTACCAAATCGTGTTCACTCACTTTGCTCTCAACAAGAGGGACATGTTCACACACCTTCGATTCATCCCCGATGAATCAGACTGACTCAACTCTAAGCAAAGAGTGCACGACAAACAAGCATGAATGAGTAGGCACAACAGGGCTCAAACAACTCCTACTCATGCTAGTGGGTTTCATCTATTTACTGTGGCAATGACAGGTCATGCAGAGGATAAAGGGGTTCAACTACCGCAGCAAGTAACAGATGCATCGTTGTTGTCCTAATGCAGTAAAAGAGAGCAAGAGCGAGAGAGTAGGATTGTATCGGAATGAACAAGGGGGTTTTGCTTGCCTGGCACTTCTGAAGATAGCATTGAGTCTTCATCAGTGTGAACGATCACAACGTCGGTATAACGTCTACCGAGGGGGAACAACAGTGGCAAACAAAGAAGTAACACGATCAATGCAATGCATAATATGATGCATGCTATGACATGGCAATATGAATGTGTTTTGGATAATGCAAGCTAGAACAGATTGAGATGAGTCCATTTGAACCAAAGATTCAAATGCAAACCCATTTTAAGAGGTCATAATAGTGCATTAACTTGTTTCACCTAAACAGCAAGGTTAATGTGTTCTAACATGCATGAAACTAGTGCAGATGGATAGATTGGATTTTTGTGATCATTTTTCATATATAATTTATTTGATTTGGAGCTATGGTTGATTTTCTATGATTTTTAGAAGTTTTGGTTATTTTCTGGAATTTCCTGTATAAGAAAAATTCCTGTAATTAGTTATTGCGTCAGCATGATGTCGTGGTGACGTCAGCAGGTCAAAGGCGACGGTCCAGGTCAACCCTGACCTGTGGGCCCTACCTGTCAGTATTTAGTTTAACTAACTAATATTAGTTAGTGTTAACCTAAGTTAATTAGCAGAGCAGGCCCCACTTGTCATAGACTTAGGGGGAGTCAACCTGGGCCCGCCCAGTCAAACTCAACGGGTCAAACCCGCCAGCGAGGCTAGACGCGGCGGTGGGAGTGCAGTTTCGCGTGCCGGCGACCAAATGGGAGCAAGCCGCAGCGTCTGGTGGCGGTGGTTGGGCCTGGGTTGCGGAACGTCGCGGCTGACGAGTCAGCGGCTGCCGGAGCTCGGGTGAGGTCGAACCCGAGGCTACGGGGCACTGAGAGGCGCGTGGAGTAGTGCTACGGGTTCCTGCGAGTGCGGTGAGTGCATTGGTCACGGTGGTGTGGCCGGTGGGAGGCCGGAGTCACGTCGGCGACGAGCTCGGCGGCGGCGGGTGCGGGTGAACGTGGTGCGGTGCATGCGGTGCAGGAGAGAGTTAACGGAGAGGGGGAGGACGGAGCTGAGCTCACGGCAATTGAAGCGAGCGTCGAAGCAGCCTCGGAGAAGTCCGGAGCTGAGCGGGGCGACGATGGCGATCTCAGCGGCCGGAGTTGGGGAAGACGGGGGCGGGGGCGACTCCAGAGCGGGCGAGCGCTCGGGCTCGGCCTGCTCGACGTAGTCGACGACGGTGGAGTGAACGGACACGGCGACGAGGCACGGCGACGACGGCGGACGCGGTTATCTCGGTGGCGCGAGCGCGGCAGCCTCGGCCATGGTGCGGGAGAGCGAGGGAGAGGAGCTGGGGAGGAAGAGGCGTGTCTGCGAGCTCGGGGGAGGAGTGGGTGACCGCCTGTGGCGGCAGAACGGCGAGGGAAGAAAGTGGCGGCGGACAGCAGGCGTGGCTACTGGTGTCAAGGCGTCGAGCACTGCCTGCCTGGCCGAGCCAAGCAGCTGTGAGCGGTGGCTGGGCTGGGCCGGTGTGGGCCTGCTAGGTGGGCGCCTGTAAGCCTCTCTCTCTCTTTTATTTCCTATTTTCTATTTCTTTTATTCTGTTTTGAAATAGTAAAAATACTAATCCAATTTATAAAAACCTGAAAATAATGGTGGGCAGTGTTTGGATTTTTTCCAACAACCCAAAACTAGTTTCAGGATTATTAGAGCATTTAAAAGTATTTATAGGATTTAAATGCTCCAATTCAAATAGGATATGCGTTAATTCAGAGATCCAGAATGGCCTAAAAATATGTGCATCATTTTTGTCAGAGGTGCTGGACTAATTCAAAAATGATGAACATTTGTAGAGGCAGTTTGGGATCATTGAAAAGATTTAAGTTTGAACCTGGTTGAATTCCATTTGCTGCTAGGGTTTATTACCCCCCATTTCAAGTTTAACTGAAATTTAAACATGATGACATGGATGAAGATGCAACTAATTACAAACAAAGATCTAGGGCTATGACAATGTACTGTTATTTGGAATCAACATCAAGTGTATTCAAAAAATAGAATTCGAGTTCATGTAGTACACATAGTTCATATCTATCTCTATGGTAATCATGTGGTGTGTTATTAAGGTAATACACGAATGATGGTTGAAGTTGGCAACAATCATGATTGTAGATTCTTATTGAAATAGAGAAACGAATTCAAATTTAGTTCGAATTGCAGCGGTAGTATAGACATTTGGATTGCACTAAAATGTTGGTATGAGTAGGTTACATGCATTATACAGCAAAGCGAAAAATATTAATCGGACATAACATGGATTCATACTCCCTCCTTCCATCTATATAGGGTGTAATGAGATTTTTAAGACCGCCTTTGACTATTGACAAGATTAATAGTACACGACATGCACAATGTGAAAATTATATCATTGAAAGAACCTTTCACAGACGAAGTTAACGGCGTGCTTTGTGTAAGTTGGATGTCATATATCATTGCTCTAATATTTGGTCAAAGTTAGCATCGAAAAACGCATTAGGCCCTATATAGATGGAAGGAGGGAGTAGCTTTGAATAGCATTTGTATAGTAAAACGGGGCAAGACTCTCTCTTTGTGTGGTGTGAATAGTTTTATTTTTTTCGTTTTCTTTTTGGTTGAGGGAAGTGTGAATTGATTTGGTACGTACAAGTACAATATTACTATGGAGTCAAAAAAGTACAATATTACTACACGTTAGGCTTGTCCCTAAAATTCAACCTGCGTCTTGTTATATCCCGAAAATTCAGATATCGTGCTCCCAAAACTGGCGCCTTCACAACCCGCGCCTTGCTATCCCGAAATTACAACATGTGAAAACTCCCTCCACCGCCAAATCCCGACACGCGAAATCCCCCTTCTAACCCTGAGCCGAAGGGCCGCTAGTTCAAATCGGTGGGGGTACTTTTGTAACACACCCTACATTTTGGACAAGCGCCCCCTAAGTCATGCTTCACCCTCCCATCGCCCCTTTTCACCATTCAAATCAGTGCCGCCATAACCTCTCCGCTCCAGCCATGAAACCCCACCCTCCTCATCGTCCGCCAGTCACCGCTGCCCAGCCGAGCCTCTTCCCCGACGACGTCGCCCACCGCAGAACAGCTCGACGTCCCTCCTCCACCTCCCGGATGAGGATCCGTCGTCCATCTCGGCTGTCCCGCCGGTTCAGCCGCCTGTCCTCCACCTCCAAGGAGCTGCTCCGACGATCGCCTCGTCTATCGCGGCTGCTCCATCCCCACAAAGACCGCCTTAACTCCGCTCCACCGAACCGCAACATCCTCACCGACTCCTCGGACGAAGCCGAGGCCTACTCGGCGCCACCAAAGAGGTTGTACACTCATCGCATCGCACCTTCTCCTTAACTCGACCTCCCGGCGCCGAAGGTGCTCCATCCCGCACCGCCATGGAGTGGCTACCTTGAAGCCGGCGCCGCGGGCGACATCTCCATGGCGGCTCTCCCCCAGTGCGAGGCCCCTTCTGCGGCGGCGTCCATACCAGCCGGATCTGCTTCTGCTGCTCCGGCTCTCGCTCACTCGCTCGCTCGCGCTACTGCTGCTACTGCTCCGGCTCTCGCTTCCTTTCCTTCGCTTTGGCTTCTGCTGCTCGGCTCTCGCTCGATCACTCGCTTTCGCCCACTGCTCTTTGCTTCTGCTCTCCCCTCGCTTCGTCTGCTGCTCTGCTCCAATTAAGCCACACTTGGTCATTGAATCGACTTTTGGGTGATCAATTTTCGGGGGTTGGAGGGGCTCTCCGGAGTTAAGGAAGAACCACCCGCAGCTGGGACGGGCTCACGGGAGAGGTACCCCACTATCTATCTTAGGGTTCAGGGGGCGGGGGCCTAGAGGGCTGGCCGGGCGGCGGTGGTGAGTTGTTCCGGCGGCGAGGCGGGCCAGGGCAAGTTCGGCCGGTGGTGGCAGGCGGCTCAGGGGTGTGCAGGTTGAAGATGAACTACAAGCCCTCCCTAAACTACATGTCCAGTGTCTCTCTGCTACCATTGTGTTCAGTTTTGACAGTAGCATTCAGATTCCATAGTTAATTTTAGTTTTGACAGTTAAGTTCAGAGTCAACAGTTTTTACCTCATCTGTTGTAGTCAGGTGGTTTTTGGTGATGTTAATTTTACATCCATTTTTCATCATCTATTGGAGATGCTATTAGAATCCCACTTGAGATTGACGATGTCATCTTGTCTTTGCTTCACCTTTGGCGTCTTACGGCTCACCGGAGCTGCTCCAACGCAGTAACGATCTATCACAAAGAGCGCGTGCTCGGACGCCGCTCTGATTCCTCAGATCTTCCTCCACACTCCGACAGCCACCTCCTGCCTCAACTGCTTCAATGACCAACCCAATGATGCCGAGGTCGACATGGCTACGGCAAAGAGGTTGTACACTTGTTAAGGCCACTTATTACTATACATTCACGTCGATCCATTAGGGCTATTTTGGTTCAACGGAAAAACATAGCAATAGGGAATTTTCCAGTGGCACTCTACTATTCAATTATTCATGCATTTTATTGAAAGGAATGAAACAAAACATCCACCTGGACCTACTTTTCAAAATCCTATGCATGAAAACAAGACCAAGTGCATTAGTGCCAGAATAACATTCTAACTGTGCACGCTTTCATATGGGTTCTCTTTATTTTGGCCATGTTTCTTTGCATTCCTCTGCTCTTCCAATTCCTGTAAACCAAACACCCAAGTTGATAGAATTCCAGTGTTTACAAATGCTCTATTTACCATGTGCATTTTCCTATCCTATTCCGGTGTTTTTCCTATCCCTGCATTTTAAGAATCATGCAAGCCAAATGAGCCCTCATGAATTACTTGATTCTGATGTACGTGTCGAAGGGAACTTTGTGTGGTTTGTCCTGCTCCTGCCGTGACGTCGTCCACCTCACCTGGGCTGCTCCATCGAGAGAACACCAAACTAGACATCACGACTCCTGACCGTCTTTCACCACCTCACATCTCCTTCCCTGCCGCCGGCACGCACCCCAACGGCATCACCATCATCGACTCAGCAGATGAACCTGAGGAGTACACGGGTCCACAAGAGAGGTCGCACTCTTTTGTTTCTGCTTATGTTATGCATTGCTTAAACTTACCTGCTACTTTATCGTCCTGTTCAGCTCTTGGACTCCCAACTCAGGTCCAAATTCATATTCAAACTTGAGTTCTAAATTAGTTGTGGGGCACATATTGAGGCAGCAATGAATAGTATGTCTGTCTAATATCTGGTTCACCTAGGGTATGCCTATGTTGTTCATCTTGGGTGGGAAACAAATAGTAAAGCAATCGTCATCATCTTTTTTATTAATTTAAAGCAACCATCAGCCTGCTATCATTATTTTTGGATCCATCCACTCGTTGTTACCATCACTCTAAATTTCTGCATGCTCTCCTTACATAGTCTCACCATATTTTTTCGTATGCATGTCAGATATTGTACACAGTCATGCTGAACATGTAGAGAAAAAGAGAAGAGTTTTGCGCGGCAATACAATGTCATGCAAACATCGCTCCATGGTGGGTTCAATGGCAAACCCTCCCCACCCCTCTCCAGATTGTAATCCAGAGGAAGATATCTGTTCTAAGGCAGATTCAGACGCCGCTGACTACTCCTATTTACCCCCCCAAGGTGTTTGCTCAACCTTGGCATGATGATGTTAGTCATATCATGCATATGTTGCCTTGACGTGCCTACTTTTGACATCATATATGTCATCTGCTTAGTTTAGACATGTTCTGTAATGCCACCTGTTTAGTTTCTATATCATATATGGGAATTATGCGGTCTCATGTCTTTAGCCAGCCATAATATATGTTAATTGTGCAATGCCATCCTGTTTAACCAGGCATCATATATTTGATTGATATCTTGCCCATCCTTTTCTTCATTACATTTCCATTTGTCGACAATGTTTGTACATTAAACTACTCTTCCTGTGAATCAGCCATTTGGGTGGGAGATGGAAAAATCTGGAGTGAAAACAAGGCCTTCAGAAAGCGCAGTGCTACCCGTCAAGCAGATCTCTTGTTGGGTCCTCGATAGCTCCTCGAGATGGATTCAGAGATGATGACCAGTCCTATTCCCCTTGAGGTGTATGCTCTAACTTGGCACGGTTATCTTGCTCATATCATGCATACGGTGTCTTGCATTGCATAGTTTAGACATCATATACACAATATTCAACACCATGTTCTTAGTTCGGACATCATATCGAATGCCCTCTGCTTAGCATATAAATCACATATGTGAATTAAATGATGCGATCCTGATTACTTAGATAACATGTAGGTGAATTATGTCATGCGATCCTGTTTTGTTATTCATCATATCTTTGAATTATGTTATGCTATGCTATCCAGTTTAGATAGACATCATATATGTGAAATGATGTCATGCTATCCGTTTTAGTTAAACAATATACATGTCAACTATTTCATGCCCTCTTTTTTCCACACTATCTATTGCATCTATCTCTCATACAATGTCTGTACATTCAACTATGTTTCCTGTTTATCGGCCATTTGAATTGGAGCGGGTGATGCCAGTATCTAGAGGAATAAAAACACGGTATTCAAATAAAACAGTGCTACCTATTGGTGGAGATAGCACCCTGGTGGTACATGCACAAGAACCAGCCCTACCACACATAACCCAAACTCTCGCAGATTGTACCCCTACTGTGATGGACAGAGAACTAGCTTCACCCAATCTAACCCCAACCCCAGCCGATAGTAACCCAGTTCATGTTGACACAGCACCATCTCCACCACAGAGCTCCCAAACAAGAGCAGTTAGTAAGGCAGCTCCAGTGCCCAAAGGGCCAGTACTATCACGGCGAACCCCAGCTCCACGAGTTAGTACGGCTATTCCCGTGGAGGAAGCACAACCAGCCAGTCGTAGTTTAGCATCTATCGCATTTGATGTTGTTAAATCGTATGTGCGTATCTTCCCATCTTGGAAATATTATACTGAAGATGAAGGAAATGCAGGTGTTTGTCCAGGAGTTATGTGTAAGTAATGTTATTCATGACAATTACTTTGTTTCATCCCATACATCCTACCTCCATGATGGTTATAATACAGCAAATTTTCCCATTTTTCTCTATAGAGAAGGACCGATTTGGAAACTCAGGATGAGGTAACCTGTGCTAATACCTCTGCTATCTTCAAGAATGCTTGGTGGCGATCGGAATTACTCAAGAAAAGCGTACTTCACCGCAAAGAAACTCATCAAATTCCCTTAAGTTCTCCACGAGACACATTTATCGGATTTATGACCGGGAACGCCTTGTTCTATCTGGTCCCGAACCAAGAATGTGGTAAGGTCTATGAGCTCATTTTCTATTTTTAAGTATTATATTCTTGCGTCTTCTTGTACTTTCTGTTCATGTAGAACAAGTGCCTAAACCTGAAGAACAACTGTTCTAATTTAAGATTCCATTGCTATCATAGTTCAAAAAAGCGCTAGGCGTTAATTGTGTGTTTTTCCACCGCCTTGCACTTTACTGACCAAAGCACATGCTTATGCACAGTTATGCACAGATTAAGCGTAGTTATGCGCAATGCATTTTGCCAACACCTAGAGCCTAGGCGCGCTTAAGCGCTCGCTTAGGCGGGCCTTTTTTTAACTATGATTGCTTTGCTCTTGTATCATTGTATTTACTCATACAAACTTATTTCTAAATTGAAGGATCCAATCGAAACTCCAATGGCACGGCAGGTTGTTCACACATGTTTCTTTAATAGGTTTGCTCTTATCAATAGCTCTTTTGATTTCAATTTCAATTGTGTATATGATTGACTTTCATATCATGCACATTACTAGCATCACAACAGAGCCAATAGTGTTGTTGTACATGTAGACCTGTGGTACCCATCTGAAATCGTGTTGTGCCGTGTAGTTTCCCACGCTTTGTATTCTTTCATTGCTGCTTTGTCTTGAACTGATATGATTTGAACCGTGTCTCTATTTTGATTTGGCAAGACAATGCAGTGACCATAGGACATAGGTATATGTTTGTTTGATGCTTTTATTATGTACTAGTACTTGGCAATAGAAGACTTGGTAGTTTAATCCTGTCCACCTTACTAATGAACTGGTTCACCAAAATGAGTTTCATATACTAGTACATGCTAAACTTGTTATTTGTCTGCCTGTTTCTTCTTTTAGAATCTCGATGAGAATATTGGGGAAGAGTGCCTTATTAAGAAATGGTAAAGGAAGTAATGCAGATAAGGTTCAGGATAGTGACACATCCTTGTTGGTCTCCAACAAAGCTGATAAAACAGCTAAGGAAGACTATCTTGAATACGTGAGACAACCCCAAAGTCCTGTCTTGGTTTAGTGTTCGAAAGCATCGCCACTACCGCATGCACAAGCTATTCAAACTCCTTTATGCGAATCGATTCAGGTTTCTTGAGTCTCAACTACAAGTCGAAAGACATCGATCACCGTGTCTTTGGGACAAGAAGCGGAAGGATCATGGAAGTCCCCGGAGCATTCGGATGCATACTTTCCGTGCAACAAAGAAGCGTTGGAGGATTTTAGCGCCAAACAGGACAAAGCTAATCAGCTTGCTAAGCTTATTGCCAAGCATGGTGGATACCTAGGATAACGCTTTCTTGAGCTCTTCTAAAGTTGTTTCGTTATGCTCTTGTTTGTTTTGCTGTCAGCGTTTATTTACCTTTGGTGGCCAATTTTGACGGCCAAGTGTATGTAATATGCTGCTTTGTTCCCTATATTTGCACTTTGGTGGCGAACTTTGATGCCCAAAGGATGTAATATGTGTAATAGCGGTAATAGGCTAGCCTTAATTGCTTGCTTATTTATTTCCTTATTGTCTTGTTTAGTTGTTTGCTTGTAGTCACCGCAGTTCTTTTTCATGTGTTTTTCTAGTGGCCACAACAGCCTATTTTTGGTAACTAGGCCAAAATAATCATGGCAACACACGGACTGTTGTAACCATGGGCCTCCTGCAGCCGTATGATCCATGGGCCTTCGTCGGCCTTAGGACCATTGGCCTTCTATATCGGGTCAGTAGGATCCATCGGCCTTCTATACGGGCCTTAGGGATCAATGGGCCTTCTATGGGCCATAGGGTCCATGGGCCTTCTACGGGCCGTACTATCCATGGGCCTCATACGGGCCGTAGGATCCATGCGCCTTCTACGGGGCGTATCATCATTTCGCCAATCATGGGCCGTACTATTCGTGGACCATAACGAGCTGTTAATAGGCCGTATTTGATAACTCTATGAAAACAAACCAATGGTTTTTTTACATGAAAACGGCCCAACGTATTAACGGTCAGCAAACGGGCCGACTGTAACGACGGGCTGAATTTGGCCCACAAGCAGAAAATGACAGTAATGGGCCGTATGTAACCGAATGCTGCAAATGAGCCCAAGAATTGATGGGCCCTGAGAAGGCCTAAAGATAACTTGGGTTGGAAACGACCCAATGGAATAACAGGCCGTTAATGGGTATAAAGTGATGCACTGTTCATTACGGGCCAGTTTCACCACGGGCCGTTAATGGGCCAAGATTTACAAAGGTCCTCATATGGGCCGAAAGAAGTCATGGGCCACACACGGGCCGGAAGTTAAAACGGGCTGAATCATATTGGATGGCCCAGATGACGTTATTGGGCCTAATTTGGATAGGGCGTAACGGGCCATGGTTAGCGGGCTGTAAATGGGCTATATGCGAACAAGCCATTAACAGGCTTTCCGTGCGCCGGCCCGCCACCTTTTGACCAAGTCAAACGGGTCGGCCTTTTCACAGGAATGGGCTTTTGTTGGGCCGTGCCACGTGTCGCCGTATCATAGGCGCCTTCGGTCCAATGAGCGGATGACATATGTCCCAACGGTGAGCCGACACGTGTTTCCTCCAGCCAATGATGATTTTACACGTGGAAAATCCCCATTGGTCGGGGCTGTTAACGGGTTATCGGATCCAAAACCCGACCCAATAGCTTAACGGCGTTCCGTTACGGTGGATGCCACATGTCGGTCACCCTTGACGAAAGCAGTTCTGTGACGCGCGATTTGTCGTCATGGAAGTGGACACTTCCGTGATGATAATTTTGGTAATGTCATGGAACACTTCTACGACAGCACAGGTATGACTATCTTGATTCTGTCATAAATTTGTCCTGGATGTACATGCATGACAAAAAACGCGACCTACTGTGACAAACACGTATCATCACGGAAGTGTATTTTTTTGTAGTGTTGATTTCATATCCAACGGCTGGAAAATCTAATGATCAGAGATGAAAAAGTCAGCCGACTGACGTGTAGCCTCACCCCGCACGTACACATGCACGCATGCAAGACACACACACATGTAGGCGTGCAACATTGACACGTACACATAACGTACACACGCACACATGCTGGCGTGCAACACTGACACGTACACATGCACTCACAAACACACGCACGTACGCACCCATGCATGCAACACTGAAATGTACCCTTGCATGCACGCAACACTCGCACACCTGCATGCACATAGCACACGACATAAGACACACGCTCAACCTATACGTGCATGCACCCTTTGTTAAGGACATGGATTGTTACGGGTATTAATCAATCTTATTTGTGATAAGCAGAACATTGATGTTTGCAGCGGTCTTTATGAATCACAACGTATCGAACGGGCTATCAACATAGTAGGCTTATCTACGTGAAAAAGATGACGTCACACTCAATGAACAATCATCGGTTTATGAAATGGCCGCTTCTGACCGCCCTGGCCCACCAAAGGTTCCTTCCGCTGTCGCTGCGTTGGGTCATCGACATGCAGGCCATGCACCCAAAGAGCCCACACGCTGCTGGAAGAATGGTGCGGTGTCCTAGGTCGAGTCGAGGGCGCCACTCGCACGCCCGGTGAACACGCCCGCGTGCCGCATTCAAACGCCTCCATGTAACCCGCCTGTGTGGAAGCCGAGAAACCCACTCGACACACGTCCGTTCATGACCGGGCCGGCGTTAAGAACGCAACGCCGGACGAGCTCCCGTCTGGCTGCCTATTTAATCTCCTATTTAAACGAGGCCAAACGCCACCAAGAATCGCACACCTCCGCCGCTCCCCTATCTCCTCCACCATTTTGTCCACTCTTACAATGGCTTACGAAGAGTAGTTATTACGCATCCAAGCCGGCTGGGTAGCGCGCCGGATATGAGCTATGCAGCTTGCTGATCCACCTCCCTCCCCTCGCCCGACGAAGCGGTTGCCGCCCAAGCCGGGCGCGCCAAAGAACTTCGCCGCTCGAGCCAGCTCGACGAGGAGCAAGACGGTGTCGTTGCTGCCGTCCACGCTGCCGCCTCGTACCGCGTCTCCCGTTTCTGTGGTCGAGACTCCCATGCCGGCGGCCGCGCCATGCAAGCAGCGACAGAAGCCGGGTGCGTGGAGAGCGACGAGTCGATGGCTAGCGCCTCCGCGTCCGCCGCCATCATCGAGGAGAAGTAGAACACGGGAGGCCACCGCCGCTTGGGTCCCATGAAGGCCACCGCGGAGGTGACGCCGGCGTACACAGCAGGTGTCTTGCCGGATCCTTTTGTTGTGAGGACCTTCGTCGACCCCGCATGGGCTCCACGGAAGAGGGGAATGTTAGGATGAACTCGAGCCGGTGCCGCCATGGCGAAGTAGTGGCGGTGATGAACTTCGAACGGTGTCACCACCATCATCTTCGACACCAGCCAATGATATCACCGGGCAAAGGGGGAAACGAGCCGTCCTTTGCGTTGAAGCATATACCTCCGGCTCCCGGCGATCCGGTGATCGTCTTTGCCGGACATGAGGAACACAAATCGATCGGCGGGCGACCATTTAGGCCAGGTATTATATACCTGTGCTGTCCAGAACTAGCACCGCATAGTTCATTTGAATGTAATGAAATCTGTCATGTTTGTATGAAAATCCGGTATTTTATATGATTTCCGTCGTTGTTTATATGAAATATCAGTTTGTCTACGTGTTTGCGTGAATTTCGTCCGGTTGGTTGAGTTGCTGTCATAATGTGTGCGGCTACAGTTGGATGGCGTAATTTGCGGGTCGCTGGTCGGTCTGCCGGCGGCTCGGGCGGCGTTGTCTCCAACGTGCGCGCTGGAGGATGCATGACAGTATGAGCACCCGAGCCATTCCTCGTTCATCGGTGGCAAAGGCACCGGTGGACAAAAGGGTCACCAATATTTTGGCTACCCCGGGCAAGATCCAAACAACCCCTCCCAATAGATTCAAATCCCTCGTTCGCCGTGGAATTTTGCCATGTGTTGTTTTCATGGACTAGCAAGATGCCCGTGCATTGCACGGAACATCAAGATGCATTTTTTACAAACTCCGCATGCATGCAAGGGATAATTAATGTCCTCCTTTGCTAGTACCACGAGGCAAACACCATTAATATTGCATCGATTAGTGTTAGTGGCCTTGTATATCTGCAAATTGTAATTTTGATAGTGGCCCCTTGTATATAAAAATGGAGGGACAAAGATGAGAAATAAGGTGAGGAGGAGGGGTGTGGTGGTGAATGGTGGTCGGACTGGGCGGAGGCATGGGGATGGACGACGCATTATGTCTAGGGTTTGTATCTCTCACACACACCCACGTAGGTGGGGGACGTGCACGAAGAGAAGAGGTGCACGCACGGCGCACGTACTCCCGTCTCTTTCCCAACCACACCTGCGCGGCTACATGGTGGAGCTCATTTCTGTACGAAAAAGGCAGCCCATATGGTAATTTGGCACGTGTACTGGTTGTACACTTGGTGGAGGGAGGATCGTCTACCACGGGTGAACAAACAAATTGCGACTTGACGCGTTATGTTAGATTAAAAAAAGAGGCAAACCATGTGGGGCCTACCTTAGAGGCAAGGCTCTATACACTGGAGTACTTTTGATGTGTCCCGTCAACTCGCAAAACGAGGAGAAGCTTGCTTAGTACACCGCCCACGGGCGTGGTGGCTCGCAGGATGAGGTGAAGCTTGCTTACGAGTACTACTACCATCACATCGCCATCGCCATCGCTACTACTATCGCTATCGCCATCACATTACTCATCGCCATCACATCGCCATTACTATCGCTATCGCCATTACTATCGCTATCGCTATCTACATCACATCACATCGCTATCGCCATCACATCGCCATCGCTATCACATCGCTATCACATCGCTATCGCTATCGCTATCGCTATCAAGTATCGCTATCTACTACTACTACTACTACTACTACTACTACTACTACTACTACTACTACTACTACTACTACTACTACTACTACTACTACTACTATCGCTATCGCTATCACATTACCGTTGCCATCGCTATTATCACATATCGCCATCGCTATCATCACATTATCGCTTCCCATCGTTGTTGCTCGCTTCCTCGCTTGCCTCGTCACATCGCCATCGCTTCCTCGCCACATTATCGCTTCCTCATTGCCATTATCGCTACATCGCTACATTACTCGCTATCATCAAGCATCGCCATCATTACTATCGCTTCCCGCTGCCATCAAGCATTACTACTACTAATACTACTACTACTACTACTACTACTACTACTACTACTACTAGTAGTAGTAGTAGTAGTAGTAGTAGTAGTATATGTTTGTTATGTTCTATGAATCCTTGAGATGTATAAAATTGCTTAACTTATGCTTTTCAAGTTTTTTATGAAGACGAATTTAATGTGAGTGTTCCACATGAGCACTGGACTAGCGTGTGAACATTTGGAATTTATTACATTGTGGCCTCAATTAACTGCATGAACCACTGTAACAAGATACATAGTTGCTTATATGTCGCATGGCAGATTGTTGATTGTTAGCTGGTCGATAGCCTAGTGTTGAAGCTAGTTGAGCCAATGTGCCATGTTTTGCACAACTGCTTACAAGTGGGGTAGCACCAACAGTGTTTACAAGTACTTATGTATACGTCGACGCATAGTTCTCGAACGAGTGCTCTATTTCATCCAAACACACACTGCTCGTATGATAAACCGTGACAACTTATGTCTTACCATGCCATATTCATGAATAAACTAGTGAGGACGCATCTGTTTCGGCAACAATTACAATGGTTCTCACATGATTCACGGGCACACAAAAGTAGCAGCAGTTCCCATAGACGGATTCAAACAGAGTACTAGCCCCAGAGGAGTCGATATGTGCAAGGTTCGGATAATTAGACACAATCCAAACTACTATTAAACACTAGCTGGGGCAACTATTTCATGCCTCAATCTAATTTGGGCTGGACATAAGATGGACCTTGCCATGAACATCATCGAGGACGTCCCGAAGTAGCTCAATCTTGTGAACCTTCATGAAGACAACCTTGTGGCCTTGCCACTGATAAACTTGTTTGTGGAGGCATGTGCTACCTCTTGAGCACTGCGTTGGATTTCCCCAAAGAGGAGAGGATGATGCAGCAAAGTAGCGTAATTATTTCCCTCAGTTTTTGAGAACCAAGGTATCAATCCAGTAGGAGGCCACGCACAAGTCCCTCAGACTGCACAAAACGATAGCTCCTCGCAACCAACGCGATTAGGGGTTGTCAATCCCTTCACGATCACTTACGAGAGTGAGATCTGATAGAGATGATAAATAATATTTTTGGTATTGTTAGTATAGAGATGCAAAGTGAAAAGTAAAAGGCAAAGTAAAAACAAAGCAAGTATTAAAGTGATGGAGATTGATATGATGAGAATAGACCCAGGGGCCATAGGTTTCACTACTGGCTTCTCTCAAGAGCATAAGTATTCTAAGGTGGGTGAACAAATTACTGTTGAGAAATTGACAGAATTGAGCATAGTTATGAGTATATCTAGGTATGATCATGTATATATGCATCACGTCCAAGACAAGTAGACCGAAATGGTTCTGCATCTACTACTATTAATCCACTCATCGACCGCTATCCAGCATGCATCTAGAGTATTAAGTTAAAAACAGAGTAACGCCTTAAGCAAGATGACATGATGTAGAGGAATAAATTCATGCAATATGATAAATACCCCATCTTGTTATCCTCGATGGCAACAATACAATACGTGCCTTGCAACACTTTACATCCTTTGGGTAAGGACACCGCCAAGATTGAACCCAAAGCTAAGCACTTCTCCCATTGCAAGAACTACCAACCTAGTTGGCCAAACCAAACGGATAATTCGAAGAGACTTGCAAAGATAACCAATCATACATAAAAGAATTCAGAGAAGATTCAAAAATTATTCATAGATAAGCTGGATCATAAACCCACAATTCATCGGTCTCAACAAACACACCGCACAAAGAAGAGAACATCGAATAGATCTCCCCGAGAGGGGAGAACATTGTATTGAGATCCAAAAAGAGAGAAGAAGCCATCTAGCTACTAGCTATGGTCCCGAAGGTCTGAAGTAAACTACTCACACTCCATCGGAGGGGCTATGGTGTTGATGTAGAAGCCCTCCGTGGTGGATGCTCCTCCCGTGAACTCCTAACAGGCCCCAAGATGGGATCTCGTGGATACAGGAAGTTGCGGCGGTGGAATTAGGTTTTGGCTCCTGTTACGATCGTTTGGAAGTGCGAGGGTATATATAGGAGGAAGGAGAACGTTGGTGGAGCAACAGGGGCCCACGAGGCAGAGGGGCGCGCCCCCACCCTCGTGACCCCCTCTTTCGTTCCTTGGAGTAGGGTCCAAGTCCCCTGGATCACGTTCGGTGAGAAAATCACGTTTCCGAAGGTTTCATTCCGTTTGGACTCCGTTTGATATTCTATTTCTTCGAAACACTGAAATAGGCAAAAAAACAGCAATTCTGGGTTGGGCCTCTGATTAATAGGTTAGTCCCAAAAAATAATATAAAAGTGGAAAATAAAGCCCAATACAGTCCAAAACAGTAGATAAAGTAGCATGGAGCAATCAAAAATTATAGATACGTTGGAGACGTATCAGCATGCCACGTCATCTTCCTGCGTAAGCTTGACAAGAACAGTATGCCTCACAAACGAAGGAGTAGCTTTGAACTTCTTGTGCTTGATGCATACTGGACAACACGCACGACAACGGTGAGGCTGGAATACAACTCTTCATTGTTATAACCGCAAATGGCTTCGAGGATCCAACAGCCTAAGAACTCTGTTTTCCCAAATACAGTATATTCAGGTCGTCCGCCTCATAGCGAGTGACATGTACAACCACACAATCCTTGTCTGCATCAGGGCTTTAATTGAAACAGAAACAAAATCTGAATTACTTTTCAGTATAAGAAACACAAGTTATTTAAACCACTATGTACAACATGGCATCGAAGCTAATAAAACTTTGCATTATTAATCACCACATACTTCCTTTTCTAAAAAATATAACCACAAACTTAGATGAAAAACCACAATCGAGATCGGTAAAGAAGGAAATCACCTTGGGCAGCTCAGCGGGGGGGCGGGGGGGGGGACACATCCTCGAAGGGGGAAAACTGCTCCTGCAGTGCCACGGGGCTCAGTAACCTCAAGCAGGGCGTTGACCATCTCAGTAGTGGCCGTGAGCGTATCTGGGGTCAGCTCGGTGGTTGGCTCCATCTTCTTGGAGCTCTCTGTCCCGTGGGGATCAGCCTCCCACGTCTGCTCCAATATCGGCAGATCTTTGCCTGGTTCTCCTTGGTCCATCATGAAACTGACGAATACTAGGAGACCACTGAAAGGAAAACACAATCGCAATGACAATGAAACAAAAAGAGAGTGAGGATCGGCTCTGCTTTGCAAAAGTTCTTTTTTTCTCTGAGCGAAAATATACCAACATCATGGATCCGCTTACCTTCCCTTCGCTCGGAGAGAAGAACAAAGGGCAGATGCAAGTGTTGCCTTTCTTGAAGACGGTGAGGGAGAAGGGATTCGGCGAAGAGTGAAATGATGGTTGCTTCGTCCGTCAAACTTAGACTGCGGGGGAGGTGGGGTTTTGTGATACGATGGCTCGTTCTTGGGCCACGACCAGGTGGTGACTCTCACTTTGCATATTGCATTCTAATTTGGTGGATGGCATTTGGGCCCATGCGCTGCACGGCCCGCATGTCGGTGAACAAAAGTATAACAGCATTCAGTAGAGGGTGATGCTTCAATGACCTAGGAGGAGCCAGAAGCGGTAGAGTGTCTCAACTGTACTAGTAGTAATTGTTTTTCTGGGTAGCTGTAGAGTGTCTCCACTGTACTAGTAGTTGTTGTTTCTCTAGGCCCAAGACAAAACAGCCCATCCACACTAGTAAGTAGTAAAATCAATTGAAAAGCCCATATATTTACTGACTGAGAGGCGCTACCCACACCCAAAGACACCCCAAAAAAACCTGGGTGCTCTTCTTCCTCCTCACTCCCACCCACCTCACATCAGCTCGCTCCACTGCACTCCCCAAATTCCTCACCTCACTCCTACAGAAAACCCCAGCTCCCCTTCTTCCTCACTCCTCTGAAAACCCCAGCTCCCTTCTTCTTCGTCAAGACTACAACTAGGCTCGTCATTCGTTACTCTGCTCAAATCAGTGAGCGTGACGCGACGCCTCGAGGAAAATGGAGTCGGCTGACCCCAGCCAAGAAGATGAGGCTCTCGCCTTGGCGATATACATTGTAGATCCCGCACCCGGCAGCATGGGAGAAGCGTTGACCCCGCCCCCACCGGATCCCAGGAACCCGTAGAATCTTGGGTGGACCGCATCAGCGATCTCCCGGACGCCGTCCTTGGGGAGATCATCTCGCTTCTCCCCACCAAGGATTGCCGCCGCACCCAAGTCCTCTCAATTCAGTGGCGCCCTCTATGGCATGCCGTGCCGCTTAATCTCGACTGTCGTCAGCTATCTCTCTTCAATGATTTTGAAATCCCCAGAGGCATCATCTCCTCCCACCAGGGCTCCGTTCAAAGCCTCTGCATCCCGTCATGCTACCTGAGCAAGCATACCATGCCCTGCACGGTGGACGCCTGGCTGAAATCCTCGAATTCACAGAACTACAGCTGCTTGAGTTCTACTATTCCCTGAAATCACATACCACATACCGAACGCCATGAACTTGTGCCCTCAGCACCGATGTCCATCTCGCGGTTTTCCTCCTCTCTCCACACCGCCACCTTTGCGTTGTGCTACCTACTAGACAATCTGGTACTAAACCTTCGACACCCATTTCTCAAGAAACTTTCACTTGTGCGGTTTCGTATATCGGAGGCCTCATTGCACAGCATCATCCACTCCAGTTGCCCTGTGCTGGAGTGCTTAGTGCTTGTTTTCACAGTTAGAATCAGTTGTCTCCAAATAAAGTCGCCTAACCTTGTAAGAATTGGAATTTCTTTTGACGGAAGGCAGCTCATCATCCAAGATGCCCCTTCACTTCAAAGGCTGATCCTTGATTCTAGTTATTCACCGTTGCAAATAACCGTCCTCTCTGCGCCTAAACTTGAGACCTTGGGTGTAATACATGATCTCTGTGCTCATTTCAATATGGTGTTTGGCTCCACAGTTCTTGTGTACTTTATATTATCATCTACACTTGTAACCATAAGCTGCATTTTAAATTTCTGCACATAATTTATATATCATCTTGGAGTACACATTTTGTATTAATATTATGTTCTATGCTCAATGAAGAGTTTCTCCATGGATGGCCTATCAATGGTGCTGGATTCTCATCAAGATCTTATATATCCAAATGAATAGTTTTGATCCGAACAAGATTATTGGCTTGCTACAATGCTTTCCATGTCTGGAAAAGTTGTATATAAAGGTGATAATTTCACGCACATTGGAAGCCCGCATATAGTGTACTAGAATTAACCGTTTAGCTGTTGCTCTTTCGACACTCTTCTTTTAGACCTTAACTGTTTTCAATCTTCATGTATATTTAGGCAATAGGACGGGGTAAGAAAGTTCTAACCAATCAGTGGATTCGTAAGCATCGGGATTTTCTCACTTCTCATGAGATTCTATTGAAGACAATAACGCTAGAACGATATGTAGCCAACTGTGCAAACACAAGATTTGTCACATTCTTCCTGCTGAATGCGAGGTTACTATTGTCCATCAGGCTTAAGTTTATCAGCAGCATGGTTTTGACGGATGGGTATGTCGAAGAGCAAAAAAAGGGGTTTTAGGTGGGCAAAAGATCTTCTGAATGTGTCGGGCTTCTATTTACAACATATTGTGGTCATAATCCAGTAAATTTTACGACCCAGTATGTTCATTCTATGGACCTGTCCGATCCATTTATTTGTGATCGCCAAAAACAAAGGTCGGAGTTAGATGTTGTTGCCCTTTTCAATATGAGTTTTGTTAAACCTGATGAACAATTAACCCTCATGCTTTTGTACAGTTTGTAAGCTAGAGTTAGATGTTCCTGCCCTTTTCAACTCGGCTGTGACTGTCATATTTTCTTTGAAACAAGGCGAATGGCTTGCCATTCGTTTAATTTATAGTGAAATGTTGTAACAAATCCCAACCAAGGGAAATAACATCACTCTCGCCGGCTGCTTGAGCTCACTGTGCATTAGAGAAGCCAAGTGATTAGCCCCCACTAGCACCCACAAACTTATTTCGAACTAGGACATCAAATGGGCTGTAAATTTTCATAGGAAAGGCTGCATGACCATGACAGATTTGGATTCTCACAGTTGGGACCCGTGAGGAAATAGCCTATCCAAGGTGGTGTCGACTTACTAGCCAGTCAACAAACGATTCTGCCTACAAGCCGTTGGATTGACATCCAACATATGTCGTGTATCTTCTATCTCTTGTCTTCTTATTCCTCCAGCCGCCCAAACCAAACCACCCCGTCGGCTCCGCCTGCTCCCGCCTCCCAAGGCTGGCTGCGCCTCACTTGACCTACCGTCACGTGCCCTCCAACGTTGGCCTGTCCCTCCTCTATTCCCCACACGCCCTGTTATTCTTCGGCGACGTTAGCCCCAACACGCACCAGCGCCCGAACGATCAACCCTCGTACTCCCCTCCGCTTTGTGGTGGACCGGCGCATGTTCAACGGCTCTGTTCGTTCCGTCCGAGGCCTCGCTGCCGTCCCTCCGCCTTGCGGCCTTGGTTCGCTTCGCCATGCGTGCGCCGCCCTCTTGCGTTGTCAACATCACAACAACCGAGAGGAACAAGCGAGATATCAGACGTGGAGAGGATGACGATGAGGACCCACTAAGCGTCATGGCGACGCAAGCAAGTGCCTCTATAGTACAAGCCCAAAAATATGGTTCCTCCTAATGGTTGGACATCCGGGGCTCACGCCATTGTCGGCGTAGTCAATAAACGAGAGAATTACACTCACGGCGGCTAACACGGGGACCCAAAGAAGTCGCGCAGTTTTTTTTGAGGAACAAGCAGTTGTTATTTATACTAGTTTTAGCGACGGATCAGGGTAACACACTACTGGAATCAGCTACTTTGCCATCTGCCAGATCTTTTCCGTCCGCTAGCGGACGGCAAAGAAGCTCTTTGCCATCAGCCATCGAAAAGCCGACAGCAAAGAAATGGCAGACAACAAAGAAGCTCTTTGCCATGCGCCATTTCTTTGCTGTCCGCCAGCTGACGGCAAAGAATCTTTGCCGTCCGCCAGCTGACGGCAAAGAGGGAGGTGGCCCCCACCCTCCCGCCCGTTTAAAAAAAACTTAACGCCCCACCTCTTTGCCGTCCGCTAGCGGACGACAAAGAGAGAAAACGGCGGACAGCAAAGAGTGGCGGACGGCAAAGAGCCGAGTAACAAACGGACGCCACCCCGCCGATTATCTCTTCTCTTCCTCTTCCTCTCTCCTCCCCGACGCCCGCCCTAGCTAGATCCACCGCCGCCCCGCTGCGGCACCGCCCCGCCCTGCCGCCCTTCGCCGCCCCGCCCGCACCCTTGGCCCGTCGCCCACCACCCTCCGCCCCACCACACCCGCCGACGCCTGTCGCCCACCACCCTCCGCCTCCCGCCGACGTCGCTTCCGCCTGGCGCCGCCCGCCCGCACCCTTGGCCTGTCAGCCCCACCACCCTCCGCCCCACCCCGCCTGGCCGACGCCTTCGCCCGCCACCGCCGCCTGGTGCCCACGACCATCCCATTGCTCGGTGAGGGACTACTACTTTTCTTCTGTTTTTTCATTTTTTGCTATTTAATTGTTAGTGCTAGATTGTGTTAGTGTTAGTGTTAGAAAAGAATTAGAAGTAGTAGAAGAAGTAGAAGTAGTAGAAAGATGAAAAAAGAAGAAGAAGAATAAGAAGAAGAAAAGAAGTAGAAGAAGTAGAAGAAGAAGAAAAGAAGAAACGAAAAGAAGTAAAAAAGTAGAAAAAAGATGAAAGAAGAAGAAGAAGAAAGGAAAGAAGAAGAAGAAGAGAAAGAAAGAAGAAGAAGGATAGATGGAAACACCCCGACCCCCTGAACCCGACACCACACCCGACCCCCTGACCCCCTGACCCCGACACCCCGACCCCGACACCACACCCCGACCCCGACACGACACCCAGACACCCCAACACCCGACCCCCCGAGGCCGACGTGTTCTTATATTTTTGAATTATTAGTTAGGTCATATATTTTTCGATTTTGTTATGAAAAACATCATATATAATTGTGTTGATCAGGTTGATTTAAATGTGCAGTTGTTTCACTGCTGCGAGGTTTGCTGTTCGATGACCTCGCCGTGCGTTTGACGAGCTCAGCCCCTTCGTTCGTGGGTGAGCACAAATGACATGTCCTCCTCCCCCATTAATTATTTGATCTGTTCTGGTGTTCGTGCTGGTGAAATTTGATAGCTAGCTATATATGTGTCTTGAACCATCAAGATCGTAACCAATATGTGTCTCCTGCTCGAAAAGCGTCATAGTTATAAATATGCATGCATTTGCATATTTATAACCTTGATTCTTCCGAATTGTCCAACGCTATCCATGGACAGCCCAAGTATGTGTAGATTGGGTTCATATTCCCATATGCTTTGCTCCGGATCCGACGCATAAATTTCGTCAGTGCCTCCCTTGTTGTTCTCCGGGTACACATCCTCTCTATTTATTGCGAGACGTGTATCGGAGAACAGCGGGAGGTGCTGCGAAATTTTTCGTCGGATGGAGCATAGCATGGGAAAATGAACCCAATCTACACATACTGGGTGGGATTAGGACCTATCATTACCTATTAGAGTGTAGGTTGCATGGACGTAATAAAATTGACAAAGTAGATCAACTGATGAATATATACATGGTGAATTATATATATAATTGTTGTGTGTCCAGTAGCTACGAAAGTCAAGATGAGTGATCGTATGCGTTGATGTATACGGTCACACCGGGTCGTAACAAATGGAGCGCTGAATGGTTCACAAAAACCAAGGGGTTTGTGCAAGCCGCATTTGGTAAATGGCCGAGAGGAAAACTTGGTGCCCTGTTTCCGGCGCGGCAATTGGGAAAAGAGGATGAGGCTGAAATGGGTAAACACCTGCAGAAGAATGGTTTTACGCCCGATTATACGGTGTGGACATTTCATGGTGAGTCGCCCAACGTGACCGAGCTGAGGTGGATCGTCGTCGCACCGACGAGCATGGTACCGGGATGGAAAACATGGTGCAAGACTATGATGATGCTCGGGATTCGGACGAGGAGATGGAGGAATCTGCAAAGGCCTTCAATGAAATGTTGGATTCTTCAAAACGTCTGCTCCATGAGCACACTGAGCTTTGTCAGTTGGATGCCATCTCACAAGTAATGGCTCTAAAGGCTCAGTTCAACTTGGGCAGAGAATGCTAAGACGCAATTATGACTGTATTTGGACGCTTTCTACCCAAAGGCCATGTAATGCCTGCAAACCTGTACTAGTTGGACAAAATCCTCCGTGCACTGAAGATGCCCTATGAGAAGATACATGCCTGTGAGAAAGGATGTGCCTTATTTAGGCTTGACTATGCAGACTTGAACTATTGTCCCATTTGCAAGTCTTCCAGGTATATTGTGGTAGACAACGGTATGGGTGAGAAGACAGAGACCAAAATCCCGTTATTGTTCTTGGTATATGCCAATCGTACCAAGACTTCAACGTCTTTTCATGGTCGAAGAGGCAGACCGCAGATGACATGGCACAAAACAGGCAAAAGAACCGAACTAGATGCATATGGGAATCGATGATGGTACACACATCGGATGGTGTTGCGTGGAAAAAGTTTGATGAATTACATGTCGACAAAGCGGCATATCCGTGGCATCCTCGAGTCGGCATAAACCCCGATGGGTTCAGTGTGTTTGGTATGACGGCATCCCAATACAGTTGTTGGCCCGTATTTGTCTTTCCCCTCAATCTCCCCCCCCCCCCCGGACAAATTATGCAAAGAAAGAACATTTTCCTGACGTTGATAATTCCAGGGGCCCAACTATCCGGGAAAAATATGAATGTGTACATGCAACCGCTTAAGGACGAATTGCAAGACGCCAGGGATAATGGGTTCAAGACATACGACGCCTATAGCAAACGAAACTTCATAATGCGTGTCTGGTACATGTACTTGACGCATGACTTGCCGGCGTATGCGCTATTCGTTGGCTGGTGTGTGCATGGAAGGTTCCCGTGCCCCACATGCAAGGGAGCTCTTGAGTTTCATTAGCCGGGCCGGTCGCAAGTTTTCTTGCTTCGACATGCATAGACAGTTCCCGGATCCTCGCCATAAGTTCAGGAAAGACAAGAAGAACTTCATCGAGGTAGAGTTGTAAAAAATCTGCACCACTGCGTTGACAGGCCAATAGCAGACCTGGATCGATTAAACGCTCTCGAGCCAGATCCAGGCGTCGAGGTACTTCAAGGGGTATAATTACGACCACGCTGGACTCACAAAACATGCTTATGGGATCTCGCCTTACTTCAAAGACCTCCTTTTCCCACACAACATCGACGTGATGCACATCGAGAAGAATATCGCCGAGGCACTTTTTGGTACATTGTTACGCATAGATGGGAAGTCAAAGGATAATACTAAGGCTAGAGTCGATCTGGAGGCGCTATGTGATAGGCCGTTACAAAACATGAAAGAACCGAAAGGAAAGCAGAACTGGACGAAGCCAAAGGCATGGTTCAATCTTGGAAGGCCAGCTATGAGGGAAATTATCTTGAATGAACGTTACTTGCTAGTCTTAACATTTGAGTGTCATCATGCTAACGAAACATTGGAAATGATCTTTGGTGCAGCGTAACTCCACACAAGCATCACACGATCCTTCTCCAGCTACTGGCACGAGCCAGCCCGCTCCCACACCTCCATGATCAAGGTAAGTTTCTCTAGATTTTGCTTAACAAATGCATAAAGACCTAGACTTACCTTTATTTTCTCAATATGCTTACCTTAATGACCTAGAGTTAGCTTCTTTTCCTCCAAAATGACTTAATAAGCTTCGACCTCCAAAACCAGCCATTTTACCTAAGTTAGCTCTAAAACGATCTATAGTTAGCTTTGTTTCCTCCAAAATGACCTAAGTTAGTTATAATATGCTTAGTTAACTAGGTTTGCTCAATAATGACATGTACTTAGCTTACTTATGTAAAAGCGACATAATTAGCTTAGTTAGCTCATAAGCGATCCATTTTACCTACGTTAGCTCTAAAATGATGCATTTTACCTAAGTTAGCTCATAAGCCATCCATTTCACCTAAGTTACCTCACAAACGATGGCGTGCTTCTTCTTCTAGTCTTCTTCTTCTAGTCACCTTTTCCTAACTTTCTTATTTGCCATTTTGCAGATTTCATTCACTTCTCGGAAGCTAGCTTGCTATGATGGAGTGCTTGTTTTTATTTCATTCTCTTCTAGTATTCTTCTAGCTTGCTACGATGGAACTTGCTATCTTGATGAAACTTTGCATTGTAATATGTATGTGCAACTTCCTAATGGTTGCAACTTATGTGTATGTGCAACTTGCTATGTATGAATGGATGGAACTATATATGTATGTACGATGAAACTTATGTGTCGTTAAATAGCCCTGTGTAATATATCTATATATGTCATATATATTTGCTGTGAAAATTGTTGGATTTAAAAAAACAGAAAAAGAGCCAATAATATGTAGGCTCTTTGCCCCGCCACCGACGGCAAAGGGCTCTTTGCCATCAGCGGTCGGCAAAGAGGCCACATGGCAGGCAATCATGCTTCCGGGAGGCTGACCAATTTGGTCATTTGCCTCTGATGGTGACGGCAAGAAAGAGAAAAAAAACTTTGCCTACAGCGGCGGACGGCAAAGGCCTGCCGTGTAGTGACGTCGGCTGACATCATTCGGTGGACGACAAAGGCCTGCCGTTAACCACCTAACGGAGTGACAGCCAGGGTTTTATTTATGTTTACCACATCATGAGCCCAGTTGTGTTTTTTTCTTGCTGAAAATGGCTAGCCCAGTTCTATTTTTTTAAAGAAATACCTAAACAAGGCCTACTTGCTTTATCGGCCCTGCTGGGCTGCAAATCTATCAAGACGAGGAGAGTTTCATTCGGTTTGCCCAGAAATGGGCTGCACATTTTTAAAACACATCAAACATGGAATTAGTTTCAATTTTTTTCATTACAAGATCTTAAATTCCATTGATTTTATGCATGGAAAATTATTTGGATTTTATATTCATATAAATTATTTTTCAAAATAGTTTGAATGTGAATCGATATTTCTGGATTAAAAACAGTTGACCGCACTGAAATATGCAAAATTTCGTATACTTTTTAACCGTGGCCACAATATGGGGTGTAATGCTAAAAAAAGAAGATGGGCTCCAAAAAAATTCTTAAGAATTAGCAAATGAGCTGCACATTATTAGAAATAATGGCAGATGGGATGTATGTTGTTTTCCACAAATTTGAGGCTGACTTGTGCGCCTACTATAGGTTGACGCGTATGCTTTCATAAAAAAAAGGTTGACGCACACGCAACACCCTGTCAACTTAGTGAACACACGAGAGCAGTGACTGTTGGATGTCCATCCAACGGCTGTCGTGCTTCTTCAATCTCTGCTCTTCATGCTCCAGCCGCTCAAACAAGCACCGGCGGGACTGCCTGTTCCTCCTCCCGCGGCCGGCTATGCTGCTGATGTCTACTACGCAACCTTCTTCTTGTAGACGTTGTTGGGCCTGCAAGTGCACAGGTTTGTAGGACAGTAGCAAATTTCCCTCAAGTGGATGACCTAAGGTTTATCAATCTGTGGGATGCGTAGGATGAAGATGGTCTCTCTCAAACAACCCTGCAACCAAATAACAAAGAGTCTCTTGTGTCCCCAACACACCCAATACAATGGTAATTTGTATAGGTGCACTAGTTAGGCGAAGAGATGGTGATACAAGTGCAATATGGATGGTAGATAAAGGTATTTGTAATCTCAAATAATAAAAATAGCAAGGTAACTAATGATAAAAGTGAGCGTAAACGGTATTGCAATGATAGGAAACAAGGCCTAGGGTTCATACTTTCACTAGTGCAAGTTCTCTCAACAATAATAACATAGATAGATCATATAACAATCCCTCAACATGCAACAAAGAGTCACTCCAAAGCCACTAATAGCGGAGAACAAACGTAGAGATTATGGTAGGGTACGAAACCACTTCAAAGTTATTCTTTCGGATCAATCTATTAAAGAGTTCGTACTAGAATAACACCTTAAGACACAAATCAACCAAAACCCTAATGTCTCCTAGATACTCCATTGTCACCTCAAGTATCCGTGGGCATGATTATACGATATGCATCACACAATCTTAGATTCATGCAACCAATACAAAGTACTTCAAAGAGTGCCCCAAAGTTTCTACCGGACAGTCAAGAACGCGTGCCAACCCCTATGCATAGGTTCATGGGCTGAACCCGCAAGTTGGTCACCAAAACATACATCAAGTGGCACGTGATATCCCATTGTCACCATAGATAAACACGGCAAGACATACATCAAGTGTTCTCATAAAAGACTCAATTCGATAATATAACTTCAAAGGGGAAACTCAATTCATCACAAGAGAGTAGAGGGGGAGAAACATCATAAGATCCAACTATAATAGCAAAGCTCGCGATACATCAAGATCGTGCCATAGAGGGGACACGAGAGAGAACACGAGAGAGAGCGAGAGAGAGAGAGAGATCAAACACATAGCTACTGGTACATACCCTCAGCCCCGAGGGTGAACTACTCCCTCCTCGTCATGGAGAGCGTCGGGATGATGAAGATGGCCACCGGTGATGGGTTCCCCCTCCGGCAGGGTGCCGGAACGGGCTCCCGAGAGGTTTTTGGTGGCTACAGAGGCTTGCGGCGGCGGAACTCCCGATCTATCTTCTATTCTGGAAGTTTTAGGGTACAAGAGTATATATGGGTGAAAGGAGTACGTTGAGTAGGTAATGATAAAAACAGAATTTTTGATGTGGAATGCTACCTAGCATGATTCTCAAAGTAATTTTCTTTATTGTGGCATGAAAGTTCAGATCTAAATGATTCAAAATAAAAGTTCATAATGATAAAAGAAATAGTAATACTTCAAGCATACTAATCAAAGTAATCATGTCTTCTCAAAATAACATGGCAAAAGAAACTTCATCCCTACAAAATCATATAGTTGGGCTATTCTTCGTTTTCGTCACACAAAGATGTTCCCAACTTCTATACCCCCGATGACAAGCCAAGCAATTGTTTCGTACTTATATAATCTCAAACTTTTTCAACCTTCACGCAATACATGAGCGTGAGCCATGGATATAGCACTATGGGTGGAATAGAATATGATGATGGGGATTGTGTGGAGAAGACAAAAAAGGAGAAAGTCTCACATTGGCGAGGATAATCAACGGGCTATGGATATGCCCATCAATTGATGTCAACATGAGGAGTAGGGATTGCCATGCAACGGACGCACTAGAGCTATAAATGAATGCTCAACAAAAGAAAATTAGTGGGTGTGCATCCAACTTGCTTGCTCACGAAGACCTAGGGCATTTGAGGAAGCCCATCGTAGGAATATACAAGCCAAGTTCTATAATGAAAAATTTCCACTAGTATGAAAAAGACAACTTATGAGACTCACTATATGAAAAACGTGGTGCTACTTTGAAGCACAATATATGAGACTCACTACATGAAGAACAAGGTGCTACTTTGAAGCACAAGTGTGGAAAAAGAGATAGTAACATTGCCCTTTTTATTTATTTTCTTTTTTTTGGGCCTTTTTTTTTATTTTTGGCCTTTCTTTTTTTTGATTGGGCAATGCTCTAATAATAATGATTACAACAGATGAATTACAACTCGAAACTAGAACAAGATATGACTCTATATGAATGCCTCAGGCGGTGTACCGGGATGGTGCAATGAATCAAGAGTGACATGTATGAAAAATAATGCATGGTGGCTTTGCCACAAATACTCTATCAACTTCATGATCATGCAATGGCAATATGACAAAAGTAAAGTATGTCATAATGATGATAAACGGAACGGTGGAATGTTGCATGGCAATATATCTCGGAATGGCTATGGAAATGCCATAAGTAGGTAGGTATGGTGGCTGTTTTGAGGAAGATATATGGAGGTTTATGTGTGATTGAGCGTATCGTATCACGGGTTTGGATGCACCGCTAATTTTGCACCAACTCTCAAGGTGAGAAAGGGCAATGCACTGCATCAAGAGGCTAGCAAAGGCGGAAAGGTAAAAGTGCGTATAATCCATGGACTCAACATTAGTCAAAAGAACTCATATACTTATTGCAAAAATTTAGAAGTCATCAAAAATCAACTACTACGCGCATGCTCCTAGGGGGATAGATTGGTAGGAAAAGACCATCGCTCGTCCCCGACCGCCACTCATAAGGATGCACAAGCCAGGTACACTTCATGTTTCAAATTTGTTACACATCTTGAACCATACGTGCATGCTACGGGACTTCAACACAAGCATTCTTTGAATTCATAATCACCCAACTAGCATGACTTTAATATCACTACCTCCATATCTCAAAACAATTATCAAGTACCAAATTGATCATAGCATCCAGTTCACCTCCTATGATAGTTTTTATTATACCCAACTTGGATGCTCATCATTCTAAGACCAACTTTATGAACATACCAGATACCATGCTGTTCTAAAAGACTCTCAAAATAATATAAGTGAAGCATGAGAGACTAGCAATTTCTACAAAATATAACCACCTCCGTGCTCTAAAAGATATAAGTGATGCACTAGAGCAAATGACAAACTACTCCGAAAGATATAAGTGAAGATGAATGAGTAGTCGAATAATTATACAACTATGTGAAGACTCTCCCATTTAATAATTTCAAATCTTGATATTGTATTCAAACAGCAAGCAAAAAAAAATGACATTGCAAGGATAGCACAACTCATGTGAAGAAGCAAAAACTTAGGCTCAACCGATACTAACCGATAGTTGTTGAAGAAGAAAGGTGGGATGCCTACCGGGGCATCCCCAAGCTTAGATGCTTGAGAATTCTTGAAATATTATCTTGGGGTGCCTTGGTCATCCCCAAGCGTGAACTTTTGTGTCTCCTTAATTCCTCTCATATCATGGTTTCTCTTTTTATCAAAAGCTTCATTCACAACAAACTCAACAAGAACTCGTGAGATAGGTTAGTATAAACCAATGCAAAACCTTATCATTTTCTATTGTAACAAATCACTAAGATTATTATTCAACATTTCATACTAAATGCCTCTGCATATTTAATACTCCTATCCTCAAATAGAACCATTAAACAAGAAAACATATGAAAACAATGCAAACATAACAGCAATCTGCAAAAACAGTATTGTCTGTAAAGAATGCAAGAGTAATACTTCCCTAACTCCAAAAATTATGAACTAAAATTCCCACTGTAATAAATTTATCAGATCTCAATATGAAAAAAGATTCAACATTATACCACTCTCTGACTTTTCTAGGGAATTTTCGCAACAGCGATAAACTTTCTGTTTTCAAACAGCAACATGTATACTAGCAAAATAAACAAGGCAAAGGCTATCCTTGACTTTTTATTGAAAGTAAAGATGCAAAACATTATTCTAACTAACAGCAAGCAAATACTAACAAGAGAAAATGACGCTCCAAGCAAAACACATATCATGTGGTGAATAAAAATATAGCTCCAAGTAAAGTAACCGATGGACTAAGACGAAAGAGGGGATGCCTTCCGGGGCATCCCCATACTTGGGCTGTTGGTTGTCCTTGAATATTACCTTGGGGTTCCTTGGTCATCCGCAAGCTTAGGCTCTTGCCACTCCTTATTCCATAGTCCATCAAATCTTTACCCAAAACTTGAAAACTTCACAACACAAAACTTAACAGAAAACTCGTGAGCTCCGTTAGCGAAAGAAAACAAAACACCACTTCAAGGTTATGTAATTAACTCATTATTTATTTATATTGTGTTAAACATACTGTATTACAACTTCTCTATGGTTTATAAACTATTTTACTAGTCATAGATTCATCAAAATAAGCATACAACACAATGAAAACAGAATCTGTCAAAAACAGAACAGTCTGTAGTAATCTGTAACTAATGCAAACTTCTGGAACTACAAAAATTCTAAAATAAATTGGTGGACCTGAGGAATTTGTCTAGTAATCATCTGCAAAAAGAATCAACTAAATATAAGTCTCCAGTAAAAAGTTGAAGCTAATCTCGTGAACGCTAAAGTTTCTGTTTTTACAGCATGATCATAAAGACTTCACCCAAGTCTTCCCAAAGGTTCTACTTGGCACAAACAATAATTAAAACATAAAACCACATCTAAACATAATATATATGGATTATTTATTTCTAAACAGAACCAAAAAGCAAGAAACTAAAATAAAATTGGGTTGCCTCCCAACAAGCGCTAACGTTTAAAGCCCCTAGCTAGGCATGATGATTTCAATGATGCTCACATAAAAGATAATAATTGAAACATAAAGAGAGCATCATGAAGAATATGACTAGCACATTTAAGTCTAACCCACTTCCTATGCATAGGGATTTTGTGAGGAAACAACTTATGGGAACAATAATCAACAAGCATAGGAAGACAATATAGGAAGACAATAATCAACAATAATCAACAAGCATAGGAAAACAATAATCAACTTATGGGACTTCCTATGCTTGTTGATTATTGTTCCCATAAGTTGTTTGCTCACAAAATCCCTATGCATAGGAAGTGGGTTAGACTTAAATGTGCTAGTCATATTCTTCATGATGCTCTCTTTATGTTTCAATTATTATCTTTTATGTGAGCATCATTGAAATCATCATGCCTAGCTAGGGGCTTTAAACGTTAGCGCTTGTTGGGAGGCAACCCAATTTTATTTTAGTTTCTTGCTTTTTGGTTCTGTTTAGGAATAAATAATCCATCTACATTATGTTTAGATGTGGTTTTATGTTTTAATTATTGTTTGTGCCAAGTAGAACCTTTGGGAAGACTTGGGTGAAGTCTTTATGATCATGCTGTAAAAAACAGAAACTTTAGCGCTCACGAGATTATATTCAACTTTTTACTGGAGAGTGCTATTTAGTTGATTCTTATTGAAGATGATTACTAGACAAATTCCTCAGGTCCACCAATTTATTTTAGAATTTTTGGAGTTCCAGAAGTTTGCGTTAGTTACAGATTACTACAGCATCTGTTCTGTTTTTGACCGATTCTGTTTTCATTGTGTTGTTTGCTTATTTTGATGAATCTATGGCTAGTAAAATAGTTTATAAACCATAGAGAATTTGGAATACAGTAGGTTTAACACCAATATAAATAAATAATGAGTTCATTACAGTACCTTGAACTGGTGTTTTGTTTTCTTTCCCTAACGGAGCTCGCGAGTTTTCTGTTAAGTTTTGTGTTGTGAAGTTTTCAAGTTTTGGGTAAAGATTTGATGGACTATGGAATAAGGAGTGGCAAGAGTTTGCTTGGGGATGCCCAAGGCACCCCAATGTAATATTCAAGGATAACCAAGAGTTTAAGCTTGGGGATGCCCTGAAGGCATCCCCTCTTTCGCCTTCGCTCATCCAGAACTTTACTTGGAGCTATATTTTTATTCACCACATGATATGTGTTTTGCTTGGAGCGTCATGTCATTTTCTTTAGCTTTTCTTGATGTTTGAATAAAATACCAAGATCTGAAATTATTAAACGGGAGAGTCTTCACATAGTTGTATAATTATTTGACTACTCATTGATCTTCACTTATATCTTTCGGTGTAGTTTGTCATTTGCTCTAGTACTTCACTTATATCTTTTAGAGCACGGTGGTGGTTTTATTTTGAAGAAATAGATGAACTCTCATGCTTCACTTATATTATTTTGAGAGTCTTAAATATCATGGTAATTTGCTTAAATAATCTTAATATGCTAGGTATTCAAAAATAGTAAAAACTTTCTTATGAGTGTGTTGAATACTAAGAGAAGTTTGATGCTTGATGATTGTTTTGAGATATGGAAGTAGTGATATTAGAGTCATGCTAGTTGAGTAGTTGTGAATTTGAGAGATACTTGTGTTAAAGTTTGTGATTCCCGTAGCATGCACGTATGGTGAACCGTTATGTGATGAAGTCGGAGCATGATTTATTTATTGATTGTCTTCCTTATGAGTGGCTGTCGGGGACGAGAGATGGTCTTTTCCTACCAATCTATCCCCCTAGGAGCATGCGCGTAATACTTTGCTTTGACAACTTGTAGATTTTTGCAATAAGTATATGAGTTCTTTATGACTAATGTTGAGTCCATGGATTATACGCACTCTCACCTTTCCACTATTGCTAGCCTCTCTAATACCGCACACTTTTCGCCGGTATCATACACCCACCATATATCTTCCTCAAAACAGCCACCATAACTACCTATCATGGCATTTCCATAGCCATTCTGAGATATATTTCCATGCAACTTTCCACCGTTCCGTTTATTATGACACACTCCATCATTGTCATATTGCTTTGCATGATCATGTAGTTGACATTGTATTTGTGGCAAAGCCACCGTTCATAATTCTTTCATACATGTCACTCATGATTCATTGCATATCCCGGTACACCGTCGGAGGCATTCATATAGAGTCATATTTTGTTCTAAGAATCGAGTTGTAATTTTTGAGTTGTAAGAAAATAAAAGTGTGATGATCATCATTTTTTAGAGCATTGTCCCAGTGAGGAAAGGATGATGGAGACTATGATTCCCCCACAAGTCGGGATGAGCCTCCGGACGGAAAAAAAGAGGCCATAAAAAATAGAAAAGGACCAAATAAAAAAAATATAAAAAAACAAAAAAATGAGAAAAAAAGAGAGAAGGGACAATGCTACTATCCTCTTACCACACTTGTGCTTCAAAGTAGCACCATGATCTTCATGATAGAGAGTCTCCTATAATATCACTTTCATTTACTAGTGGGAATTTTTCATTATAGAACTTGGCTTGTATATTCCAATGATGGGCTTCCTCAAAAGTGCCCTAGGTCTTCGTGAGCAAGCAAGTTGGATGCACCCCACTTAGTTTCTTTTGTTGAGCTTTCATATATTTATAGCTCTAGTGCATCTGTTGCATGGCAATCCCTACTCACTCACATTGATATCTATTAATGTGCATCTCCATAGCCCGTTGATATGTTGGGGAACGTAGCAGAAATTCAAAATTTTCCTACGTGTCACCAAGATCTATCTATGGAGAAACCAGCAACGAGGGGAAGGAGAGTGCATCTACATACCCTTGTAGATCGCTAAGCGGAAGCGTTCATGAGAACAGGGTTGAAGGAGTCGTATTGCCGTGATCCAAATCACCGGGAGATCTTAGTGCCGAACGGACGGCACCTCCGCGTTCAACACACGTACAGCCGGTGGCGTCTCCCATGCCTTGATCCAGCAAGGAGAGAGGGAGAGGTTGAGGAAGACTCCATCCAACAGCAGCACAACGGCATGGTGGTGATGGAGGAGCGTGGCAATCCCGCAGGGCTTCGCCAAGCGCTAAGGGAGAGGAGGAGGAGGAGAGGCAGGGCTATGCCTGGAGAGGGAGAGGCTCTCATGTGTTATGGGCAGCCCCAGGCCTCTATTTATATAGGGAGAGGGAGGAGGGTGCGCCTCTAGGGTTCCCACCCCTTGAGGGGGGGCAGACCAAATACCATCTATTGGGTGGCGGCCTCATTGGGGTTGAGAGGGAGGCGCAGGGAGTATGGGCATTAGGGCCCATCTGCCATTAGGGTGTGCCCCCTCTGCCCTTCTAGCCGCATGGGCCATGGTGGAGGCGCCCTAGCCCACCTAGGGGCTGGTGCCCTCTCATACTTGGCCCATGTATGCCTCTTGAGCATGTGGCCCCACTTGGTGGACCCCGGGACCCTCCGGTGGTCCCAGACATTACCGATATCGCTCAAACTTTTCCGGTTACCAAAACAGGACTTCCCATATATAAATCTTTACCTCCGGACCATTCCGGAACTCCTCGTGACGTCCGGGATCTCATCCGGGACTCGAACAACATTCGGTAACCACATACAAACTTCCTTTATAACCCTAAGCGTCGCCATCGAACCTTAAGTGTGTAGACCCTATGGGTTCGGGAACCATGAGACATGACCGAGGCGTTCTCCGGTCAATAACCAACGATGGGATCTGGATACCCATGTTGGCTCCCACATGTTCCACGATGATCTCATCGGATGAACCACGATGTCAAGGACTCAATCAATCCCGTATTCAATTCCCTTTGTCTAGCGGTATTGTACTTGCCGAGATTCGATCGTCGGTATCCCGATACCTTGTTCAATCTCGTTTCAAGCAAGTCTCTTTACTCGTTCCGAAATACATCATACCGTGATCAACTCCTTGGTCACATTGTGCACATAATGATGATGTCCTACCGAGTGGGCCCAGAGATACCTCTCCGTTTACACGGAGTGACAAATCCCAGTCTCGATTCGTGCCAACCCAGCAGACACTTTCGGAGATACCTGTAATGCACCTTTATAGCCACCCAGTTACGTTGTGACGTTTGGTACACCCAAAGCATTCCTACGGTATCCGGGAGTTGCACAATCTCATGGTCTAAGGAAATGATACTTGACATTAGAAAAGCTTTAGCATACGAACTACGATCTTTGTGCTAGGCTTAGGATTGGGTCTTGTCCATCACATCATTCTCCTAATGATGTGATCCCGTTATCAACGACATCCAATGTCCATGGTTAGGAAACCGTAACCATCTATTGATCAACGAGCTAGCCAATAGAGGCTTGCTAGGGACATGGTGTTGTCTATGTATCCACACATGTATTTGAGTTTCCTATCAATACAATTATAGCGTGGATAATAAACGATTATCATGAACAAGGAAATATAATAATAACTAATTTATTATTGCCTCTAGGGCATATTTCCAACATGATACGCCTAGTTGATGTGAGACTATCTTCACCCTTTTTGTCTTCTCCACAACCACCCTTCTATTCCACCCATAGTGCTATATCCATGGCTCACGCTCATGTATTGCGTGAAGATTGAAAAAGTTTGAGAATGTGAAAAGTATGAAACAATTGCTTGGCTTGTCATCGGGGTTGTGCATGATTTAAATACTTTGTGTGGTGAAGATAGAGCATAGCCAGACTATATGATTTAGTAGGTATAACTTTCTTTGGCCATGTTATTTTGAGAAGACATAATTGCTTTGTTAGTATGCTTGAAGTATTATTATTTTTATGTCAATATTAAACTTTCGTCTTGAATCTTTCGGATCTGAATATTCATACCATAATTAAGAAGAATTACATTGAAATTATGCCAAGTAGCATTCCACATCAAAAATTATCTTTTTTATCATTTACCTACTCGAGGACGGCAGGAATTAAGCTTAGGGATGCTTGATACGTCTCCAACGTATCTATAATTTTGATTGTTCCATGCTATTATATTACCCTTTTGGATGTTTATGGGCTTTATTTCACACATTTATATCATTTTAGGACTAACCTACTAACCGGAGGCCCATCCCATATTCTTTGTTTTATTGCTGTTTGATTATTTCGAAGAAAAGGAATATCAAACGGAGTCCAAACGGAATGAAACCTTCGGCATTGTGATTTTTTGGAAGAATATCATCCTGGAGGCTTGGAGATCAAGTCAGAAGACCCTCAAGGAGCACAGGAGATAGGGGGCGCCCCCCTACAGGGCGCGGCCCCCTGTCTCGTGGACCCCTCGAGCACCTCCCGACCGACTTCTTTCGCCTATATAACCCTACGTACCCTAAAACCATCAGAAATCAAGATAGATCGGGAGTTCCGCCGCCGCAAGCCTCTGTAGCCACCAAAAACCTCTCGGAAGCCCGTTCCAGCACCCTGCCGGAGGGGGAACCCATCACCGGTGGCCATCTTCATCATCCCGACACTATCCATGACGAGGAGGGAGTAGTTCACCCTCAGGGCTGAGGGTATGTACCAGTAGCTATGTGTTTGATCTCTCTCTCTCTCGTGTTCTCTCTATGGCACGATCTTGATGTATCGCGAGCTTTGCTATTGTAGTTGGATCTTATGATGTCCCCCCCCCCCCTCTACTCTCTTGTGATGAATTGAGTTTCCCTCTTGAAGTTATCTTATCGAATTGAGTCTTTATTTGAGAACACTTGATGTATGTCTTGCCGTGTTTATCTGTGGTGACAGTGAGATATCACGTGCCACTTGATGTATGTTTTGGTGACCAACTTGCGGGTTCCGCCCATGAACCTATGCATAGGGGTTGGCACACGTTTTCTTGACTCTCCGGTAGAAACTTTGGGGCACTCTTTGAAGTACTTTGTGTTGGTTGGATGAATCTGAGATTGTGTGATGCATATCGTATAATCATGCCCACGGATACTTGAGGTGACAATGTTGTATCTAGGTGACATTAGAGTTTTGGTTGATTTGTGTCTTAAGGTGTTATTCTAGTACGAACTCCTGAATAGATCGATCTGAAAGAATAACTTTGAGGTGGTTTCGTACCCTACCATAATCTCTTCATTTGTACTCCGCTATTAATGGCTTTGGAGTGACTCTTTGTTGCATGTTGAGGGATTGTTATATGATCTATCTATGTTATTATTGTTGAGAGAACTTGCACTAGTGAAAGTATGAACCCTAGGCCTTGTTTCCTATCATTGCAATACCGTTTATGCTCACTTTTATCATTAGTTACCTTGCTGTTTTTATTATTTCAGATTACAAAAACCTTTATCTACCTTCCATATTGCACTTGTATCACCATCTCTTCGCCGAACTAGTGCACCTATACAATTTACCATTGTATTGGGTGTGTTGGGGACACAAGAGTCTCTTTGTTATTTGGTTGCAGGGTTGCTTGAGAGAAACCATCTTCATCCTATGCCTCCCACGGATTGATAAACCTTAGGTCATCCACTTGAGGGAAATTTGCTACTGTCCTACAAACCTGTGCACTTGTAGGCCCAACAACGTCTACAAGAAGAAGGTTGTGTAGTAGACATCACGTGGTCAATGTGGTCAACGACCGACTTCCATCGGAAGAGTGTTGTACGTGGAGAGACTGGCAGCTGGGTCCATGGTAGCCACAAGGAAGTGCCTCCTTATTACGCGGAAAATAATTATTCCTCCACCTGATAACAGAGACCCACCGAACGGGCCACCAGTATTTTGCAAAAAAAAAATCATTTCCCCCTGACTGCTGGGGCCCACCGGACGGGCCACCGTATTTCGTGAAAAAAACGTTCCCCCGCTGTCAGCTCGGACCCACCGGAAGTGCCTCCTTATTACCACAAAAAAAATGAATACTCCCCCGGCTAGTTGGGACCTACCTTGGTGGGAGGATGACTTGTGGGCCTACTAAGTTGACGGGGACGAAGGGATTTGTCAACTTAGTCAATATAAACGATTCTAGCTCCAAAGGATCAGACGATGTCCATCCAACGGTCAGTAGTGCTTATTCAACCTCTGGTCTTCTTGCTCCGGCCGCCCAAAGCAGCGCTGTCGTGCCGCATGCTCCTGCCTACCGTGGCGGCTCTGCTGCCAGAGGCCTCACCGCCCCTACTATTCCCATCTTGGTCAGCCTGCGCGACGGCAGCAGCCTCACACCGCAGCCAAACCAGTGAACCCTCGTACTCCTCTCCGTGCGGGCTTCCACTGCCGCGTCTTCCCCGGCTCTGCGTCGTCCCCTTCCTAGGCCTCGCAGTCGTCCACCGCCGTGGTGCTCTCCGCGCAGCGTGGTTAACGTGGTCAAGGAACGACTTCCATCGGAAGAGTACTATACGTGGAGAGGCTGACAGCTGGGTCCATGGCCACAGCCCAGTTTTTTGTGATTTGCCAAGTAAGTCGCTTTGTCAGGCCTGTTGGGCTGCAAATCTTTCAAGACAAGGAGAGCTTTCATTGGTGGCGAGAAAATGGCCCATCAAGAATGAGAAATTGGTTGTACATTTTTAAAACACATCAAATCGGCAATTAGTTTCTAATATCTTTTTTTTTCATTTCAAGATTTTAAATTACATTAATTTTTATGTGTGAAGAATTTGTTGGATTTTATATTGATATACATTTATTTTTAAAATCAGTTTGAATGCGAGGCGAAATTTCGGAATAAAAAACAGTTCGGACCGCTTTTGAAATATGCAAAATTTCGTATAATTTTTAACCGTGGCCACAATATGGGCCGTAATGCTAACAAAAACAATATGGGCTCCAAAAAAACTTAAGAATTAGCAAATGGGCTGTAAATTATTAGAAATAATGGCAGATGGGTTGTATGCTGTTTTCCACAGATTTGAGGCTTTCCTAAAAAAGGTTGACGACAGCAAAGGATTGGATGTCCATCCAACGGCCGTCGTGCTTCTTCAATCTCGCTCTTCTGCTCGGCCGCTCAAACAAGCGCTTGGCGTGACTGCTCGCTCCGTCCTCCCCATGGTCATTTGTCTTGCCTTGTGACCTCACCGCCACACCGTACTCCCATCGCTGGCCTAGCCATCCCTCCACTCACCCACACCTGCTGTTATTCTCCAGCGACGGCAGACGAACCAGTAAACCCTCGTACAGTCATACTCCCTTCCGCGTGCGAAACAACTGCCGAGTCTTCCCTGCCTCCGTGTCGTCCCCTTCCTAGGCCTCGTCTTCGTCCACCGCCGTGGTGCTCTCGGCGCGGCGTGGTCAATGTGGTCAACGACCGACTTCCATTGGAAGAGTACTGTGCGTGGAGACGCTGACAGCTGGGTCCACGGCCGGAGCAAGGAAGTGCCTCCTTATTACGCGCAAAATAATACCCACCGGACGGGCCACCGTATTTTGCGAAAAAAACGTTTCCCCCTGACTGCTGGGACCAACCAGCTACACCTTCACACGCAAGGAAGTGCGTCCGGGCAAAAAAAACAAAACGATTCGCCCCCCTGACTGCTGGGACCCACCAGCTACATCTTCGCACGCAAGGAAGTGCGTCCGGGCAAAAAACGATTCACCCCCTGACTGCTGGGACCCACCAGCTACATCTTCGCACACAAGGAAGTGCACGGCGGTCGGGACCCACACGGTCGAAGCGCACGTACCGTTGTCATTACGGTCGCGAACGAATGCGTACATCTTTGGTCGTTGTAGAGGTGCGCACGTGTCGTAGTAGAGGCGCGCACGTAGCATGTACACGTACGTACAGCGGCCAGGGTGCAAGAAAGAAAATAAGGCCACGTATGTGTACATACGGGCGGGGTCTCGAACGCCTACTCGCGCATACGTACGGCCAGGGCTCGTGTACATGGCTGGGTCAGAACGGAGAAACAACGTCGTCGTCGTGTTCATGGGGAGGCAACGGAGTGCGTCGTGTTCATGGGGAGGCAACGGAATGCGTCGTGTTCATCGGGAGGCAACGGAATACGTCGTGTTCATCAGGAGGCAACGGAACGCGTGGGAGCCAACCGGCTTGGACGGAACATGCGCTGAAGCGAGGCTGGCGTATCGCTGGCGGAGAAACAGACCTCCTACATTCGAACGGGTCCTGTTGATCGGGAGGGTGTGGCGTGTCGCAAAGCGGAGGAAACGGACCTCCTACGGTCGAAACAGGGGGTCCTGTTGATCAGAGGGTGTGGCGATCGCAAAAGCGGAGGAAACGGGCCTCCCTACGGTCGAAACGGGGGTCATGTTGATCGGGAGGGTGTGGCGCATCGCAAAAGCAGACGAAACTTGGCCCTCCTACCGTCAGCAGGGGTCTGTTCATCGGGAGGGTTTGGCGTATCGCATAAAGCAGATTTAAACGGACCTCCTACGGTCGAGACAGGGGTCCTGTTCATCGGGAGGGTGTGGCATACCGCAAAACGGGACTCCACGGGATCTTGTTCATCTCCACCGTCGACCTCCTCCGGCCTCCACGGGCTACCGGCCGACCTCCTCCAACCTCCACGGGCTCCTGTTCAACCAGCCTCCACCGCGCGCTATTCCACCGGCTACTGTTCAACCACCCCTCCACCGTCTACTGTTCATCCAGCCCTCCACACCACGGGGTCCTGTTCAACCACCCCTCCATGGGCACCCCTCCACCGTCTACTGTTCATCCAGCCCTCCACCACACCATGTGGTCCTGTTCATCCAGAGGCAAACACCACCGCTCAATGTTCATCCAAACCATCCCGCAACGCTCACTGTTCATCCCAGAGGCAGCATTGATCGGCTACAGTTAGCAGCAGTAGCGAAGGAATCGCTCGATCGGGTTCAGTTAACAGCCATCGATCGATCGCCGGGTTCGAGAACGCGTAGCCTGCGGTGCAATCGCCGGTTTCGATTAGAGCCCAACGCCTCGCTTCGGGTTCGATTAGAGCCAACGCCTCGCACATGCAGCAGCGTACGTGTACGAGAGAAACGCGCATCGCTCGGCCCCCGACCTCCCATCGTAACCAGGAACTCCCCGAAATTTTCCTCCCCCTCGCTTCTACCATGGTTTTTTCCGTCATGGACGGCCCAAAGAATGTCATGCAGCTTCGTCTCCGGCCCGCCCAGGATGAAAATCCCATTTTCTGTCATGATTTTTTGTCATAGATGTAGGAGCCCACCATATCTATGATGATACCGGGTTTTGTCACAATTATCGTCATAGAAGTGTTATATGTATGACAGAAAATAAATTTGTTCGGCCCAAAATGTCACTGATGTGACTTTTTTTTGTAGTGCATCCTCTCCTCTTCGGGGAAAACCAACGCAAGCTCAAGACGTAGCACCGGTTCACGCGTCCACGCCGGTTTACAACGCGGAGAACAATTTGCTCGCCCGCACCAGCTTACAATGCTTCAGCCGATTCATCCGTTTGCTCCTGCGGGTGATTCATCTGTGGTTGATTTTAGCTTCACCGCGGCGGATAATTTCCGGCCTAACATACCAGGTGACATCTATGTAAGTCTATTTTTGACACATACTGTTTTTTGGTCAAAAGAACAATTACTTTTGACCGTATATTTTTATATGCAGGACAATTATTCATTATAAACGTGGTCTATACCATGGGTACAGAGCACGCGCTAGCAACGTTCTGCACTGGCGTTTCGTCCGTGTCATACCACCCGGTGAATGAACGTGAGCAAGTCGCTGTCCCTGTGGCCCAGTTTACATCAGCTTGCCGGGACCGCGCCCACGATTAACTCGCCCGTCTGTGCCGGTTTACGACACCGATGACGATCTTCCCCGTCCGCACCAGCTTACAATGTCGTGGCCAACTCATCTGTCCGAGCTGCCTCTGATGCCGCGGTCGTCCTTGTCGTCTGTCTCTTGCGGCCTGGTCTACATCAACATACCGGGCCGCACCTGTCTGCATGAGCTGTTTATTGAGTATGAGCAAGTCACAGCTTGGGTAGCCCGGTTTTTGTTTCAACAAAATGGAGGCAAATTATTATCATATACTATCAACCGCCGTCTACACTGGGTGGCTCAATGGGCAGGCGCACAAGTCGCCACCCCTACAGTTTGGTTAATTTGAAATCGCCAATTGGAAGGAACCATTGGTCGAGTTGCTGGCACGGCTCATATGGGATCATTTATAACCCGCCGCAGTAACCTCAACCTTCTATGGATTCACATCGTGCTATCGACACCAATGGTATACAAGTTATGCCGGATTATATCATGGTCAAATATGGAGAATCTCAAGCCAATTCCTCGCGTCGCCTTGAGACTCAGGGCTACAATGATATGACTCAAGAAAGTGTTGCCAGTTTTCAGTGAATTCAAGAACCCCAGGATGATGGAGGGAAAGATAACCCGGTCCCGGAGGCTACTACCATATTGATGAAAATTTAAAGGCCGTCAGAAAATTTCCGGTTCAAAATGAAGAATGCCGGTTTAATATCCGGTTCAAGGGAAATCTGTTCTCCCACATGGCTCTAAGGCCCTCAATATTCGGTTCAAAATCCCGGTTCAAGAAGAATTTATCTCTTGCAAAAAGCTAAAAGTTGTCGAAGAGGACCTGCTGCCATGATGCGCGGTTCAAACATGGGTATCATGCCTTATTGGCTTGTCATGTTATTGATCACTTGGGGGCTTGGTCGTATTCAAACCATAGCTACACCTCTTGATCGGCGCAAGGCCACCAGAAAAATCACTTGGGGGCTTGGTCGTGTCCGAACTATAGCTACACCAGAAAATTACTCCAGGGCCAAAGAGAGTGTTGTAAAACAACAACCCAAACATAGGCACCCACTGAGCACATCTCAAAATGTTACTTGGGGATTCTTTGCTGTCGAAATGAACAAAGAATCTACACTTGTAATAGGCTATCAAGCCATGGCTTGGAAGCCTGGTGTATACACCTAAAACCCCGGGTTAGCCTGCCTTTTTAAGTAAGTTACTCCACCCAGGTAAACCTGGTATGACCCATCGAACTTTGACAAGTTACTGTAATAAGACCCTGAACTTGTCAAGTTAAAATGATGATTGGTTAAGGATTGAGGACCATCTTAAAAGTCTTTGTAAAATGGTTTAACTCAGTGGCCTGGCAGCCCATGAAAAGCCTCGAATTTGGGGCCTGGCAGCCCGTGAAAAGCCTCGACTACAAGGGTTTTCATTTGCTTTTATTTGCTAAGTTTTTCCTCCTTGGATGAGATTTCTACTGTTTTGATAAACCGGCGTTTATTGACCCGGCTTGGCTTTCAACTACAAGTTGTCAGTATATGATCAATTATGATCCGGTGTTTATTAAACCTGGTCTGGTTTCGACTAGAAGTCGCCAGTATTATATATAATCCGATGTTTATGACAACCCGGTACGGTTTTATCATAAACCGTCACAATATGGAAGGAGTTATGAGTACTCAAGATTGAGGTTATCACCTTTACTACAATAAAGTTGGCCAACCAACAATGTGATTCAATGTCACAGGTATGATATATTTCATATTTGATTATTCTTAAATGCAGCCTTGATTATGAACCCGGGTTATATGTTGGGCACTATGACCCGTCCGGTGGTAAACCGCCAGGACACTTTAAACTTGTTGTATGCATAAACAGGTTGAGTAAAGCATGATTATAAATCACCGGTGTTTATTAACCCGGGCTGGTTTTTGACTATAAGTCGCCAGTATGATGATAAATTATCCAGTGTTTATTAACTCAGACTGGCTTGGGATTATAAGTCGCCAGTATATATTTGGATTGCGCCATTGGAATCATGCGCTCATAAATCATTGGATTATATTATTCAAATCTTCAAATAGCCAACATGGCTGGATTTTTATTATGGATATCAATAACCACTATTAGGATTAAGGTTTTCAAAGTCGCTTTAGCGCAATGGCTATTACATTATCAATGGATATGATTTATTAGACAATGGAAGGAATAGTCCCGAGTCGCTGCAGGCTTACGACTCGGCACTTGGGGGCTACATTATTCAAGTTGAGATTACATCAAATATGCAAGTCTCATGTCACTGCAAGCATGCACCATGAAACTTGGGGGCTAATGCAAAGTCATTTTTTTCATCACCTTATTGAAGACCCGACTCATCACATTGTAATGAGCCGGCCCTTGGGGGCTACCAATTTCTCCTGTCAAACAATTCAAGCACCATGATGGGGGTTTCATCATATGATGTTATTTTCAATGAAGTATATATAAAGTACCAGCTCAATATTATCTTACTGAGCCGGCCCTTGGGGGCTACACATCACTGCTCAAATCTACATGATTATATTTAAAAAAGTCCATGCTCATTATTGCATAATGACCCGGCCCTTGGGGGCTACACTGGTTGAAGTTTTTATGAGCATAAGGCAATTTCAAGTCGAGTTCTTTGCAAGCAAGACAACCCGGCACTTGGGGGCTACATATATGGAGTATTCAGTTTTTACTACTGACTGAGATGAACATGGATTTCTTCAAAGTGGTAGGAATTATATGGAAACAAGTCTCAAATCATCACTTTGTTGTGCTCAAGACTTGGGGGCTACAGGTAATATGGATATAAGGGAGACAAATCTTCAAATTCTCAGTTCTGAGCAAACCATATTGACCCAGTATCTGCAACAATTATGACCCGGCATCGGTAACAATTATGACTCGGTGCCATCCATATTTACAAACCGGCAATTTTGGTAATATTAAACCGGCAAGTTTTACATCTACAAACCGGCTAAATATCAGATGAGTATTTCAAGACCAATGTTTCTTAAGCCGGCGCTTTGGAAGCCGACTCAAGTGGGTTATTCTTCACAATATTTCTCTGTGAGAAACCAATGTAAGCAAATTGAGTATGAACCTGGCTTATTGACCTGGATTTGCCAGAATAAGGAAATGACAAGGAATTAAGGATGATCAGGTGCCGGTATACAAGAATTCTTAACACGGAGCATAATCTGTCAAATTTGTTCTTGTGTTTGTTTTACAGGATCAGTTTAACATGGATGAATCCAAATTAAACTCGCAGCTAATGTTGGGGATATACCCCGCGGCGTAAACCGGCCGGAAGTATAACCCGGCCGGACTTGGCGGTTTACTTGAGACCCGGCTGGAGTTTGGCGATTCACTGGCGACCCGCTTGGACCTGGCGGTTTACGATTCATTGGTAATCCGGCAGGCGGGTCAGAGGAGCGACAAGACCCGGTGGCCCAACGGGTGGTTCATGAAAGGCTGGCTCATGTTATGGTGGGCTGGTTTAAGAGGAAGACATAAGGAATATTCTCGTACACAGGAAGCAAGACTAGGGCTCCACTTGTAATAGAGTAATCCTAATCCAACTAGGACCAGACATGTAAACCGCCCCTTCAACATATATAAGGAGGGGCAGGGCTCCCCAAAGAGGGACGAGAAACAAGCAATAATCTCTAGGGCTAGACACAACTAGAGGAGAGCCGGTTTACGGCGACTCTGTCGGATTTCGGGTTCCGGCAGACCCTTGAGGTTCAAACACTGGGGTGCGCGCGGAGATCCAACCCTCCACCGTCTCGCACCTCGCTGAATCGCAGGGACCTAAACTACTAACGGAACAGCACAACAGACACAAGATTTATACTGGTTCGGGCCACCGTTGTGGTGTAATACCCTACTCCAGTGTGTGGTGTGGTAGATTGCCTCTTGGGCTGGTGAGGAACAATACAGGGAAGAACAACCTCGCGAGGGTCTGTTCTTGGTGGGTGTGATGAACTGCTAGGTGGTGTTCCGTCGCTCTAGCTTGAGGATCGGGTCCCTGTCTTTCTTTGGATTCTAGATCTAGATGCCCCCCTTCTACTCTGAGTGTGGCTACTCCTATTTATAGGCGAAGTCCCTGGGCCTCTTCCCAAATATTGAGCGGGAAGGGCGCCAACAATTGGCCATTTTGAAGGGGAACAGCGGGTACACTTATCCTGACTAAAGTTGGTCCTCACCGCCAAAGGCTCTGGTGATGACGCCTGCTTGGGCTCCACGATGACTCCCTTCCGGCCGTTGGGGCTGGTCTTGGTCTTGTTGCACCGAAATGGACGCCTTTGCTTGATGCTCTCGCCTGCGCTTGCTCCCTTGGTCGTCATGGCTTGCGTCATGGGGACCTCGTGAGGTACCTCACCTTGATCTCTCCGCCTCCTCGCGAGCCAGCCTAACGAGGCCGTGGCTCGAGGAAGCTCCTTGTCGCCCCGCCTCATGAGGCTTGGCCCATCGCGAGGGTCTTGAGCTTGCGTTGATGAAGATGGGCTGTCCCGGGCCTCCTTTGAGCCACGCCGCAGGCCGCAGGCAGGCAAGTCTGGGGACCCCCGTTCCTAGAACGCCGACAGTAGCCCCTGGGCCCACGGGCGCTGAACTTGGACCGAGCAGAGGCGAAAGGGCAAGTGCGGCGTCAAGGGCCCCTAACAGCTTGACCTTGGGCGCGGGCGTGGCGGTTGATTGGACGCGTCGACTGCAACCACGTGGGTTGATAACATAGCGGCATCTTCCTTGCCTCCTTTACTTTCTCGATTCTGCTTTCAGATCCCCTTTCTTGCGCCTCTCCTCTGCTTCCAAGATCTTCAGATCCACTCCGCCCGCGTGCCCTAGCCAGTCATGGCGCCTCGCCAAGCCCGGCCGGAGCTTGGTACTCTCCTGCCTTGGACCCGCCAAATGTGTCAGGCGAAGCATCGCTCGATGCGCCGGGTTGGCTGAGGCGCAGGGCGTCAATGGAATGGCGGTGTTCAAGGTCGGCTCCTCCGCCTCGAGGGCCTGGGAGTACCTTCTACCCATTCTTCGTGAGCGCCATCATTCTTTGATGGTGCCTCCCTTTTCTGAGTTCTTCTTCTCCGTCCTCCGTCACTACAACATTCAAGCTCTGCACCTCCATCCCAACTCCGTCCTTCTTCTAGCAATCTTCGCCTACTATTGTGAGGCCCATGTTGGGGTGAAACCCTCGGTGGCCTTGCTGCGCCACTACTTCTCCCTCCGAACCTCCCGTGGTTCCGCCACAGGCGCTGAAGCTTGTCAAGATATGGCGGGGCCATTGCCATTTCAAACCCTGGAAAGCGGATTGAGGGCTTTAGGAGCAAGTGGGTCTTGGTGGATGCTGGGCGCATCCACCCTCGGCTGATCCTGCCCACGGAGTGCCCCGAGAGCTCCGACGATCGTCCCGAGTGGAGCTTCAGGATCCTCAAGCCGGTGGCCGGGCGAAGATGGATGCAGATCTGGCCGCCAACGCGGGGCGGCGGCGACCGGGCGTCTGGCTGCCGAGGGAGTTCCTCGAGCACCAACTGCCCGCTCACAAGATTGCCTCGGCGATGTGGAGGCCTCACTAGAGCCCCGTGGCCCTGGCCAGCGAGATTTGGCGACGGTCCTCCAGTCCTTAGTTGGGGGCGATGTGGCGAGACTGGAGGGTGCCCCGCGCCCTTGTTCCTTCGCGAGGATTGGGAGCAGGTAGTGGGGCCCATGCCTGTCTTCAATGGGGACGGGCCCGTGCCCGTGGAGGCTTCGGAGGACCTGGTGGACGTGCCCTCTTCCGACTCCAGCGAAGAGGTGGAGGAAAGAGAGCCAGTTGAGGGGGTTGATTCGGGGGTGGAGTCAAGGGCTCCTCCCCTGCGGCGCAGGTCCCGCGTTCTCCGCCTCCCCAAGAGTGACGATGACGAGGATGAAGATGAGCGGGGAGGCAGAAGCCTGCCCCCGATCCCGAAGAAGGACCGGACTGGGCTGGTCCCCCGCGGGTCCGCCCCAGCCCCGGGGCGATCCGCAGACGCGCCTCCTGCTCCTGGTCCCCTTGAAGCTGATCCCTGCAGCCAGCTCACGGGCTTCAAGTATGGCCGGAGGCTGCTCGAGTCCACCAGCGACGACCTGTAAGTGCCTGCTTCCGCCTTGATTATTGCTCCGCCGACGAGATCTCGATGTCCATGTCCTTCGGCCAAGCGCCATGGGCGAAGAAGCTGAAGGGGGCTCCTGAGGCCCCATCTGTGGCGGTGCCTCTGCCCAAAAAAGAAGATCATCCCGACACCGAGGCCTCTCCTGCCCGGGTGTCCTCGCGAGGCCTCGGGCCGAGCCTGGGCTGGGCGAAGCTCAGCCCCCTTGGCCCAGGCGACTCCCGAGGTGCCCTTGTTTGGTGCTGCCTCCACTGTTGCCGTGACGCCAGTAGTTCCGCCTCAGGGCGCAGTGGTCACACAGCCGTCTTCTCCTCCTACTCCATCGACCGCTGCTCCTCCGAATGCTGTTCTGGATCGCGCCGTTGCCGGACTGGACCGCTTCGCGAGGATCTTCTGGGCGCCGACTCCCGTCGATGGTCGGGCGTTTGAGCTGGCTTCTGGCTGGATTCGCTCCGATGCTTCGATTCGGGCGGCGCTGGTCCAGGCCTCGACGGCTTGCGACAAGGAGAAGCAAGCTGTTCGTGAGGAGAAGATTGCCCGCGATGCTGCCCTGGGGGAGGCAGCCAGCATCCAAGGTCGCTGTGAGACGCTGGAGGGCGAGCTGAAGGGCCTGCAGAACCAGCTTGCCGAGGAGGCCCGCCTCCGCCAGGAGCAGGAGGAAAGCATGAAGGCTCGCGAGGCGGCCGTCAAGGACCGGGAGGCCAAGCTGAAGAAGCGCCGTGACCGCCTAGGCGCGCTGGAGCAGGAACTGGAGGCGAGGAAAGTCGAGCTGGACAATAAGGCGCGGGTTCTTGCCGAAGATCGCGTGGCCTTCACAGATATGGAGGTGACAGCTCGCGCCCTGCTGAGGGAGCTTTATGATAGCGGCCTGGAGAGCCCACTGGCCGGCGCAGAGGACGGCCCCGCCAAGATGCTTCCCTTCCTGGTTCGCGCTCTTGAAGATGTCTCCCTTGGTCTTGGCCCCACGGCTGAGGCCGAGGCGCGTGTCTTGTCTTCTGCGGCACTGACGCGGATCCTCACCCACATCTATCTTCGCGATCCCAGCGTCGACATGGACAGCCTGCTGGAGCCAGCAAGCGGCGAGCATGCAGCTGCCGCTGCCGAGGCTGTGAAGGGTCACTTGGAGGCTCTGTTGGGGAAGTTCCGGGCCTTCAAAGACTAAGTCAAGCGAGGCGCTGCAGGCCCTGCTGCTTCACGAGGCGAGCCCACTCCGCTACTCCACCGCCGACAAGTGACTGCCAGGCTCTGCCTTGCTTTTAATTCCTGCACATGTATCATACCTCGGTGAGGCGTTTAAACTTGCATTTGGTATTGCGATAACAGTGTGGACTTTAATATTTGTGTTTGAATTCCTTGAAATTTGCGCTTCCTACTTGCTTATGTTCTACGCCGGCAGAGCCCGGGCTTCACAAGATACCTCAGCCCACTGCTAGCCCCGACCGGAAACCAGACGAGACCAAGGAGTGAGGGGCTACGTGACAAGTTAGGCTCTCGAGTCGCGATGCTCAGGAGTTCCCCTTAGCGTCTGAACAGCAAGTAGGGAGGTGAGACGCAGGCGGATCTACCGTTTCACGTCTGCAGAGCCCGGCCGCGCATACCTCAACCGCCGTTAGCCTTTCGGAACTAAGGGGTGAGGGGCTATGTGACCAGTTAGGCTCCTGAGTCGCGATGCTCAGGAGTCCCCCTTGACGCTCAAACGTCATTCGTACCTTGGCTCCGCTCGGGGAGTGACGTGCAACGAACCAGGCCCGAGGGGCCTGGCTGGGTGGCGTGCGTCTGGGCGTGACCCAAGCGCAGCCCCTGTGTCCAGCCCCCTCACGCGGCGCTCCCGAGGGGAGGCGTTGCGATGAGGCCGGACACTAAGCTCTGGGCTCCCTGAGGTTGATGCGACCCGGGGGCCACCCTCAGTTGTTTATCACTAGTGCGGAGCATAGCGCTTCCGCATGCGTACGGGCATAGCCGCTCCTCGGCAGTGTCGTCGGCCAGCGAGCATGGTGCTTCCATCGAACGTGGGAGGGGCTCCCCTCCGGAGGAGCCTCGGGCGATAGCAGCCCCACCTCGACACGTGGCTGGGTACGGTAGGGCTGGACGAGGTGTATCTGGTCACCCGTGAGCCGCGTGGGACTCACGGGGCCCTACCTCAAGGCGGGTTGCGCTGGCTCGGGCCTTATCTTCGAGTGTGTTCTCGCAAATTTGGCGGATGTCGGTGCTCTACATCTTCGGTCCCGGCTCTCGGGCTGGTCTCAGCCGTCATTGGCAAGCTGTGTCGCGATGCCATGGACAAGACCAGAGGGTGAGGGTCGGAGAGCCGGTAGGAGCCCGAGTCGCGATGCTCGTGCACCCCCTTTAACGCTAAGTCGGGTTAGATGACGCAACTTCACGCCCTCGGGTCCGGCTCTCGGGCTGGTCTCACCGTCACCGGCAAGCCGTGTCGCGATGCCATGGACAAGAACCGAGGGTGAGGGCCAGAGAGCCGGTAGGAGCCCTGAGTCGCGATGCTCAGGCACCCCCCCTTTAACTCGCAAGCTGGGGCAGACACAACAACTCTACGCCCTTCCGTCCCGGCTCGGTTGGTCTCAACCATCATTGGCAAGCCAGGTCGCGATGCCATGGACAAGACCAGAGGGTGAGGGCGGAGAGCCGGTAGGAGCCCCTGAGTCGCGATGCTCGTGCACCCCTTTAACGCTAAGCCGGGTTACATGACGAAATCCCCACGCCCTCGGGTCCCGGCTCTCGGGCTGGTCTCAGCCTGCCGCCGGCAAGCCAGTCGCGATGCCATGGACAAGACCAGAGGGTGAGGGCCGGAGAGCCGGTAGGAGCCCTGAGTCGCGATGCTCAGGCACCCCCCCTTTAACGTGCAAGATTCCGCCACCCAGGAAAAGGTACCAAATAACAAGCATGGTGGAACGAGAGCATAATCCTAAGGAAAACGCAAGAAGGATACATGCCGCTGGGACAGGCCCAAGCGGCTTGGGGATGATGCAGCCCGAGGGGCGCCCCCAACAGGATAAGCTAATGACATGAAATAAAAGGGATACATGCCGCAGGACGGACCCACGCGCCCGGGAATAATGCAGCCTCAAGGCGCTCCACCGGAAATAAAACTTAAAGATGTCACCGGTGATGCTTTGGGGGAAGGGGTGTTGGTGTAGCAGACTCGGTGGGCTGCGGAGCCGATCCTCCACGAGCCCCCTGTGCCCAGGGGGCCTCGGGAGGCTCGAGGCGCTCGCGGCTCCTCAAGGGCCATCTCCATCTCCGCCAGTGGCTGCGCGTGCTGACCTCTTGAGCCTCCAGATGGCCCTCATGAGACGCCAGTGCTGCGCTGCGTTGTGCCATAAGGCATGCGTACGTAGCTGTGGGCGGACCCTCGCAACGTCCCACTCGCGAGGGCCAGAGGCGCTCTTGAGATGCGGCTCGGTTGAGCCCTGGTATGTCGATGCAGACGCGCAGCCCACCATCCTCGCCTGGATGGGGGGCCACAGCGGGTAGGCGGTGGCTGCCCCTCATGACCCTTGACTCCTCTAGCTCCTGAATGGCCTTGTTGATGAACTCCTGAGGGTTCGGCCCTCCTTGCCTTGCTCCTGCTTGCGGGAAACGCGCTTCAAAGCACGCCTCCACGTGGTTCCCAAGCGCCTCCCTCGAGACCTTGGGAGGTCGGCGGCCCTCCAGGGGAGAGCCCCCGAGCCCAGCCTGAGGAGGGCGCCGGGCGCGCTTTCCTATGCAATGGTAGGAGGCTCCCCCTGGCCCGGTGCAGGCCCTGAGGGGCCTGTCTCTTGAGGAGTCGGGCCGGTCGATGTCTTCTTCTTCTTAGGTGCGGCCTCGGAAGGCCTCCTGCTGCTGTGGTCTGGGTCTTCTAGCGATGCGGCCTGAAAGGCTCGCCTGTGGAGCACACCTGCGTCTCTCTCTTCACAGGCACCGTGATGACCCCGCCGCTTCGGCATCTTGAGGACGTTGTAGCCATGGTGGTTTACGGCCATGAATTTTGCCAACGCTGGGTACCCGAGGATGGCGTTATGCAAAGCGAATGTGGGCGACGTCGAAGTCGATGAGCTCGGTGTGGTAGTTGTCACGAGCCCCGAAGGTGACAGGAAGGCGGACCTGCCCGATCGGGACCGTGGAGCCGTCGGTGACTCCGGAGAAAGGCTTGGTTGGCTGAAGCTGACTGTAAGGCACTTGAAGATTGTTGAATGTCTCCACGGATGTGACGTTGAGCCCTGCTCCGCCCGTCGATGAGAGTCTTGGTGACCGGCACATTGCCGATGATTGGGGAACAAAGCATCGGGAGAACTCCGGCCGTGGCTACGACTTGAGCTGGTCCGGCCGAGCTGAACGTGATGGCGCACGCCGACCACCTGAGAGGACGCGTGGCTTTGAGCTTGGGGAGGACTGCATTCACTTCGCGGCCGAACTGCTTGAAGATGCGTTGAGAGGCTGGGGCTTGAGCCCCGCCAGGATATGACGATCGCACGCGCTTCCTGGAAGCCCCCAGCCCCTCGTCCTGATGACGGTCTTCAATTCTCCTTGGCGGCTGCGGCATCGGAGGGAGGCCTGCGTTCCCCTGCGGGCGATCCTTGCGAGGCTGATCCCTCCAGCCTCCCTCGCGAGGTGGGTCTTGCCAGCGGTCCTCGCGAGGTTGGTCGCGCCACCCTTGGCGCGGGTCGCGGTCTTCCCAGCGTCCTGCATTCCTTCCTCCTCCTCGGCCATAGCCCCGGTCACTGCGCTCGGGGCGTCTGCCGACCCTGCCTTCGTGCACGGCCCGGAGCTCTTGGCATTCATTGGTGTTGTGGGTGTGGAGATCGTGGTACACGCAGTACCGGCTGCCCTTGGAGGATTCGGACTGATCTCTGCCTCGCTTGGTGTCTGGTTCGGCCGCGAGTACGGCAGCCCCCTTGCGCTTCACGTCCTTGGCCTTGGACTTCTTTTCTTCGGGATCGGCGGCAAGCAGCTCGAGGAGGGAGAGGCGCCCCTCCTCAGCCCTGGCGCACTTGGTCGCCAAGTTGAACAGCTCCAAGGAGGTGCACATATCTTCATGCATCGCCAGCTCCTCCTTCATCTTGACGTCGTGCACGCCGTCAGAGAAGGCAGAGATGATGGCCTCCTCCGTTACCCTGGGGGTCTTGAGGTGCGCGTTGTTGAAGCGCTGGATGTACTTTTGCAGGGTTTCCCCTGGCTGCTGCTTGATTCGGCGCATGTCGCTCATGGCGGGTGGCCGGTCGCGGGTACCCTGGAAGTTGGCGATGAAGCGGGTACGCATCTCGGCCAGGAATAGATCGTGCTCAGGGCCGATTCGGGAGCCAGTGCGGGCTCCGTCTTTGAGCGCCATGGGAAACCAATTCGCCATGACCTTTTCATCCCGTTGGCAGCCTCGATGCCCGGCTCGTAGAGAGCTGGAGGAACTCCGTAGGGTCACCTGTGCCGTCAGAGCGAGGAGGCAGGTCTAGCTTGAACTTGGTAGGGCTACGCGGCAGCTGCGCATCTCGGAGGTGAAAGCGCGGCAGCCCGCCGTGGCCGCTGGGGCCTTGACGGCAGAGGGCTTGGTCTTGTGGGCCTCCTGCGCCCTGGCTGGGGGCAGCGCAGGTCTTGACGTCCGGAGCGGGAGCGCCGGGCAGCTTCTTCGCGGGCGAGGAACTTCTTGACAGCTCTGCTCTTGCAGCTTGTTGGCGCTGGCGGAACAGGTTCCGCCAGGACCGCGCGCTTTGGGGCTGTGGCGCCTTCTTGAGGAGGAGGCGGCTGAGGCGCCCGGGAGCTTCATTGCCATGGGCGGGTGCGGTGCAAAGAAGACGGACGGCGCTGGGCGCCCTACAGCGGACGAAGCTCGGCGACTCGGTCGAGCCATTCTTCGTAGACGTCGTCGACGGGGCGGTAGCGCAGGAGCTCGTTTGCCGCGATGAGTGCAGCTCGGGCCTCCATGGCCGAGCGGGGCGCGCGTGACGAAGAACCAGGGGGTGAGCGGCGGCGTGGCAGACGGGCCGCCCCGCCTCATGGACGGGTGCTGGATGATGTTGCTTGCTCGTTTCGCCGGGCCGGTGGCGGCGTTGACGGCAGTGACGGGAACGGCGAGGGCGCCACGACGGAGCTGTCTGGGCGACATGGGAGGCGAGGGCGGCTCGGCGCCGCAGACCCGGTGACGGGCGCCGCATATGGTTGCGGTGGTCGGGGAAGAACGAGGCGACGAAGGGCAGATTCCGGCACACCCCTACCTGGCGCGCCAAATGTCGGATTTCGGGTTCTGGCAGACCCTTGAGGTTCAAACACTGGGGTGCGCGCGGAGATCCAGCCCTCCACCGTCTCGCACCTTGCGGAATCGCAGGGACCTAAACTACTAACGGAACAACACAAGAGACACAAGATTTATACTGGTTCGGGCCACCGTTGTGGTCTAATACCCTACTCCAGTGTGTGGTGTGGTAGATTGCCTCTTGGGTTGGTGAGGAACAATACAGGGAAGAACAGCCTCGCGAGGGTCTGTTCTTGGTGGGTGTGATGAACTGCTAGGTGGTGTTCCGTCGCTCTAGCTTGAGGATCGGGTCTCTGTCTTTCTCTGGATTCTAGATCTAGATGCCCCCCTTCTACTCTGAGTGTGGCTACTCCTATTTATAGGCGAAGGCCCTGGGCCTCTTCCCAAATATTGAGCGGGAAGGGCGCCAACAATTGGCCATTTTGATGGGGAACAGTGGGTACACTTATCCTGACTAAAGTTGGTCCTCGCCTGCCAAAGGCTCTGGTGATGACACCTGCTTGGGCTCCACGATGACTCCCTTCCGGCCGTTGGGGCTGGTCTTGGTCTTGTTGCACCAAAACAGATGCCTTTCCTTGATGCTCTCGCCTGCCCTTGCTCCCTTTGCACCAAAGAGGAAAGGAGGACACCGCGCGGGCTGGCGCCCGACTGGCGCCCTTGGTCGTCATGGCTTGCGTCATGGGCACCTCGCGAGGTACCCTGCCTTGAACTCTTCGCCTCCTCATGAGCCAGCCTGACGAGGCCGTGGCTCGAGGAAGCTCCTTGTCGCCCGCCCATGAGGCTTGGCCTCGCGAGGTCTTGAGCTTGCGTTGATGAAGATGGGCTGTCTGGGCCTCCTTTGAGCCATGCCGCAGGCCGCAGGCAGGCAAGTCTGGGGACCCCCGTTCCCAGAACGCCGACAGACTCCCTCATGATCATAATGAGACCTAGCCACAAACAACATGTAGGGTTATTACTGGATGATGTTTCCCAGGGCCCGAAGCTGTCTAAATTCTTGTCTTATGTTGCGTCTGTCGATTCCGCTCAACCCCTCTCAAGCTATCACATAGATCCGTTGGCCTCACGACTAAGTCCTCACGCTAGGACAGCTGACGTGAAAAATCCATGACACTTCCCTTGCGTCTCCGTACATAGGCCAATTTCAAAAAACATCAACATTGTCTCCCTATCTATACGCCATTTATGGACACAAACGCCCCCTCTCTTGCCCCCTCTCTTCCTCTCTCTCTCTCTCTCTCTCTCTCTCTCTCTCTCTCTAACTCTCTCTCTCTCTCTCCGTCGCTAGCTCTCTCTCTTTCTCGATCTCACACCCCTCTCCCACACACAATCGATGTCTCTTCCAAATAGTCTGCTCCCCCCGCCCACACCCATGCTATCCCGCTACTACACATGTCACACCATTCCCCCTTCCCTTATACTAGGTTTACATCATTAGTGTTCTCTCTACTCCACATACACACACTCCCTCTCACACACAAACGCGTGCACAAACACACACAGACATGCACAAACACCCATTAATCTAGATCCTCTTCTCTCCCCATGTCCGCATGTGTATCTCGCACACTCACTCTCTAATTATGTATATGTGTCTCCATGTCAACACAAAGCCCCATGTACATGTCTCTCTCTATCCTCCACACACATAGACACAAAGAATCTGTTATCATGGCCTCAGTCTCTAGACATATCACACATGCACTCTCTCTCTCTCTCTCTCTCTCTCTCTCTCTCTCGCGAACACGCTCAACAAGGGTTTCCCCGTGAATAACTTACCGTCTATTCATCAACAGTCGTGGCAGTACGGCGAACACGAGACGTGAAAAAGAATAAATCTACACGTGCTTAGACCACCTAGTATGACAACTAGGACTAGAGCAAGCCAAAAAGTGCGCACCGCCGTCACCCCCTCCTTATCGACGACGGGAAAACCTTTGTTTTACATAGTCGAGAAGTCATTGTGCTAAGGCCTCACATGCTGAGGCGTTGAATAGAATGTAGATGCTAGTTTACGGAAACAAGTATCGATAATACGTTTGTATCTCCATACTTATATTTCTTCTCTTATAAAAACACCGAGTTGGTGATGATGGTACGCGTGCCATCTTGCAATATAGACCGTCCGGTCTATATCTGACTGATGGAAATTAAACTAAAAGATACCCGCACCCCTCTCCACATTTGCGCATAAGGCCTTCCCTCGCTCATCCTTATCTCCAACAACCTCATTGTTGAGCAATTAATAAAGGAATCCTCTGGAACAAACTGGCCTGGTGGCCACTGCCGGCGTCATCAATCCCCATGCCTCCGCTCAGTCCGACCACCAATCACCACCATGCCCCACTCCTCTTCACCTTATCTCCTATTTCTCGAGATATCATTAGTTTTTACACATGGGATTACTCCCGCATGGGTCAATCACAACGAGTGTTTTTATAAAAAATGCATCTTGATGTTCCGTGCAATGCACGGATCTTGCTAGTACTCCTACAGAAGCCTAAGTTGGTGATGATGGTGTGTCTGCCATCCATCATTTGTGACCATTAGATCTACATCTAACGACTGTGAGGTAAGTTGTTGCCTTTTCTCAACAACATCCCACTTGTCTACCAATTTGCAGAAAAAACCCATAATTAGTATCTTAAAACCAACCACATCCCTCCCTGACCTCACAAAAACAGCCCAAGGAATATATTCTAATTGAAACATAATATATCTCTAGTGATATATGTATATCAAAATTAGAGTGTTTTGTATCAAGTTTGTTAATAAGTATTATTCTAATTATGATTCGTTGCAACGCACATGAACATTGCTATTATTTCCAACCATGCGAAAAAAATCCCTAGTATTCCATAGTTTTGAGTTTTCCATCAAGATATTAGTCACTCATGGTTGATATTTACTTTCAATCGTGTACACAAATGCACTATGTAACTAGCCTTGCTTATTGGGTTCCAAAGCTTAACTTCCACTCCGACTTACAATATGTAGAGTATTTAACAAAAAACTACCACTTTCAACCAGCCCTAGGCAGAATCTATTGTACAAAAAATAGCAAAAACATACCCAAAATTTCTTAATCCACGCCAAAAACTACTACCTAGCGATTAGGTTAGTTTAAACCCATTTATGACAGGGTTGGCCCACATGTCCGTGCTGACGAGCCAGCTTAAACCAACACATTTTGTTTGACCGTTGACACGAGGGACCCACATCTGACCTTCTATCCTGTTATTCCCCCTCAAATCATTATTTTTCCTAAACATTACTTCAAACAGTGCTGATGTGTGTTCGTCGGTGGCGCCGGTGATGAGCGAGTTGGTCGCCGCTCCGCCGGACGGGCCAGACGCCGCGCTGGCCTCCGCACGGGTTGGAAGGTTGGCCCGAGCGTGACTCACGAGCGAGCAAGCCGCCGCGCTGGCCTTCGCTCGAGCCAGATGGCTGGCCTTAGCGCGGCACGCGCGAGCAAGCCGCCGCGCCGCCGTGCCAATCTAGCTAGCAAACCTTGCGCATAAGCACCGGACGAAGCTTATCTTGGCTAGCTAGCGTCATGAAAGCACCGGACGGAGCTGGCATCCGGGCTGCCGCAAGATGGGCTCCGCACCGCCGGCGGTTTTGACCTCGCCTTCTGCCGGCGGTGGTAGCTGCATCCCATGGCCGAGGATGACTAGGTGGACGGGCCGGAGGTAGGAGGTCACTCGGGGATCTTTATGCAGACAGACATGTAGGTCCCACAAGTCATAACGCCCGGTCGAATAGAAGGCGTTGACTTAATGGGCGATACGGGCCCTGTTTGGATACTCTAGGTTAGAGGTTAGATTCTAACCCTGAACTAACTCTAACCAAAGTGGTGTTTGGATGGCAGGGTTAGATTGACAACAACTGTATCCAAACAGGGCCATGGGTTGAAACGTGCCTATAACGGCACTTTGTACAGTAGTTGTTTCTTGGTAGGGCTGGTTGGTAAGAGCATGTACAATGGTTGATAAGGTAGTCTTATCATAAGTCTGCCACGTATGCAAGTGGTAGTAGTTTCTTGGCATTATTAGTGGTTTCTTGCGTTATTAGGGGTTTCTTGTAAGGAACAATGTACTACTAGCGACAAAAGGCGATTCTAGGTTGCGTTGTACTCCAACGAGTACTACTAGTGGTCGCGGGAGTGTATACCTCGTTTTGTGGGTTCGATCCCGGCCGAACGCACGGCGGCCTTTTTTAAATAGTAACTTCACTGCGAGCCAATATTTTACACGGGTAGTTTGAGTTTTGAAGTCAAACGGACATGCCGCACCACAATCTACGTGCACTGGATAGCCTAGCCACGTGAACGGTTTTCCTTCCCAGCATCTCGTGGCTCGCGTGCTCGCCCTAGCCGCACCTCGCTTGCAGCTTCCTCTTCAGCTAGTAGCATATTTAAACTAGCGCGTCCCAATTAAGCCCGAGGAGCCGGAAAAGCCTGGCGGGGCATTGGGAACTGTGCAATATGGCTCTGTACGTAAAGTGCTCTACTACTACTCCATGGCCTGGCGGGCATTGGAGTACTCTGTAGCTTGTGGCGTTGCACGCATGGACTTCACTCTATTGTCGGCTCTACTATAAAACAAATTCCTCTTGGCGTGTTTTTTTTAAACGGAGGCAAAAGCTTTGCTTCATCTCATTCATAAAGAAGAAACTACTAAAAAAGTTTGACGAGATCCATTACACCTCCACAAATGGAAGCGAAAAGCCTAGTCTGGCTGTATCAAATAACTCAAATGTTCTGCCCCGCAGTTACCGTCGCTGATAAACAGGTTGCTAGTGTGTGCGTGAGAGGAGCGGCTGAGTAGGCCAGCTACATGAGAGGAGCGGCTAAATAGAGCACCGAGAGTACCCACTAGGCCACTACGCAGGTGTACTTTCCCTGCATTGATAGTACAACGATGGTTCTAGAGAACAGTAGTACCCTCCACTTCCAACCTGTAGCTCCTTGGCCCCGAGATTCAAGAGTTCAAAACTGGTGCACTATACTAGAAGTACAGTACATAGCACTAGTAGTACCCTCGCACTACTAGTTGAGAAAGTAGTACTAGTACTGCTACAGTACGAGTACGTACTCCTCCGTCACATAATGTAAGACATTTTTTGACACTAGTTGGCGTGTACAAAAAATAGCAAAAACATACCCAAAATTTCTTAATCCACGCCAAAAACTACTAGCTAGTGCCAAAAATTTCTTACTAGTTCTATTATTTACAATATAATGCAATTCCATAACGTCCCATAATGCTAGTTGTCGGTGTCAAAACCGGCGGATCTCGGGTAGGGGGTCCCGAACTGTGCGTCTAGGCGGATGGTAACAGGAGACAAGGGACACGATGTTTTACCCAGGTTCGGGCCCTCTTGATGGAGGTAAAACCCTACGTCCTGCTAGATTAATATTGATGATGTGTGTTACAAGAGTGGATCTACCACGAGATCAAAGAGGCTAAACCCTAGAAGCTAGCCTATGGTATGATTGTTGTTCGTCTCTACGGACTAAAACCCTCCGGTTTATATAGACACCGGATAGGGTTAGGGTTACACAGTCGGTTACAATGGTAGGAGATCTACATATCCGTATGGCCAAGCTTGCCTTCCACGCCAAGGAAAGTCCCATCCGGACACGGGACGAAGTCTTCAATCTTGTATCTTCATAGTCTTGGAGTCCGGCCGATGATGATAGTTCGGCTATCCGGACACCCCCTAGTCTGGAACTCCCTCACTAGTACTAGTAGTAAATAATAGCCTCACCCCTTCGCTACAGTTGGAAGGAACGATCTACAGTTGGAAGGGACTAGCCCCTGCGGTTACTACGCTCTTATCTCCTCCTCGCTAGTTCCCCTCCCCCCCACCCCCCCGAAGAGAAGGCAGTTCGTCGCTGCTCCCATGGATTCGCCAGGCGGTTCTCCTCCTCGTCGGGGCTGGGAGACCTTGGACGATGATCCTCTGGGAGAAATCGCACGCCGCTCCGACGTCCTCACCGCCGTAAGATTCGGTGCTTCCTGCACCAACTATTTCAAGACGGTGCTTAAAATGGCTTGGGAAAAGGACATGGTTGTTGGTCTTCCATGCGTCCTCGAGGAGAAGGTTCTTCTATGGGACAATCCTTCGAACAGTCCACCACTCCCTGGCCATGGTTGCACGTTGACTCCGCTAGAGTTGCCGACGTTGAGAGGTAGTCGGATTTTGTCCGATGAGCAGGTCACTAATGGAGTTTGATCAGGTAGTACTTAATTATTCCATTTCCATCCCGTAATTTCTCTGCTGCCCACCGTCTTATATATAGGTCTGAGTCGGTGCCAACGAAGATTGGCTTGCATACCTCCGGCCGGATACCACCATCATTTTGCACAACATCCACAAGAAGGCGATGCGTTCCGGTAGACCCCTTCTCCACCATTGGGATCGGACTTCCGGACTGGCTGGGGTTGAATACGTATGATGATGCCTACATGAGATTTAAGAAGATAGTAATTGCGGACCCGCCGACAAAGTGACGTGGCTACGACGATTACTATCTCATCGCGGTGTTCGACATAAGGATTGCCATCAATGCAAGAGGCAGTAACGGCAGAGGCTGGCGCATGTTGGCGGCGGCAGATTTGTACCCCTACACGTTCGAAGACTGTAGGATCGAAAGTATGTCTAGAGGGGGGTGATTAGACTACTTGACCAAATAGATATCTAGCCTTTTCCCAATTTTAGTTCTTGGCAGATTTTAGCAACTTAGAAAAAGTCAAGCAATCAACCTACACATGCAATTCTAAGAGTATAGCAACGGAATGTAAAACAATTGCATATGAAGGTAAAGGGAGGAGTTTGAGGGAGCAAACGCAATGTTGACATGGAGATTTTTTATCCATGGTTCCGATAGGTGGTGCTATCATACATCCACGTTGATGGAGACTTCAACCCACGAAAGTAACGGTTGCGCGAGTCCACGGAGGGCTCCACCCATGAAGGATCCACGAAGAAGTAACCTTGTCTATCCCACCATGGCCGTCGCCCACGAAGGACTTGCCTCACTAGGGTAGATCTTCACGAAGTAGGCGATCTCCTTTCCCTTACAAACTCCTTGGTTCAACTCCACAATCTTGACGGAGGCTCCCAAGTGACACCTAGCCAATCTTGGAGATAACACTCAACAAGAAGTAACAAATGGTGTGTTGATGATGAACTCCTTGCTCTTGTGCTTCAAAAGATAGTCTCCCCAACACTTAACTCTCTCTCATAGGATTGGATTTGGTGGAAAGAAGATTTGAGTGGAAAGCAACTTGGGGAAGGCTAGAGATCAAGATTTATGTGGTTGGAATGGAATATCTTGACCTCAACACAAGTTTAGGTGGTTCTCTCTCAAAAATATGTATTGGAAGTGTAGGCATGTTCTGATGGCTCTCTCCACAAATGAAGAGTGGGTGGAGGGGTATATATAGCCTCCACACAAAGTCTAACCGTTACACACAAATCACCAAACTCGGTGGGACCGATTCAAAGAACTCGGTCAGACCAGTTTGGTTCATAATGTGACCGTTAGGTGTTTCGGTGGGACCGACATGTCAACTCGGTGGGACCGATATCATTAGGGTTAGGGAATAACGTAATCTCGGTGTGATCGATTACACAAACTCGGTGGGACCGATTTTGGTAATAGTCATACAGAGAGTTGGTCAGGCAAACTCGGTGGGACCGATTCGCTCATCTCGGTAGGACCGAAATGTTACGAAAAGGAAACAGAGGGTTTGCATTGCAATCTCGGTGGGACCGATCGCTCGTCTCGGTTGGACCGAAATGTTACGAAGGGAAACGGAGAGATTACAATCCCATCTCGGTGAGACCGAGATCCCTCTCGGTGAGACCGAATAGACTAGGGTTTCTGGCAGTGGCTATGTCAACTGAACTCGGTGGCTCCGGATATGAAATTTCGGTGGGGCCGAGTTGGACTTGTGGTTTGGGACATATGTGGATATGAGAAAGTACTGGAGGGTTTTGGAGCATATCACTAAGCATTTTGAGCAAGCACCTCATTAAGCAACACCTCATCCCTTCTTAATAGTATTGGCTTTTCCTATAGACTCAATGTGATCTTGGATCACTAGAATAGAAAGTGTAGAGTCTTGTGCTTTGAGCTTGAGCCAATCTTTTGTCCTTAGCATTTTGAAGGGTCCACTTCCTAATCCATGCCATGCCAATCATTGAGCTTTCCTGAAATATTTATCTTGAAGTAGCATTAGCTCAATGAGCTATATGTTGTTAGGAATTACCAAAACCACCCAGGGATAGTTGCACTTTCAATCTCCCCCTTTTTGGTAACTGATGACAACATATAGATCAAAGCTTTGACAAATGATAAGATTGAAAAACATCGTCGTTTTGAGAAGTATGTGATAAGCAAGAGCTCCCCCTAAATTTGTGCATTATTTAAAATTTGATTTTGAATGCAAATGCACAATCGATTAGGATCATGGGTTACTCTTCCATGTCACATACATCTTGGTGGAGCGCTCAAAATGATAGAAATTAAAACACATGCACTCATCACCAAGCAAAGTGAATGATCATAAGAGGATATAAAGATAATATCATCCAACAAGCATTAAGGGTAGCATATGACCAAACACATGATCAAACAAGTATCTCACAAGGGCATAAAGTAGCATCACAAGCACACAATAAAGTTGCAAACCAAACCAAATAAGTGCAAAGAGAGATAAAAACCAATACACACACTCTCTCTCTCGAAGCCTATGATCTATACATTTTTCTACCCCTTTGGCAACAAGTTACCAGAAAGATCGAAAATGCATGGTGCTAAACGACTCCCAGGCTTGATCTTCGGTAGGAGGTGTTGAGAGAACTCCAAGAACGAAGGCTTCTGATGAAGTAGCTGGAGCTGGTGGAGTAGCTGCTGGAGGTGGAACTGGAGCTGTAGCTGCTGGTGCTGATGCTGTGGCTCTAGTGTCTGTCACTGGCACTGCAGCAGATCTCTGTCCTCTGGGCACTCTGGCAAAAGCATCTGTGGTAGACTTGCCCTTCTTCTCCTCTGCTTCCTCCTGAAGTTGCTCAACTGCAGTTTGGATTTCTGTTACCTTGACATCAAGGTCATAGAATTTCTGCTCAATGATCCTCTCCAGACTCTCCTGGTTCTTGGTCAGGGTGGCCAAGCCCTTCTCAATCCTCAGGGTGGATTGGATCAGATATCCAAGCTGATCTTGCTTGCTCTTCAAGAATACCTGGGATGCCTCCTCTGCTGTTGGCATCTTTGCTGCCTTCTCTGCCTTAGCCTTCTCTATCTTCTCATGTGCTTGAGCTGAAGATGGTTCATTCTCATTCATCACAACAGTGTTGTCTTCAAATTCAGGATAGATGGGCAGGTGCTCCTTATCCAAGATGTACTTGCCTTTGCCCATCTTTGAGTTGATGAGCTCCTGAATGTGTGGGGCATACCCACAACTTCTCTTCTGATCAGCTGCAGTCCTCTTGATTGTTTCAACAATCAGACTGATGACTTTGAACTTCTGTGGGACATCAAATATGTGCAGCAAGTTGATGGCATGTCCTCTGATCATCTTGTGATCACCTGACTTGGGTAGCAGTGTGTGCCTTAAGATCCAGTTTATGGTTGGCAGACCAGACAACAAGTAGTGTACAGATCCAAACTTATGTGTATCCAAAGCAGCATCTGGGATCTCTTTGTACATGTTGGCCATACTGTTGTGGTCCTTCTTCTTCTCTGCATAAATGTCCAAGTCATCCTCATGTTCCTCAGGAGAATTTATAAGCTTGGCCCACTCATCAACTGTAGATTGGTACCTAGTACCCTCAGACATCCATACAATCCTTCCATCGGTATAAAAGTGTGCAGTAGAGTAGAATTGCATGATGAGCTCATCATTCCACTTGGTGAGCTTCTGGGCAACAAAAGTGTCCACTCCACATGCCTTGAAGCTATCAAGCACACCAGGAAAGTGATCTTCATTTTCCTTGATGAACTCCCACTCAACCCATCTCATGTCACACACAATGGGCTTCTTGTCAAGCAGAATAGTCTCATAGAAGTCATGTTGTTCCTTAGTGTGGAATCTGTAGTCCACAACATTCCTTCTCCTGATAGCATAGGGATCAGACTCTCTCCATAGTCTCAATCCTGCATCCTTCCTGATTTTCATATTCTCTGCAACTGGGTGTGCATCAGTGTGGTCAGGGATCATGGGCTTCAGCTTTCTCAAAACAACAGAATCATCTTCTTCTTCTTCTTCAGCAGCTTGAGGCACTGGGGCCTTGCTCTTCTCTTCAGCAGGTATGTTCCTAGTGCTTCTCTGGGGTTTTGGTTTTGGAGCTGGAGCAGCAGCCTTGGGAGCAACTTTGGGCTTTGATGGAGCTGCCCCTGATTTAATTGCATCTCCCATAAGCTTTTGTTCTTTGGGTGCTGGTGCAGCATCCTCTTCTTCTTCTTCTGAATCTCTCATCATTGATGGCTTCCCAATAACAATGGTCTTCTTGACCCTTTCTTTTCTCTTCTTGCCATCTCCAATTTCCTTAGGTTAAAGAGTGAACTCCATTATTTCTTGAGTGGAGGCTCTGGCTTTTGACATTGGAACTCTTCTTGCTGGAGCCTTTGTTTTCAGTCCAGGCTTTGTTGCAGCAGTTGTGCCATACTCCCTTTTCAGCACCTTTTTCCTTGAAGTGGCTTCATCCTCAACAGACACATAATCTTCATCCTCTGAATCAGAAGTTTTCTTCTTCCTAGTCCTGGTGGAAGCCTTTGGCAGATTGCTTGGAGTGCTCCTGCTGCCTTCATCATAGCTGCCTGAGGGACTAGTGCCCTCACTCAATTGAACCTGCTCTTCTAACTTGTTCTGGCTGTCACTTTGGTCAGACATCTCTGCAAATACTCTGACAGCAGACCCTGTGAATAGGTTATAGATGAGGTAGAGTAGATGAGCATAACAAAGTACAGGAGTTTTGCAAAAAGGATGACTTAAAAACTTAGTTTTAGTTCTTCACAAAAAGCATTTCGGATCTATCGATTTGTAAACTTGGTGATACCGAAGCAGCTTTTGGAACCTAAACTAGTGAACTCGGTCAGACCGAGTCACGGTTTGGTGGTACCGAGACTGCTAGGGTTTCACAGAGAATCGAACTCGGTCACACCGATTTGCAGTTTTTGGTCAGACCAAAAACGTGTGTGCTTTGGCCTAAGCCAAAATCAGTGAGACCGTTTTCTACAACTCGGTCGGTCCGAGATGAATTCGGCGGAGACCTTACCCTAAATTTTCAAATCAAAACTAATCTACGGGATGTTTTCACTGGACAGGATGATTTCAATCGTGGCAAGAATCATGGCAAAGCAATGTGCTAAGAATCGGAGTTAAGGATTAGCACAAAGATCAAGTTCGTACCCTAGTTCGGCGACGAACTTGCTACGGCAGCAACGGCGGTGAAGTTTTCCGTTGACAGCGGCGGAGATCAGCGGCGGGAGGTCGCTGGCGATGAGAGGATGATCCGGAGACCCGAAGAGGCAGAGTAGGTTACGCGCGGGCGAGGAGGTTCGGAAAAATTTCCAAAATTTGGCCCGTCGGTATATATAACCTGACCCTGTAGGTGTGACCAAGTGGAACGACTCGGTGGCACCGAGATGCAAAACTGCAAGCAGTTACTGCAACTCGTTGTGATCGAAAAGTTCTGATCGGTTGCACCGAGATTGAAAACCCTAGATCAACTTAGTGACTCGGTAGGACCGAAAAGGATGAACCGGTTAGACCGGGATGCACAAAGAGGTTTTGGAGGTTCAAGTCTATGATGAATCGGGAACTCCGAGTGCTCCTCACACAGAGTGGTTCGAATCTGACTTGATCAAACTTTGTGATGTAGCATGAATAGAGTTTGAGAATAGGAAAGCATAGATAGCTAGAGGGAGTTCTTAGGCATTCTTGTCCATCCATTTGGCAAAAGAGAAAGAGCCAAACAATCAAAACAACAAATGGATGTCCTCGAATGAGTAAAATATGCAACCAACATGCTCACACAATAAGATGGCAAATGAAATATGTGACAAAGCATGCACAAACACTCTAGCATCTATCAAGCAATTTGTTGATGACTAGGTCAACTATATATGAGTACATTGACTTAGGAGTCAAATGAGAACATTTGATAATAGGTCATACTCATCGTTTAAGCACAAGTGGGGTTACCACTTTTACATAAAGCATTGATGTGTTCACACCATTAGAGTTGCTTTAACTCAATTGTTTAGAGCAAAGCTCCCCCTAGATGTGATATCCCCCCTAAGAGGGATGAACTAACCTTGGGTTTTGTCGATGATGACTTCATGTAGGTGTTGAAGATGTAGATGCTCAATGTTGATGTAGATCATTTGGAGCAATCCTTTGGAGTGAGTTGCACTTTCAATACCTACACGGGTTAGTCCCACAAGGAACAAACAAGGATATCCATAGACATAGAGTGATGCATACACAAGATGATGTCCATGAAAGCATTTGGTTACCTTGTCCCTTGTCTTACCAACAAGAGGGTTTGTGACTCCTTGAACTAGTGCAAGGTATGGAAGTTGTTTGCACTTGTTCTCGCCAAAATGATAAGAGTGAAGTATGTTGGCGGAGTCACCCTCAAGAACTATCTAGTTCTTCTTCTTCTGGATCCACACCATCTTGATGAGAATCCTCGGAGTTGTAGTTGTACTTGATGAAGTATAACTTGATGTAGTCTTGGGAACCCACTTGACCAAGGCCTTAGGTGCTTCTTCAAATGCATCAATTTCCTCTTGAAGCTTGTACTTGCCTTTTTGCTTGTGGTCTTATGGTGGAAGATCATCTTGAGCTTGTGTCCCTTTGAAAGAAGTAGGATCATATTCTCTTGTTGAGGAACAAACTTTGTCTTGGGTATTGATCTTCTTCCCACTCAACTCCATTGGCATTGAACTTTCATTCAAAACCAACACCTTGATTCTTCCGGTGTCTTCCTTGCTTGCGTACAATTTCCTCAAATTGCTTATTTCTGGCAAGGCTCTTGTAAACACCTTTCTCTATAATTCCCTCCAATAAGCTATTTTCTTGCTCAAGTGTAACTTGGCTAAGAGAATCATTAGTGGAATGAAGAGAACTACTAGAAGCAACAACATTGGATTTAGCATGATTGTTGTTACTACTAAATGAAGCATCTTTCTTGTTCTTGTTGCTAGATTTAACTTGTGGCATGTAAGTAGACAAGAGTAAACACTTGGCAATGTAAGAAGAACTTTTCTTGCAAAGATCATCATTGATTGCCTTTAGAAACTCATGCTCTTGCTCAAGGTTGAGCTTTTCAAAGCGTAGCTTATCATGAGTCTTTAAAAGTTCTCGATGATTTTCCAAGGTAGTTTCATGAGCTAACTTAAGAATGTTTAGTTCTTAAGTTAGACGCTCAATCTCCTTCTAATCATCATCATTCATTTTATCTTGATTAGCATGATTAATTGGCGTTTCATCATAGTCTTCATCACTATTGAATACAACATACTCGGGATGTGTTACCTTTGGACCTTTGGCCATGAAGCAGCTTCCAATTCCTTCATTTGGTGAGTCAAATATGTCGTAGGAGTTGGTTGACACAAGTGCTAGACCGGCAACACCTTCATCTTGGGTATATTCGGAGTCGGAGTGATAACTTCTTTCGGAGTGATTGTCGGAGTCGGAGCCAGATACCCATTCACCAACATGAGCTTGATGTCTTCTTTTTGTGTAGCTCCTTGATGACTTTTCTTTCATTTCTGAATCCTTGTTTCTCCGAGAGGGTTTTCATTCATAACGATCATCTCTACTCCTCCTTTCACTTGGTGGTGATTCTTATCTTCTACTTCTTCTTTTGGGAGAATCTTCTCTTCTTTTCTAGGGGGCCGTACACTCATTGGAGTAGTGTCCGGGTCTTCCACAATTGTAGCAATTTCGCTCATGACTAGAAGATCTTTTGTCATTGTAGGACCTTGACTTGGAACTTCTTTCTTTGCTTCTACTCTTGTAGAACTTGTTGAAGTTCTTTACCATTAGGCTTAGTTCTTCATTGAAGGTTTGCTTCTCACTTGATGAAAACGCTGGGTAGCCAAGTGCGGAGAGGATAACTGCTGAAAGCATATAAGTAGTAAGCCCACCCCAAGATGAGTGCTCTCTCCTCCGACTGTGGGAGCATCACACGAGGCTTTGTAAGCACCACTTGACTTGTTGTGAAGCTCTTCCTTATCCTTAAGTGACATCTCATGAGCAACAATTCTTCCAATGACTTACGTTGGCTTGAGATCTTTGTAATTGGGCATCATTTGGATCAATGTGCACACTGATGAAGTTATGTACCTAGGGTAGGGTCATGGACCTGTCCAAGATACCCTACCCAAGGACATCTCCAGAAGAATCACCTTTCAATCGACTCAGAAGTGTTCCACTCGACAGACTCGAAGACACTCGACCATGAAGCCAACCACTTGACAGCCAGGAGATCTAAAGTCACTCCGCACGCTAACGGTCGGTCATTAAGTAGCCTTTATGGTCATCACAGCACTTTACTTGCGGCATTACTGGTAACGCCCAACCTTAATGTACCTTAAACCCTGCATAATCGAGGGCCGAGGGGTGCAGCGAACTCTATATAAGCCACCCCCTCCTCGGTCAAGGGTTCGCACCCCTGTAATTCATACACGCATAATCCAGTCGACCACCTCCGGGCTCCGAGACGTAGGGCTATTACTTCCTCCGAGAAGGGCCTGAACTCGTAAAACTCATGTGTATACAACTACTCCATAGCTAGGATCTTGCCTCTCCATTCCTACCCCCCTACATTACTGTCAGACTGAGAACCACGACAGTTGGCGCCCACCTTGGGGCAGGTGTCTTAGCGACTTATTGGAGAAGTTGCGATTTTTCCGATCTCCTTCATCATGGTTTCAGGCGGAGTTTTGGTTGAGGGTCGCGAGATCCGTCTCGGCGCGCTCACGTTCATCGCTGATGACTCCGCTTGGCTTCAGGAGGCTCCACTCGACATCGACGCGCTCCCAGACGCTGGACGACGACGCAAGATGCTTCCGGGCGTCCTCCTGCGGCAACCGTCGACCCAAAGATCGGTCGGCCCATGTGTCGCCCCTCCTCCTCGCTTCCGCCGGTGCAAGCGCTCTGGTAGGTCGAGACTTCAGTGGTGGGTGAGGCACGCGGTGGCTCGCCAGTCGGCCACCCCCCAAGTCGTGGCGATCGAGCCCGATGAATCTCTCTACGGCATGTTCGACTGGCTCTGCAGAGACTGCATCCGAGTGCGACAAGAAGGATCCACGGGCGGAGGTTACGATGGTCGATGGACCATGTAGTCCTCCCGGCTTTCCTCAAGACCGACGGAGGCGACGGCGGAGGCGATCCATCGCATGCCCATGAAGAGTATCTCCCTGAGCCTCTCACTTCGCTGCAGAGGGAAGAACTTCGCTGCCGGAACGTGGATGCGCTACACACTCCTATCGTTGGAGAAACCCCCGAGGCTCATGCCTTAGAGGACGCGCGCTTGGCAAACTTGGCTGAGCGCACTCGACTGGAGAACCTCCAGTGAGTACTCGATGAGCGTGCGTGACAACGGGTTCCAGAATCCAGTCGACGTCAACTCTTTCCACCACCGACTCAGGTATATTGAACTCCGATTCAAAATTTAGCAGCAGCGGCCTGTATAGCAGAGTCGATTCAGCCTTCCCAGTCCGAGGTTGGCAGAGGCTTGTTGCAGATCAGAGCATTAATCCGGGCAGCAGGAGACCAGAATTCAGTTGTATCACAGTCGCGGAATAGGATCCACAACAAATCTGTTGTTGCAGATACAGTTCAGTCGGCTCACAGCCCAAGATCGCCCCCGAGGCGTGAGGGGCGTGAAGACCGGGCGAGATCAAGATAGGAACCGTGAGCAAGTATGATCACCGATTCGATCGTGATGATCGACGCCGGGTGCCCACCGCTCCCCAAGGAGTGGGTCATACGTGCCTTGACATGCGGGATGACGGGCGCCCTCACGATCTTTGGGTGAAGGATTCCAAATGACCCCAGAGAACTGTGCTTTGATGCGAGATCCATTCTCGCTCGTGGGTTTGGTCGACGTAAACAGGGCTCACCAAGGAGGTCATGACAGGATGTACCCACCAGCAGCAGAGTGCACGCCTCAGACCGTGAGTGCTTCAGCAGATCCATCAGGGCCGCAGTGATTCCTCCCAACTTTAGGTTGGCGACTGGAGTCAGTAAGTTCACTGGCGAGTCCAAACCAGATACTTGGCTAGAGGACTACCGAGTGGCTGTTCAGATTGGCGGCGGCAATGATGAAGTGGCCATGAAACACCTGCCTCTTATGTTGGAGGGCTCGGCTAGAGCGTGGCTGAACCAGTTAGCACCCAGCAGCATTTACACTTGGGAAGATCTTTCCCGAGTGTTTGTCAGAACATTTGAAGGGACCTGCAAGCGACCAGCAGGGTTGACAGAATTGCAATCTTGTGTGCAGAAGATAAATGAAACCTTGAGGGATTACATCCAGAGATGGATCACGTTGCATCACACGGTAGAGAATGTATCACGATCACTGTAGTCTGTGCCTTCAAGGAAGGCGTTAAATGTAGAGCTAAACCTGAAATTCGGTCGACCCGGAGACATGTCTCTGAGTCAAATGATGCAGATTGCCACCAAGTATGCCAATGGTGAAGAAGAGGATCGGCTCCGGAGTAGCAAGCACAAGTCAGTCGCCCAAGAAACCGGAGGAGGGAACTCTAGTCACAAGCAGAAGCGGAAAGCCGAGCCAGCTGCTCCTGGAGAAGCCTTGGTCGTGACTCTAGGAAAGCTTAAGGGGAAGCCCAAAGGGCCTTGGAACCCCAAGAAAGTGAAGGATCAAGACGTAAATGATGTGTTAGACCTGCCATGCCACATTCACACAAAGAAAGATGAAGAGGGTAAACTCATTTACCCAAAGCATACCACTCGGCGGTGTCGACTCTTGATCCAGCAGTTCCAGGGGAAACATCCCAAAGATAAGGAAAAGGAGTCGGACAAAGTTGAGAACAAGGAAGATAGTGATGATGGGTACCCCCAGGTCAATTCCACCCTGATGATTTTTGTTGACGTTGAAAGCAAAATTCGATTGAAAGTTATCAACCGAGAGGTGAATATGGTCGCTCCGGCGACACCCATTTATCTAAAATGGTCTCAGACTGCCATCACATTCGACCAGTCTGACCACCCGACGCACATAGCCACCCCTGGGAGGCAAGCTTTGGTGGTCGACCCAGTTGTCGAAGGCACTCGACTGACTAAAGTTTTGATGGATGGTGGCAGTGGTCTGAATATACTATATGCAGAGACGTTGAAAGGGATGGGCATTCCGATGTCCAGGCTCAGTACCAGCAACATGAGTTTTCATGGAGTCATTCCTGGAAAGAAGGCCGAGCCACTCGGTCAGATTGCTCTTGATGTGGTTTTCGAGGACTCCAAGAATTTCCGCAAAGAAAAGTTGACGTTTGAAGTCGTGGATTTCCAGAGTGCTAATCACGCTATTCTGGGAAGGCCAGCGTATGACGTTTCATGGCTCGACCATGTTATGTATACCTTAAGCTGAAGATGCCAGGCCCCAAAGGTGTGATCACTGTCACCGGCAATCGGAACAAAGCTGAAGAGTGTTTTCAGAAAGGCTCAAAAATCGTCGATGCTCAGATGGCAGTGGTAGAGCTGCAGGAATACCAGAAAACTACAGACCCGAGTGATTTGTTGCGAGCCAAGAAGCCCGCTACGGAATCAGCGTTTCAGTCGTCCGGTGAGACAAAGCCGATTCACATTCACCCGATTGACCCCAATGCTGCTCCGACACTCGACTCCAAATAGGAAGAAGCACTCATCCAGTTCCTCCGTGAGAACTGGGACATCTTCGCATGGAAGCCTTCTAACATGTCGGGTGTTCCCAGGGGGCTGGCTGAGCACCGTCTACGAGTCGACCCAAAAGTGAAACCTGTCAAAGAACATCTTCGACGGACCGTCGTCCAGAAGAGAAAGGCCATTGGCGAGGAGGTGGCTCGACTCTTAGCAGTGGAGTTTATCCGAGAGATTTACCACTCCGAGTGGCTTGCCAATGTCTTCATGGTCCCGAAGAAGAACAAGTCACTTCGCATGTGCATTGACTTCAAACATATCAATCGGGCCTGCCCGAAAGATCATTTTCCTCTCCCCCGCATCGACCAAATAGTCGACTTGACTGCGGGATGTGAGCGCTTGTCTTTTTTAGACGCCTATTCCGGCTACCATCAGATCCGTCTGTATGGACCCGACGAGATCAAAACAACTTTCATCACTCCATTCGGGTGCTTCTGTTATGTCACCATGCCATTCGGCCTCAAGAATGCCGGAGCCACATTCATGAGGATGATTCAGAAGTGTTTGCTCACTCAAATCAGTCGGAATGTGGAAGCATACATGGATGATATTGTGGTCAAGTCACGGAAGGGTTCCGACCTGCTGACTGACCTTGCTGAGACATTTGCCAATCTCATGAGGTATGATATCAAGCTTAATCCATCAAAGTGCACATTCGGAGTTCCTGGCGGAAAGTTACTCGGTTTTCTCGTTTTTGAACGAGGAATCGACGCCAATCCAGAAAAAGTTGGTACTATACTCCGAATGAAACGTCCTATGCATGTGCACGATGTCCAGAAGCTTACTGGTTCCTTGGACGCTTTAAGTCGATTCATCTCTCAACTCGGTGAAAAGGCATTGCCTCTTTACCGACTGATGAAGAAGTCAGACAAGTTCGAGTGGACTCCTGAAGCTGATGCAGCGTTTGCAGAGCTAAAAGCCCTGCTCTCCACCCAGCCGGTGCTTGCTGCCCCAATCAGCAAAGAGCCTTTGCTGCTTTACGTTGCAGCCACGGGACAAGTCGTCAGTACAGTACTTACAGTCAAGCGGGAAGAAGAAGGAAAATCCTTTAAAGTTCAGCACCCAGTATATTATGTTTCTGAAGTTTTGATCCCATCAAAGCAAAGATACCCTCATTATCAGAAGCTTGTATATGGGATTTATATGACCACGAAGAAGGTTGCAATTACTTCTCTGACCATTCCATTACAGTCGTCAGCGACACTCCATTGTCAGAGATTCTGCACAACAGAGATGCAGCTGGTCGAGTGGCAAAATGGGCGATTGAACTCCTTCCCTTAGATATCAAGTTTGAGGCAAAGAAAGCCATCAAGTCCCAAGCAATAGCAGATTTTTTCACGAGTGGATTGAACAACAACTGCCGACTCAAGTTCACTCGGAGCACTGGACCATGTTCTTTGATGGTTCCAAGATGTTGAATGGTTCCGGTGCTGGGGTAGTGTTAGTTTCCCCCTGAGGAGATAAGCTTAGATATGTTCTTCAAATTCACTTTGATTCCTCCAATAATGAAGCAGAATATGAAGCACTTTTGTATGGGTTGTGTATGGCCATTTCACTCGGCGTCCGTCGCCTCATGGTCTATGGTGACTCAGATTTGGTGGTTAATCAAGTGATGAAGGAGTGGGACGTCAGAAGTCCGGCCATGACTGGTTACTGCAATGCAGTGAGAAAGCTAGAGAAGAAATTCGAGGGGTTAGAGCTTCATCATATATCCCGACTGAAAAATCAAGCAGTTGATGATCTGGCAAAAATAGGTTCCAAGAGAGAAGCCATTCCCAGCAGTGTGTTTTTGGAACACATCCACACACCATCAGTTCAAGAGGATCCTTTCACCGAAGAATCCCCGCAACCAAAAAGTGCCACGGATCCGACTGAAGTTGAGGTTCCAGCGGTGGTCGACTTGATCATGGAAGTCTTAGTCGTCACTCCCGACTGGACGGTTCCGTACATCACATACATCCTAAGGAAAGAACTCCCAGAGAATGAAGAAGAGGCTCGACAGATCGTCCGTCGATCCAAGGCCTTTACTATGATAAAGGGACAGTTATACAGAGAAAGCGTGACTGGAGTCGGCCAGAAGTTTATAACGCCAGAAGAAGGTCAAATAATTCTTGACGATATCCACTCGGGGACCTGTGGTCATCATGCGTCCTCTCGGACCATTGTGGCTAAAGCATACGAGAGGGATTTTACTGGCCAAGAGCAAATGAAATGGCGAAAGAGATAGTCGACAAATGTGAAGGATGTCAGTTCTACTCCAATATGTCACACAAACCCGCTACCTTTGATGACCATTCCACTCGTCTGCCCTTCACCGTTTGGGGATTGGATATGATTGGACCATCGAGAACTAGCAGAGCGGCTTCACTTTCGCGTGCTAGTGGCGGTCGACAAGTTTACTAAATGGATCGAAGCTAAGCCTATCAAGAATCTCGATGCTTGCACTGCTATCAGTTTCATCAGAGAGTTGATATTCAGATATGGAGTTCCGCATAGCATCATCACTGACAATGGGTCAAACTTCGATTCCGACAAGTTCAGAGCCTTTTGCGCCTCTCAAGGCACACGAGTCGACTACGCTTCAGTCGCTCACCCCCAGTCGAATGGACAAGCGGAAAGAGCAAACGGTCTAATTCTCAAAGGACTGAAACCCCGACTGATGCGCGATCTCAAGCACGCAGCAGGCGCATGGGTCGACGAACTTCCATCAGTTCTTTGGGGATTGAGGACCACACCTAATCGGTCAACTTGACGAACTCCATTCTTTCTGGTCTATGGAGCTGAAGAAGTTCTGCCGAGTGGCTTGCTTCACAATGCACCCTGAGTCGAGCTCTACTCTGAAGATGAAGCAGAACAAGCTCGGCAGGATGCAGTCGACCTCCTAGAAGAGGAAAGAGAGATGGCCCTGATCTGATCGACTATCTATCGCCAAGACACGCATCGATTCCATGCGGAAGTGTGAAGAGTCGAGCCTTCCAAGAAGGAGACTTGGTCCTCCGAGTAGATCAACAGAAACCACACAAGCTCGCTCCCACTTGGGAAGGCCCCTTCATCGTCACCAGAGTTCTCCACAATGGAGCGTACCATCTTTACAATTTCGATCGCCAGATTGACGAGCCTCGAGCTTGGAATGCGGAGCTGCTCCGCCCCTTTTATACTTAAGTACTCACTCGGATGAGATGTAGTAAGAAATACCTCTGTAGTTTATTTATCAAAGACAAGAGTGTTATAATTTTCCCAGTAATGGTTGTTGCTTTTGTTTTCGTAAGAAACCCCCCAGTGGGTAGCTTAGCTGCGAATCCGTTTCGCCTAAGTTTGTAAATAAAAAATTCCTACCGAGTGACGAGCAAGCCTCTCACTCGGAGGCTTAGCTGCGAATCCGTTTCGCCTAAGTATTTGAAAATCCTACCGAGTGGTGAGCCAGCCTCCCACTCGGGGGCTTAGCTGCAGTCCAAGTACTCGCCTAAGTTTAAAAAATCCTACCGAGTGGTGAGCCAGCCTCCCACTCGGGGGCTTAGCTGCGAATTCGTTTCGCCTAAGTACTTGAAAATCCTACCGAGTGGTGAACCAGCCTCCCACTCGGGGGCTTAGCAGCAGTCCAAGTACTCGCCTAAGTTTAAAAAATCCTACCGAGTGGTGAGCCAGCCTCCCACTCGGGGCTTAAGCTGTAGTCCAAGACTCGCCTAAGTTTAAAAATCCCACCGAGTGGTGAGCCAGCCTCCCACTGGGGCTTAGCCGCAGTCCAAGTACTCGCCTAAGTTTAAAATCCCACCGAGAGTGGTGAGCCAGCCTCCCACCTGTGGGCTTAGCTGCAGTCCAGTACTCGCCTAAGTTTAAAAAATCCTACCGAGTGGTGAGCCAGCCTCCCACTCGGAGGCTTAGCTGCAGTCCAGTACTCACCTAAGTTTAAAAAATCCTACCGAGTGAAGAGCAATCCTCTCACTCGGAGGCTTAGCTGCAGTCAAGTACTCGCCTAAGTTTAACAAATCCTACCGAGTGAAGAGCAATCCTCTCACTCGGGGGCTTAGCTTGATCCAAGACTCGCCTAAGTTTAACAAATTCTACCGAGTGAAGAGCAATCCTCTCACTCGGGGGCTTAGCTGCAGTCCAAGTACTCGCCTAAGTTTGAGAAATCCTACCGAGTGACGAGCAATCCTCTCACTCGGAGGCTTAGCTGCAGTCCAAGTAATCGCCTAAGTTTGAGAAATCCTACCGAGTGATGAGCAATCCTCTCACTCAGAGGCTTAGATGCAGTCCAGTGCTCGCCTAAGTTCGAAAACATACTGATCCGCAAGGACGACGAGGTGCAGGTCGACTGCTACCTTCTCCTTCAGAGCTGGGCCACAAGTACAACGTGCGCTCCATCCCGATCCGCAAGGACGACGAGGTGCAGGTCGACTGCTACCTTCTCCTTTGGAGCTGCGCCACAAGTACAACGTGTGCTCCATCCCAATCTGCAAGGACGATGAGGTGCAGGTCGACTGCTACCTTCTCCTTCGGAGCTGCGCCACAAGTACAACGTGTGCTCCATCCCGATCCGCAAGGACGACGAGGTGCAGGTCGACTGAATCTTCCACCTCAGAGCTGCATCTCAAACACAAAGACTATTCTAAGTGAAGAGCATAGTCCACTCAAAGGCAAATGCAAGCATATTCATAAGTAAAGCAAGTTCAGATAAATCTTAAAAGTTCCAAACCGCAGATCAAAGTACTCGGGCTCTTAGCCCGAAGGAGTTTAGCGGTTACAAAATCCACTCGGCATTCCGAGGCAAATTTAAGGTGAGCCATAAAAGTTTGTTCACTTCGCGGGAGGAGGACTGGCAGGCTCAACAAACTCGTCCAGATTGACACCATCGGCGATCCGAGTGGCAGCAGCAATGAAAGTCTCCATAAAAGATCGAAAATCGTGCTTCTTGGTGTTGGCGACCCTTATTGTTGCCAGCTTATCTTCTCGCGCCTCTTTACAGTGGACACGCACCAAAGACAGAGCCACATCAGCACCGCACCGAGCAGAAGACTTCTTCCACTTCGTGACGACTGTGGATCTCGTTAAGTCGAGACATCAGGGATTAGAGGTCGTTCTGGAGTGTTGCCCCTGGCCAAAGTGTTGTGTCGATCCGCGACGTGGCAACTTTCAGTCGAGCCAAGTAGTCAACAACGCCGTCGATGCGGGATTCCAGTCGGAGCAGGTTCATAGCAGTTTCGTCCTTCATGTGAGAATTGATAGGGTCCAAATTTGGTTCGATTCGCCCAGTCTCCTCCTCGAAGTCTCGGCAAAGCTCTGCATGCGCAGTCCAAGGATGAGTCAATATTTGTATGCCGAGTTGACAAAGATAAACCAGTCGGAACGGGATATGTACCTTCAAGCTTGATGAATAACTTCTTGGTGAAGCTCCTCAGATAGCTTTCCAGATCATCCCTCCTGCGAGCAATGCCTTCCACCTTCTTGTTCAGGCTAACCTTGTCCTTCTTCAAGCGGGTTACCTCCTTGTTGGCTTCATCCAGAGCAGATTTCATCTTCGCATTCTCCTCCTCCAGTTTGCCGACTGAAGCCAGCTTCTGTTCAGCCAGGGCAGTTTGGTCGTCGGCCTTCTTTTGTGCAGCAGCCAGATCATGATCCTTCTTTAACAGAGTCTCGTTCAGTTTTTCTGAAAAGAAATAACGCTCAGTTCAGAAAGAGCAGAATGAAATCCGGGTCTAAGACAAAACAGTCGACAAAGCTTCCTTACCATTGGCGTCATCTTTGGTCTTCTGCAGCTCCGACTTGGCCAACTCCAAGTCAAGGTTGAGTTGAATCTGTTGCTTTTCCAAGTCGGCAAAGCGAGCTCCAAGGTCACAAGATTTCTGCATTCAGAGAGGATGGGTTATTTTACAGAGAAAAAAGGGGACTACACCCAGTGGGTGCACTTGCCCCACTGGTTCAGTAAACACTCGACGAGACCTTTTCGGCGCGAGTGTATCTCTAAAAAAAGAAGAAGAAGAAAGACAACAAAAAAAAAGTTCTTCAGACCATAGTTGACTGCCAGCAGTCGACCACGGTCTCGGGGACTACACCTAGTGGGTGCACTTAGTGTGCCCCCACTGGTTCAGTTTACAATCGACATGGCCAGATCAGACCGAGTGGAGGAATTAAAATGTCAAGACTACAGTCGACTGCCCGCAGTCCACCGTAGTCTCGGGGACTACACCCAGTGGGTGCACTCAGCGTGCCCCCACTAGTCCAAAACTTCAATAACAAAAACTCAGCTCAAAGCATGGATTGGCTCAGTGACAAGTCGAAACACCCAGTGGGTGTGCAGATGCAAAGATCCTTGGAAAGAGAGTTTTCAGGTAGCATATCCTAACAGAGCAAGCCAAGAAAACCATTCGACGTGCTGCTACCTGAACATTGCTTTGGAGAGCAGAGCTGGATCATAGGCGGCCTGACTGACATCCCGCACCATCTTCATCTTCTCCATCATAATACCTTCTTGGCGTATGGCTTCCTTGGCAGCATTCACTTCATCCTCTAGGACGTGATGGGTAGCAAAAACTGAAGGTGGATCGGCAGGAGCCTAAGCAGTCGATGAAGAAGGCGGAGCACTCGACAATGGTACGGCGAAGGTAATAGAAGCCCGATTGGCATCACCAGCGTCCTGAACGACTGGCTCAGCTATCGGCGTCGATTGTGCCACCTTGTTTGCAGGAGTTTTCCTATTTTTCCTCGTCAAAGGCCTCTCGGGCTCTTCATCGTCATCGTCGGGGAGGTCAATAATGTTGGGAGCTGTTCAAAGATCGGTCACCAAAATTGCATCACCTAATGGTATATTTTACAGTTGAGTCGACCAAATAAAGACAGAACGACAGAAATTGTACCCAGATTGGAGGTGACTGCATCCTCCATTGCCTCATCCTCATCCCTGTAAGCTAAAGTCCCAGAAGTAGCAGCGCTGCCGCCCAAAGTTTATCTGGTCAAATCAAGGGAAAAATAAACAGCACAGAGCGTCGAGTGAATACAAAGGGAGACACTCACGCAGAAGCGACGGGGATGTCAATCTTAATCTTCGGCAACGCCTTCCGAGGCCTTGGCACTAAAATTTTGGGCTGCTTTGACGCTTTTTCAGTCGGAGCCGGTGAGGACGTCCGAGGGCGCTTTGAAGACGGGCGGTCCCGAGCAATCACTTTTTCACGAGCGCTCGGCCGGTCTTGGTCAAGCTTGGATCGCCTCTCCCTGCGAGGAGGTGACTCGGCTTCTTCTTCGTCACTTGAGGCGTCACTTTCCTCGGTCTCCTCTCCATCATAATGCCAGTCACCACTGTCGCCGCCGCTCGCCTAACCTTCCGGGTCTTGCTCTTGCTCTGCTGGGCATTGAGTACATTTCGATAAGAGCTCGGCAGAAAACAAGCAGAACAAAAGTCAATCGACGGAGCATAAATAGCTGCATGGTTAAAATTATAGTCGGAAATTCAGAGTTGAACCTTGTCTGGTACGTAGGACTGGTCGAGTGGAGGAATTCTCCTGGCTCCCCTAGGGTTGTCTCTGTTCCCAGTGATGCTCGCCACCACCCTCCAGTGGGCATCCTCGACCTCCTCCAGGTGGATCCGAGTGGTGTCCTCGGTGCTCGAATACATCCACATCGGATGGTCTCGAGCTTGAAGTGGCTGGATGCATCGTCGAAGGAAGACCTCCAAGAGATCCATACCAGTCACCCGTCACACGGATAAAATTTGGACAACACGTTCGACCAGCACCTTAACCTGTGCCTTCTCTTCCAGGATCACCTTCAAAGAAGAAGGCTTCCTCACTCGGTCCATGGAAAAAGGAGGGAGTTCGGTCGATCGCTCAAGGCCGATCGGTCTTTACAAGAAAACCAGGTCGATCGCCATCCATGGACCGAGTCGGTAGGATCATGGCCGGAAAAGAACTTTTCCTCTCATCTGAACCCCAAGACCCCCACACATCTGAATCACTTGTGTTCTCTCGTCACTCGAATTGGCCTTTTTCACCGTCTGGGAGCGACAGGTGAAAATGTGCTTGAAAAGGCCCCAATGAGGCCGACAACCCAAGAAATTCTCGCACAAAGACACAAAAGCGGCGAGATACACGATTGTGTTGTGTGTGAAGTGGTGGAGTTGTTCCCCAAAGAAATTAAGAAATCCCCGAAAGAAAGGGTGAGGAGGCAAGGAAAACCCGCGGTCGACATGGGTGGCCAGGAGAACGCACTCACCCTCCCGAGGCTGCGGCTCGGACTCCTTACCCGGAAGACGCGCCGATCCGTGGGGGATCATTCCTCCAGCGGCTAGGTCGTCGAGGTCTTCTTGAAGAATCTTCGAGCGGATCCAGTCGCCCTGGATCCAACCCTGCGGCAGGCCGGCCCTCGATGAAGATCCGCCCCGACTGGTCGTCTTTCCCTTCGCCTTCGCCGTCGCTTTCTTCGCCCGCTCCAGGGCCGCCGTCTTCTCTTTCACCATCGTCACCGGCGAGATGCGCGCGAGACAGCGGCACTGGGACGAAAGCGAGAGCGGAGGATAAGTCTGAGGAAGAGAGGAGGAAATGAGAACGCATTGTTTAAAAACCCCGGTCCGGCGCCTTATATGAGGTTACTTCTGAGTGACTGACTTGTAGGCCCGGGCGATCCTGTCAAATCCTGCAACAGTCGCGCACGCGATACATGGCGAAAAAGGTGGCACGAAGATCAAGGCGTCCTTGCCTTATCCCATCCGATTACTGCGGCCTCCTCCGCCCCGCGCGCTTCCCGAAATTCAAATCTCGCGAAATCCGCGAGCTGCAGAACAATTTGTCAGACGGAAGATCTCCTCCGCCCTATCACTCGGAGCTCTCCAAGTAAAGAAACTCACTCGATGGATACAAAGAATGGATCAAGGCGACTGAAAAAGAAGTTGGTACCGTCACCTAGGTTCGTTGATCCAGAGCAAGGTATACTCATAGCACGAAAAACGGGTCGGAAGTGTGTTCAACTCCTTCCCCACTCAAACCTCGATCCATTCGGGGGCTAATGATGAAGTTATGTACCTAGGGTAGGGTCATGGACCTGTCCAAGATACCCTCCCAAAGGACATCTCCAGAAGAATCACCTTTCAATCGACTCAGAAGTGTTCCACTCGACAGACTCGAAGACACTCGACCATGAAGCCAACCACTCGACAGCCAGGAGATCTAAAGTCACTCCACACGCTAACGGTCGGTCATTAAGTAGCCTTTATGGTCATCACAGCACTTTACTTGCGGCATTACTGGTAATGCCCGACCTTAATGTACCTTAAACCCTGCATAACTAAGGGCCGGAGGGGTCTGGCGAACTCTATATAAGCCACCCCCCTCCTCAGTGTCATGGGTTCGCACCCCTGTAATTCATACACGCATAATCCAGTTGACCGCCTCCGGGCTCCGAGACTTAGGGCTATTACTTCCTACGAGAAGGGCCTGAACTCGTAAAACTCGTGCGTATACAACTACTCCATAGCTAGGATCTTGCCTCTCCATTCCTACCCCCCTACATTACTGTCAGACTTAGAACCACGACACACACGGTATCATATTTCCCATCCAAGGCTCTTAGGATCTTCTTGATGATGAATTTGCCGGTCATCTCTTCACTTCCTAAGCCGGCAATCTCATTTGTGATGAGAGCAAGCCTAGAGTACATATTGGTGACACCTTCACCATCCTTCATTTTGAAGTTGTCAAGTTGACTTTTAAGCACACCCAATTTGGATTCCTTGACGGAGTCGGTACCTTCGCGCATATCAATCAAAGTATCCCAAATTTCCTTTGCATTCTCAAGACGGCTGATTTTGTTGAATTCTTCGGGGCACTATCCATTGAAGAGAATATCACAAGCTTGAGCATTGTATTGTAGCATCTTCAATTCTTCCGCGGTAGCTTCACGGTTAGGTTCTTTCCCATCAAAGAACTCATCTTGCAAGCCAATACACACAATAGCCCAAACAACGGGGTTATCTCCAAGAATATGCATCTTCATCTTATGCTTCCAACTAGCAAAATTTGTACCATCAAAGTAAGGAAATCTACGGTGGTAATTTCCCTCGCTAGACGCCATACTCTCCTAGGTTATGAAACCAAGGCTATGACGACCAAAAGCTATGGAAATCAAAGCAAATGGAGACCAAAGCTCTGATACCACTTGTAGGATCGAAAGTATGTCTAGAGGGGGGGTGATTAGACTACTTGACCAAATAAAAATCTAGCCTTTTCCCAATTTTAGTTCTTGGCAGATTTTAGCAACTTAGAACAAGTCAAGCAATCAACCTACGCATGCAATTCTAAGAGTATAGCAGCGGAATGTAAAACAATTTCATATGAAGGTAAAGGGAGGAGTTTGAGGGAGCAAACGCAATGTTGACACGGATATTTTTTATCCGTGGTTCTGATAGGTGGTGCTATCGTACATCCACGTTGATGGAGACTTCAAACCATGAAGGGTAACGGTTGCGCGAGTCCACGGATGGCTCCACCCACGAAGGGTCCACGAAGAAGCAACCTTGTCTATCCCACAATGGTCGTCGCCCACGAAGGACTTGCCTCACTAGGGTAGATCTTCACGAAGTAGGCGATCTCCTTGCCCTTACAAATTCCTTTGTTCAACTCCACAATTTTGACGGAGGCTCCCAAGTGACACCTAGCCAATCTAGGAGACAACACTCTCCAAGAAGTAACAAATGGTGTGTTGATGATGAACTCCTTACTCTTGTGCTTCAAATGATAGTCTCCCCAACACTCAACTCTCTCTCATAGGATTGTATTTGGTGGAAAGAAGATTTGAGTGTAAAGCAACTTGGGGAAGGCTAGAGATCAAGATTTATGTGGTTGGAATGGAATATCTTGACCTCAACACAAGTGTAGGTGGTTCTCTCTCAGAAAATATGTATTGGAAGTGTAGGCATGTTCTGATGGCTCTCTCCATGAATGAAGAGTGGGTGGAGGGGTATATATAGCCTCCACACAAAATCTAACCGTTACACACAAATCACCAAACTCGGCGGGACCGATTTAGAGAACTCGGTCAGACCGATTTGGTTCATAATGTGACCGTTACGTGATTCGATGGGACCGACATGTCAACTCGGTGGGACCGATATCATTAGGGTTAGGGCATAACGTAATCTCGGTGTGACCGATTACACAAACTCGGTGGGACCGATTTTGGTAATAGTCAAACAGAGAGTTGGTCAGGCAAACTCGGTGGGGCCGATTCATTCAACTCGATGGGACCGAAATGTTATGAAAAGGAAACACAGTGTTTGCATTGCAATCTCGGTGGGACCGATCGCTCATCTCGGTTGGACCGAAACGTTACGAAGGGAAACAGATAGATTACAATCCCATCTCGGTGAGACCGAGATCCCTATCAGTGAAACCGAAAAGACTAGGGTTTCTGGCAGTGGCTATGTCAGCTGAACTCGGTGGCTCCGAAAATGAAATTTCGGTGGGGCCGAGTTGGACTTGTGGTTTGGTAGATATGTGGATATGAGAAAGTAGTGGAGGGTTTTGGAGCATAACACTAAGCATTTTGAGCAAGCACCTCATTAAGCAACACCTCATCCCTTCTTAATAGTATTGGCTTTTCCTATAGACTCAATGTGATCTTGGATCACTAAAATAGAAAATGTAGAGTCTTGTGCTTTGAGTTTGAGCCAATCTTTTGTCCTTAGCATTTTGAAGGGTCCACTTCCTAATCCATGCCATGCCAATCATTGAGCTTTCTTAAAATATTTATCTTGAAGTAGCATTAGCTCAGTGAGCTATATGTTGTTAGGATTTACGAAAACCACCCAGGGATAGTTGCATTCAAAGACGCCGTGCGCCATCTAGGCCGCATCTTCGCGGAGACAAGCTAGGGGACTTGTTTCATCTGGTTGACATCCTACGGTACGGGAGATTACAAACGGAATGCACAAACCATCATTTGCATCCCTAACGGTACTCCATTATTTTGCAGGGACCAGTCATCCCGCGATCAAAATAAGATTGCCGATCCTGGATGTGCATTTGCATCCGCGATTCGGTCTAACCTGGAACTTTGTAGCTGACTTTGGCATATTGGGATCAACTATCTTAGCAGTCGTTACCCATGGTACCACTGATGTGCAACATGGTCACACAATCTACCACGATCAGACCGTCACCATCTACCCAGGTATTCCATTTTTTAACCCTCTCGCCTTCTCTTTCATTGTTGTACTAGTAATCTAATTACGTACTAGTAGGAGTACTTTTTACCTTGGAGGACGCGTATAGCTAGCTAGGCCCTTGAAGACTTGAACCCACTAGATGCCACCATTTTTCTTTTTCCATGTCTTACTATCTGACGGTGTCCTGGACTAGGGGGTACTCATCACGTCGTCTCCCGATCAGTTGAATTGGGCCGAGGACCAACATGGCCGTATACTCATGAGCCAGTTTAGATAGCTACCGCATACAAGGAAGATTCCACAAGACTTGGTGATCAAGACAAGGACTCCTCCCCACCGGCGTATTCGGCTAGGACTCTTGTTATCCTAGGCCTCTGGTGCATTCTATAAACCGAGGCCAGGCTAGTCGATAAACATAACAACAATCATAATCATAGGCTAGCTTCTAGGGTTTAGCCTCTACGATCTCGTGGTAGATCAACTTTTGTAATACTCATATCATCAAGATCAATCAAGCAGGAAGTAGGGTATTACCTCCATTGAGAGGGCCCGAACCTGGGTAAACATCGTGTTTGCACTATTATTATTATTACTATTATGCAACGTTTTTTTAATTATTATTATTACTATTATCTCCGGTTTGCACTATTTTTTGTGCACAGGAAAATGATCCGGGTTGGGCAGTATCGTCAACTCGGCGTACTGACATACCACGTCACCTCGGCTGGATGGGGGACTTCGGCATCACTCTGCCGGCCTGCATTGACCGTGCTATGCCACCACTTCGGAGTGCCGAGCTCTTTGCTCCTCCACCTCGGGACTGGCTTGGGGGATGGAACCTTGTCCCGCATCAAGCTCGGACTGCGTCATCAATGCCGAACACATTAACCAGCTAAGTTGCCTTCATGCTCAAAGTTTTAAATTTTTAACTTGTGTTCAGTTCGACCAAGCATTATACCTTTTTGGCAAAAAGTGGCTTGTGAAAAACTTCCTTGTCGAAACTTTGTTTGTGACACACAACTTCAAATACCCCGTTTACTTGGGGGCTTCCTTTATGAAGCTTTTTTCTTGCATATTATTATACCTCTACGGCTTCGTTCCTTGTTCGTGTATTACGCCAGAATATGCACCATATTGACTTAAGCGGTTTGCAAGCTGGGTTGCCTTGCTCCTGTGTTTACCCCTACGTTCCCGATTGTTCGACTAGGGAGTAAAGGGAGCACCTCTGCGATTGTGACAATCGGGTCATCCGAGCCGGACCTCAGACTGGGTGAAGCCGAAAGCTAGCGCTCTTATTGTTTTCAATTCTGGTCGGCACACAACGGAACTCATCAGTACAAAAAATCTATTGCACAAGTCTCATAGTAACAATGAGCACCGAAGAAAGGTATCGATGGGGGTACTATTTTCTTCGAAGATGCTTCTTACACTTCGTCGGTAATATAGCATAAGTTCCCTGAGCGCGCTTTGTCTGTTACAGCCTTATGGCCTGATTGCCTGGTTATCGGAAACACCGTCGATATTCTAGACAGATGGAGTACATAACACTTTTCGGCCCTTGACCGAAGAGGGAGAAGCCGACGGTCGGTTAAGACGCGTTTAAAGTTCGGGTGAACACAGATATGATACACGTACTTAGGTACATAGAATCATTTTACATAAAATTCTTCTTTTACCCAAGTCACTTGGGGGCTCTTAAATTTATATGAGCTGTTTTATAATAAGTGTTCTTCTTCTTAGTCGTTGCAAAGTTTTTATTATTATTACTATTTATCACTCCTTTTTTCGACACGAGTGTGTGGTCACTAGCCGGGGAGCCTAATTTCTCTCTCAAAGCCGCTAGAGTTTAGTTTGCTAAACTAGCCTAATGAGAAGTACTCCGCCTTCGGGATAGGAGGTTGAAGCCGTAGGCTGACCCGCTTGAAGTCTTGAGATAGGATGTGTCATGTTAAAGCACGACAGAAGCACTTTTTTTAAGTCCAATTTTCAGATTGGCACTGAACACTTGGTCTTGTTCGGACGTCAGGTTTTCACTGACGTTTTTTTGGTTTTCCAAGCCTATGGAACTTTTAAGCTATTTGTGTGTTTCCAGAATTAGTCTCGTAGTGCAACGCCGGACACCTTTAGAGATTCGGCAAAAACCTTCTCGGATATTGCCATATATGCATCGGTTTCGAATTGTGTATTCGGTCAATAGTTGGGTTGCCCGGCTCCTACGCTTGCCTCCTACGTTCCGCTTTGTTCGGCTAGGTGTGCAAAGGGAGAACCACTACGATTGTGCTTCCAGCTCGCATGGTTAAGCACCTCAGTGGAGAAAGTCGAAAACTGACTGTCACAATAGGCGTAAACTGGTCAGCGATCCGATGACTATGTTAAATGACGGGTCGTTGATAACATTGGCCGAAGTGTTTACGGCTTGACCTCGACTGTCGCCGAACACTAACCGGAGGCTGGTAACTGGCCTTCCAACTTTAAGCTCCTATGACTAAGTGAAAGTTATAAAGCCCGCATATCTGATTGCCTAATTTCTGCTAACACAGCCGCCTTCGGGCATCAAGACGTCGGCTAAGGGTTGTTTTGTTATTGCGGAAACACCCTGCGTAGTATCTACCAAGGGGTAGAAGCCGACAATGGGCCACTTTCAACTGATAAAACGATTAGACGAGTCTGGTGCATTACTAACTGATGGGCCACTTTCAATGTCGGATAACGATATGGTCAAGACCGCGGACACGGCTAGACGAGTCTGGTGCATTACTAGCTATAACAGCTTGGATAAACCCTAATGGTTTGATGGTTATACCCCCATAGATGGTACCAGGGGCTTCCCGCGTGTAATCAGGGCTAGTTCGGCTCAACTTGACTTATCTTGAATTTTAATGGTTTATTGATAATAACCAATTTTTTGGCACGACAACTTTCACCTAAGCTCTTCTCTTTTACAGATGATGATCGCGCCACACCCGTCCATGATACGGCACAATGGAGACACAGGCACAGACGTGTAGCAGGGACCCGCTCAAAGGTTTCTTTTTAGATTAAGACCCTGTGTAAACCTTTTTACTATCTCTTGTTGTTCACATCCTCTGGATACTTAATATAACCGAGAAGGATGCTGACGTTATTGGCATTTCGCCACGTCAGATAATCGCACATACCTGGACACTCGGGGTTCATTATCAAGGGCACTGTTTAGCCCGGCATATGTTATAAAGACCAAATACCTTAGGGAGTGTTCGGCGTCGTGAGTTTGGCCTTATATGCATCAGCTCCGAATCATGTCTTTGGTCAAATGTTGAGTTTTCTCGGCTCCCGTGTTTTGCTACCTTACGTTCCGCTCTATCGGCTAAGGTGGCACCGGGAGAACAACTGCGATTGTGCCCTGGTTCATCCGGATGAGCACCTCAGTAGAGAAAGCCGAAAACAGACTGTCATGATAAAGCGCGAGACTGGTCAACCACTCGATGACTTACTGGAATCTTCGGGATACCTCAGCATTAACGATGGGCCGTTTCCTGGGCATGTACGTACGCGCCCCATATTCGGACGAGCGCGGAGGTACCAGGGGCTATATAGTAGCCCCACCGTCAAACTCCTATGGCTAAGTGAAAGTGCTAGAGCAATATAGTCCGATTGCCTTGTTCGCTGCGCTACCACCTCCTTAATGGACCAAGACATTGGATCAAGTGTGAATACTCGGTTTTTGCGAACACCCCCGCATTATATGCGTGGGGGCTGAAGCCGACGACTGCAAACTTTCAGGTTATATACATACATACATAAACAGCCGCACAGGAGGCATCATAATACTTTCAGGCAAAAGTATAAACACAGCCTTTATAATTCAATAAAACATTGGTTTTACAATGGGAATACATGTCACTAGAACATAATATTCTTGAATCGAGCCTCTATTGAGCGAGCGCCTTCAAGGACTTCTGCAAAGTGGTGCTCGGCAGATACTCGGCCCACGGCCGGACTTGGGGTTGCATCAGCGGTGGCTTCCATCTCTATCCAGTATGTTTTAACACGGGCAAGTGCCATCCGCGCACCCTCTATGCACGCCGACCTCTTCATAGCGTCGATAAAGTGCACAAAGCACCAAGGAACTGTTGCACTAAACTAAAATAACTATTCGGCCTTGGCTCTTCCGGCCACAGATGATCCACAACAGACCTCATGGCAAGCCCGGACAACCTATGGAGCTCGGCCCACTCGGCCATTCGCTCATTCAACAAATGACGCTACTGGACCATCGAACTGTAACCAGAACAACTTTTCCACTTCACGGTCTCTCTGATCCTTGAAGTACTCGGCCGCATCAGCAGCACTGGCTGCCAAATCTGCATATGCGTCTGCAGAACTCCATAGTTTATCAAGAGGGGCATACTTTGGATCTTCGAACCTTGTCCGCAACAAAAAGGGCTTCCCAGCTGCGATATCTCCAGCTTGACGCGGCTCTTCCTTCATCGCTCTAATTTTTGAGCGGGCTTCCTTGGCTGCTACCATGGCCTTCTCCAGGTCCGTCGCCTTCGCTCGGTTTTCTTTCTCAAGGAGCTAGTAATGGTCGGCGGCATCTTTCAACTCAACGGCCATCTTGGCCATTTCTTCCTTGCTTTGGCAATGCGCAGCCTGTTCGGCTCTCAGCTCTTCGACCGCCTTTAGAGCGGCTGCATCACTATTCCTGGCTCGTTCCTTGGCTCGGGCAAGTTCCGCCCGAAGGGTCTCCACGGCGGCAGCCCCATCTGCAGTCACACATATTAAAGATACTAGCATCATGCTCCTCTTACTATGTGTTGATCACCGGAGAAATCACATACCCTGTGCCTCATCGAGCCGCTTGTTGACAAGCACGATGTTGGCATCTACCGCATTAAGTTGCCGCTTCAGCTCGGCAAACTCACCAGTCCGGCTAGCCATTGGACCCTCCACCACCTGCACATGAAGGCAGACTGTTTATTACCTGGGATTATGATCCTCTGCTCGCCGCTGTTCTCGACGACAACCAAAGTCTCAGGGGCTACTATCTGCATAGGGCACACCTACCGTGTGTGGTACTGTAAAAAACACACACTATTTCATGTACCTCAAAGCCTTTCAGCAGACTCATGAAAGCTTCATGCAACCCGCTTTCGGCGGACGAAATCCTCTGAATCACCGTACCCATTAGCGTACGATGCGCCTCCGAGATAGCCGCTTGCTCGAGAAGATCCTTCAGTGCATCCGATCGCGCATCGGACGGTTCCGGACTCTTTCTGTAGCTCTCCTTAGAAGCCGAACACTGAGGACTTCGGGTGGCCAAGGGATTACCCTCTGGCCTTGGCGGATCAGGAGAAGCCCTTCGCGACGACACTTCAGCGTCGCCCGCCTAATGAGGCGAGATGGCACGGGGAGGTGTTTCGCTCTCCATCATCTCCGGAAGAAGATACCCCGAAGACGAACTCTGTCGAGAAGGGCTACGATCCGAACTACAAGATATATGTTTTGGTTATTATCCTCAGAGGTAAAGCGGGATATTTTTACTACTATGCACCTTTTGTTTACTTACAGCTCGGTGGGAGGCTGATCCCCTTGCGGACATTGTGCGGCAAGGGCACCCTTCGAGATAAGACCCTCTGGCAAAGATTTCTTACCCCGTTTGGAAACTTTTGTTTCCGGGTCTTCAGAGGCGGTCCTCTTCCTTCCTTGGGGAGAGGGAATTTCAGATCCTTCTCCCCGGTTGTCCTCCTTCGTGGAGGCGCTAATTCCCCCGGTTTGGATGAACAGTGAGTGAGGCCTGTTTTCAGCCTCTTTATTCCCCCCTTCATCTTCCCCTAAGGGCGCCTGATAAGGCGCCGGCTCGAGCATTTTGGCCAGTACCGGATCTGTTGTTCCTTCGGGAAGGGGAGCCGAACACCTGATCATCTTCGCCTTTGTCACCCAGTCCTGGTCAAAGAGAGATTTTTTAGAATGATGTTGTGATAAATAAATAGACAGCATATTCGGCCATGGGATTACTTACTTGGGTGTCTGGGCGATTGCAGCTCAGGCCCGCATCCTCGATGAGGTCCGGACACCTTATTTGTGGTCCGAAGAACAATTTGTACATCTCTTCTGGCGTCATGCCGAGGAAGTGCTGAATAGCCCGTGGTCCTTCCGGGTTGAACTCCCACATTCGGAGGGGTCGACGTTTGCAAGGCAGGACCCGATGAACTAGCATGACTTGCATTACTGTAACCAGGCCGACATCTCTCTCGAGGAGATCCCAGATGCGGCTTTGCAATATCTAAGACGTCATTTATCGGCCCCACCCAGCCCCTTATTGATCCATGACATCAGTTGTGGTGGGGGGCCCAAGCGAAAGGCAGGGGCGGCCACCCACTTGGTACCCCGAGGAGCTATGATCTAAAACCACTCCCGTTGCCATAAACTGGACACCTCCGGGAAGGAACATTTTGGCCATGGAACTTCGGCACCTTTGCTTACGATAGCGCCTCCGCACTCTGCGTGTCGCCCCTCGATCATCTTCAGCTCCACGTTGAAAGTTTTGAGCCACAGGCCGAAGTGTGGGGTAATGCGGAGGAAAGCTTCACACACAATGATGAACGATGAGATGTGGAGGATGGAATCCGGAGCCAGATCATGGAAATCCAGCCCGTAATAGAACATGAGCCCCCTTACAAAGCGATCTAGAGCAAGGCCTAGCCCTCGGAGGAAGTGAGAGATGAATACAATGCTCTAGCCGGGTTCAGGAGTGGGAATGACCTGCCCTCGAGCAGGCAACCTGTGCAAGATTTCGCCGGTCAAATATCTGGCCTCTCTTAGCTTCCTGATGTCTTCCTTTGTGACAGAGGAAGGCATCCACCGACCTTGAAGGTTGGATCCGGACATGGTTGAAAGTCCGAAGCACCTGACCTGAGCCTTGGGTGTTGGAACTTGGGGTGGGGGAAGGATTTGATTGAGCGCAAGAAGAAAAAGGACATGCCTTGGCCTCTTTATAATGGGGATGAATATCAAGCGTCCTCCGCATGGCCGTTTGGGACTTTCCTAAAATCGAGGAGTCATACCAACGGGCATGATTGGGTTACCCACATCCGTATTGATGAGAATCCCGTAATAAAGGGGGACACGATCTCTTCTTCGACAAGACGTGCCAATAAAATCGCCTCGCAAAACATGCAGTGGCAGGCTGGTTGAGAAAGACGGTTCGTCATGGCCAGACCACGGCAACACATCACGTTATGAGAAACCGGCGGCAGATTAGATTTGTGGAAATATTATTCTCTCTATGGTGGTATGTGGAATTTGTTTTGCAGAGCCGGACACTATCCTTGTGTTCAGAATCTTCTATGGAGTATTCGGAGGAGGAACCCGCCTTGCAATGCCGAAGACAATTTGCGCGCCAGACTCATCGTCATTGAAGCCTGGTTCAGGGGCTACTGAGGGAGTTCTGGATTAGGGGGTCTCCGGACAGCCGGACTATATCCTTTGGCCGGACTGCTGGACTATGAAGATATAAGATTGAAGACTTCGTCTCGTGTCCGAATGGGACTCTCCTTAGCGTGGAAGGCAAGCTTGGCAATACGGATATGTAGATATCCTCCCTTGTAACCGACTCTGTGTAACCCTAGCCTCCTCTGGTGTCTATATAAACCGGAGGGTTTAGTCCGTAGGACAACAACAATCATACCATAGGCTAGCTTCTAGGGTTTAGCCTCTACGATCTCGTGGTAGATCAACTCTTCTAATACTCATATCATCAAGATCAATCAAGCCGGAAGTAGGGTATTACCTCCACGAGAGGGCCCGAACCTGGGTAAACATCGTGTCCCCCGCCTCCTGTTACCATCCGCCTTAGACGCACAGTTCGGGACCCCCTACCCGAGATCCGCCGGTTTTGACACCGACAGTCAAAATGGAGTCAAAATAATGATGTAAAGTGCTTGGACACATAGAATCATTACACATAATCTGTTATTTTACTCTGGATATCGATCTTTAATTTGGCCACCCGTGCCCACATTAAGGCTCGGGGGCTACTGGCTTCGTGCTCATTATTTATAAATATTAAAGGGGCACATCGATCCCCTGATTTGGTGTTGCCACCCGACCAGTGTCTCGGGGGCTACTGCATTGCTTATTCAATGCAGAGAATTCAAAGTGCTCAGTGTTCGGCTTGACCTAACTATGCGCATACGCGTCTTCGGACAATAATAGGTACCATATGGACCTATCCGACATCAAGCTAGTATATTGCGGCGACTTCTCATGACCCTCTCTCAGGGGCCCGTTCGCTGATCACTATTATCTCTAATATATTACACTGTGTTTTTATTCCTATGTATGATGCCGAGCTAGGAGTTGATCCTCAGGCCGATTTCGCGCATCGGCCTGAGTCTCAGGGGCTACTAGGAACAGCGGTTTCATGTTTTCCTTCAGGTGCATCTCGGGTTTTAGACTGATACACCTCGAGGGCTCCTGGATATACATATACTAGCTATATACCTCGGCAGAGAATAAACTGCACCAGTTAAAAATATTCACAAAAAGTCAGCCCGCGGTCGGGGTGGTGCACCACGTTGGAAGCAGTCGGGCATAAAGCTCGGGCACCAGCGGCTAGCTCCATTGAGGGCATTTTCGGCATTAAGCTCGGCTAAACTCCTTTGACTTTTTTTAACCAGGATGATCTATGACATCTTGGGTATAGTCCGGCGTTGGAGCTCGGATACATTTCGGCGTTGGAGCTCGAAAGCAGTCCGGCATTGGTTCTCGGCTGCAAAAGATACCTCGAATGCAGTCCGGCGTGAGAGCTCAGACGGAAGAGGACACTGCCTCCTGTGAACAACTTCAAACCCGAGGCGTGCCATAAAAATAACAAGGCATTGATAAAGGCTAAAGACTTAAAGGGCTCCTTGGATACCCGATGTATAAACTCGTCAGATTTAGCTCGGCAATCCTCAAGTCAGATGATGGGAAAATTTGTTGAACCAGTTTTCAAGACCGACAACCGAAGATGAAGAATAGTTCGGAAGAATCGAGGAGCGTCCCCAACTTGAAGACCGGTTCAGGGGGCTACTGACGGTGTCCTGGACTAGGGGGTACTCATCACGTCGTCTCCCGATCAGTTGGATTGGGCCGAGGACCCCCATGGCCGTATACTCATGGGCCAGTTCGGACAGCCGCAGATACAAGGAAGATTCCACAAGACTTGGTGATCAAGACAAGGACTCCTCCCTACCGGTGTATTCGGCTAGGACTCTTGTTATCCTAGGCCTCTGGTGCATTATATAAACCGAGGCCAGGCTAGTCGATAAACATAACAACAATCATAATCATAGGCTAGCTTCTAGGGTTTAGCCTCTACTATCTCGTGGTAGATCAACTCTTGTAATACTCATATCATCAAGATCAATCAAGCAGGAAGTACGGTATTACCTCCATCGAGAGGGCCCAAACCTGGGTAAACATCATGTCCCCCGCCTCCTGTTACCATCCGCCTTAGACGCACAGTTCGGGACCCCCTACCCGAGATCCGCCGGTTTTGACACCATCCGCCTTAGACGCACAACATTATTATGCATGGACCTTGACTATGTATGTCACCATGTGTCCAGATATGAGATGCCGCATGTACCAGATGAATGGCGCCGAGTTCGACCCCCGTGATGCTACGTGGGTGCCGAGGAACACTCTTGGAGAGTACTCGCTTTTCATTGGGCACAGCTACCCCATTGTGAAGCGGATGCCACCTTCCGTGCACGACACGGAAGGCCTGCCGTTCATGAAGCATGGTTGTGTCTTCCGTGCGCACCGCCGGATGAACGACATGTTGGGACACGCTATCCCTGATTTATGCCGCTTTAGCTTGGATGAGTCTCCATCTTGTGGAACCGGACTAGAAAGCTGCGACAATGATTCCCGTTGCCCACCGCTATGGATCGTGCCATCCATGAAGAACACCTGGGACTGGAACCTGGAGGAGGACATGTAGCCCATCTATAACGTGTAAGTGGAGTACAGTAATTGTGAACGATAGCTCTGTGAGTATATGTAGACTAGTCGTGCACAGATTTATCACATGAATTGGAGATGAACTTGTGTGGCATACTGGCATTTGTCCTTTAGAATTTATTACTAGTAAATGTGTTATGTGTATGTGCAACCTGTGTGGTTGTTGCACGGGCTCCAACACGCTCTTTGAAAAAAAAGGTGCCACAGCTTTGGATATACGTGGCGTGGCGGCATCATACAGTAGCATCGTTCGCTATAGTTGTAGTACGCTCCTACTAGGATGACAACTCCTATAAAACCTTGCGCTTGGCTCTTTGCCTCTTCGGGAGGTTCAACAGTTCATACTCGTGTGATCCTTGCACTTGGCTCTTCGCCTCTTTGGAAGGTCCAACAATGATGATACTACAGTACACATTATGCTTCTTGCAATCTGACACCGATTGAACTGATGCACGTCCACCGCGAGGGCGATGGCGAGGGAGAGGGAGAGGGCGCGCTGTAGTCAAAACCCTCTCCTCGTCCTGCGAACCACCACGCGCGTGGGCGAGGGAGAGGCGTAGTAAGCAAGCTTCTCCTCGTTCGGCAAGTTGACGGGACACATCAAAGCAGTACTAGTACTAGTTCATACTGCGGCCTTTCCGGTTAATATGGATTAATTTGAAACAAGAAAAAATACATTGGCGGTCAACGTATGTAACAATACGCTCTTTACGGTCACTATATATAGTTTTGTGGTGATTATACGATGACTAGCTCATCGTAGAGCACTGTATTGCACCCTACTGACCGGCCACATAGTCGACGTGGCACATTGTTGACTGGTTAAATTGTCACCTGGTTTCTGGGTCCCACCTGTCAGTTGGTAGAGCAAAGAAATCAGCTAAAAAACAAAGAGTGTAGTACATCTACACTTCCAATGCATTTAGCCTTTAATCTAAATTGATATTGATTGACTAATGCACCAACTTGTGCTCTAGGTATAGGCTACATGTCTATCCTTAATTACAGCATGCAACGACCTTCATTTAATCTTCTTCTCTCAATGGTCGTATGCACACATAACTTTTGGGTGTTAATTATGCCCTGGTCAATGTGTAAATCTCTAAATGTACAGTCTTTCACGAATGTAGGGAGTAGGTTGAGCACTTGAGCGTGAGCGTGTGTGTTGCGTCGTGTGCTGTGTGCCGCATGGATGCGTGAGTGTTGCGTAAGGCCCATGTGTACGTGTGAGTGTTGCATGTTGCATGCATGCATGCATGGGGCTTACTCCCTCCCATAGACATGTTCATATTTCAAGCTTCCTCTGTTCCCTCCATATGGTGATACTCCCTATGTTCCCAAATACGGAGTAAAATCCTCCCTCTGTTCCCAAATATGGAGTATTTGTCTTTCTAGAGATTTCAACAATTGACTACGTACGGAGCAAAATGAGTGAAGTGAGCGTAGAGGCATAGGGATAATGTAGAAAGGAAGTCTTCGCGATCCATTAGTCCCCATCTCGGCCAGAGAGAACTATTCAACTAGTCTTCACAGTGAAGTGACAATACACGCTGCAGCAGATGGGACACTTAATTAATAAGCTGAACCAGCATGTTGGTGTTACTAAATCAGCCTTACCCAGTACTGCCATCATGTTTGCGAGTAGAGCACGCGTCTGTCCTCCATTAACTGACATATGGGCCCTCTTGTGGTAGACCCACATGTCATCGGTGTAACTAATTACAATCCGAAGGACGGTATATCCTGGTAGTAGTAGTAGAATTGAGATTTAATGCACTTTCTTCCCCATCTTCCACTCTTCTTGCTCCTCTCTTATTCTTCCTCCTCTCTTCCCCATCATCGACCGCACACCATTTCCCCCTGCTCACGGCTCGCTCGCCCGCGCTATCTTCCTTGGTAGCTCGCGCGTACCATATCCCCCGCCACCGCTTCGGCCACACGAGGAGAAGCTTCTTCGCCGCCCGCTTGAATCGACTTCCCGCTGGCTCGCAGCACCGAAAACCCCAACGGCAAAACCGGCTGACACGCAGAGCCGCGATTGGAATTCCCTCCCCGATGTTCTCTTGGAGCAGATCTGTAATCGTATGGACCTACTCAGCACCGTCCGTCTGGCCGCATGCTCGGTGTCTTTGTACCGTCTACTCGTCTGCAACTGGCCGGCTCTTTTCAAGACACCCTGCTTGCTGATGCCCGATCCTCGCAGGTGGCCCAGACACCGACTTGACGATCCTATGGAGGTTGCCGTGGTGCCCCTCGACATGCTACCACTACCCGTCCACCTGCCCTTCATGCGCGGCCACTACTGGGCGGGCATGAAGGCCAACTGGATCGTCCTCATCCACCAATCCGGTAGTCCGTGGCGTCTCGTGGATATCTACACCCAGCGAGAGATCACCCTTCCATCTTTGGATACCACCGCCATCGAGCCTCACGGCCAGCCGGACACTCCTGCCTACTACGCACGAGACGCGTCGAGCTTTTGGCTCGACCTCTGTTTGTTGAAGGTTGTAATCTGCGAAGTGCCCACACCATCACAAGACTACATGGATTACAAGCTCATTGCCATGTTCAACATGGGATTAGTCTATCTAGAATCCGGTCGCCATACATGGTTATGGCTCATCGTCGATCCTCTTCACCCAACACTTCTGTCTGATGCTATAGTGCACGAGGGCATCGTTTATGCGGTTGACACACAGATTGGCTGCCTATACTGGTGGAATCTATCATCGTGTAATTGTTTTATCTCATCTCATCTTTACCTTAAGAATATGATTGCCTGTTCATTGTTACAAATTTAGAATAGATATTATGAGTATAACCTCATGATTGCTATATGTTACTCTCATTTCCAGGATTTTTATAACAACGCATGTTATTGCTTAGAGTTGATATGATAACTGTAGTAAGTGCTATGGTAGAATATGAGTATGCCCTGTCATATCTATTTTCCTCTCATTGTTACATGATGTTTGAACCATGATATATTGCTAGAATATGAAATCCATTGGCTTATTTTTTTAACTTGGGGTATGATTATGCCCACGGCATTGCAATTCTCTATCTATGATATGTGTCACTGCTATAATAATCTTAATTCCACACATACTCTGAACATGATTGTTTATTTTTGTCCTTTTGGTCTCCAATTTGAATTGTTGCAGCAGACGAAATGTGATGGCCTTCATGATTCCGGGACACGGAATCATACCAGCCGATGGGTGGTGGTTTATCGCTTCGTTCAAATTCGACGGTGGTCATTTGATGCTCATTTTCACGTACCAAATTGACCAAACCATTTCATCAAACCACATGCAGTACAATGCATGGGGCGTTCGTGACATTGATGGCTATGGCTGCTTCGTGTTCGAGAAAGATCCCAGCTTCATTGGGCCAGGCGTATTAAACTGGAGGCAGGTTTACAGCCTCCGCAATCACTTCATGTTCCTCGGGCTCAATTATCCGATCATCTAACCAATCATAGATCATATCACCGGTGATGATTACCGTGCTATGCAACTTCCATTCGCCAGGGGGGCTGTGTTTACACATCATACCATGGGTTTCATGAATCACCATATCCAGAGATTCGTCGACACAGCTTGTTGCGAGATAATCTTCAGTGTGTGAAAGTCATCAAGCTTCCATGCGATGGATGGCTTTTGCAAACCCGACATGCGGCGATGTGGTTCATGCCAACAGCAAATATGCACAACTTGATTTGTACTGATATGTAGACTGAGCCATGTATTCTGCTGCTGTAGCACGACCCTCTTTTGTTGGACTGTTGTTAGTTTGAAGCACTCCTCTGGTTTGAAGGATAGATACCTTTCTGGGATCAAGTGCATCCTAACTCACCTGCGCAGGATGTACTGATAATGATGATGGAGATGATGTGCAGTATATATATCACTTAGGCTTCAAGTGCATTTGTTAGTTAAACCTATGGTTAAAATGTGACACTAAATATGACTAGTAAGTAGTACAAGAGCAGTACTAGTATCACGTCGGTCAAATTATTCATCATGTCCACTCATTGAATTGACGTGACAACATGTCGCTGCGTGAGGTGACACAAGAATCCCGACGACGTGTTCGGGTATTCTGGACTTCAGATTTGGAGTACCACTTATCTGTCGAAATCTTTCATCATTCACTTAAAATAGTCGATTGATCATACATTGAGTACCATATAACTGGAATTAACCCATGCAAGTCGAAGAAGGATCTGCCGGTGCTGCCGGCTGGCGTCAACTTCGATCCCACGGATCAGGAGCTGATCGAGCACCTTGAGGAGTGCTGACAGCGCGAGATCTCACCCTCTCATCGATTTGTTCATACCAACCATCGACAGCGAGCACGGTAGATGCTACACCCATCCTGAGAAATTTCCAAGTAAGACACCGATCGGCCGTCTACTTGCACAAACATATTCCTTTGTTTATAGCTCTATTTTTTTTAGACGCAGACCTGGTGAAGCAATTACAATTTGGCAGTTAATAAAAAGTGAAAAAAGTGACTGCAACATGCCAAAGATGTTATGAAAATGCGAACTACGTACACTAAAACCTGTATTCGACAATACTGCAGGTATCACACTGAGTGGCCTAAGCAAGCATTTCTTCTAGCGCAATTCCAGGGCGTTCAAAAGGGGTACGTGGACGTGTCGCAAGATACAGTCGGAATGCGGCATGCACGCGATGTGGCACAACACTGGCAATACCTAGCCGGTGATGGTCAATGGCCGGCAGACGGGCAGCAAAAAGGTTCTGGTGCTGCACACCAACAAGAACTTCGACCAGCAGAGGACCAACTGGGTGATGCACCAGTACCACCTCGGGGACCTGGAGCAAGAGATGGAGCTGGAGCTGATCCTCTGCAAGATTTTCTACCAGACGAACACTAGGGCCAAGACTAAAAAGATTGTAAGTTAGTTTGGTATTGGTACTTGTACTACCTTGTCGTCTGCAAGTTGGTATTGTTGTTAACAATCTTTCGGTATGAACTTGGCATTTGCTTCCAACCATCATGCCGAGGGTCGACGTGGATATAAAGCTGATTCATTTGTTTCGAAACGAATTTTCAGGCACCTGATTTTTATTTGATGGGTAGCATAAGCACCTGCTGTTCGAATTCCCAGTTCTCCAAATTTTTCGAAACAAGTGCATGCTCTTATTATCACGATGAAAAAACAATATCCCTGCTGCATCCCAGTTATCAGTCTGTACTTGCACGTATATTGTTTTTTCAGGTCAAGCAAGTTTCAATTGGGCTATAGACTGCCCAGGCTTGGTTTTGTTTTTAACAGGCCCAGCCCATGACGACAACGGGGCACAAAGATCCAGCAGGTATCTACTGGCCTCTGGCCCTCCAGTGTTAGTTATATTTTGTCTTACAACATCCGCAGGCACTTTTTTTACTGAAGCAAACACACAGCCCATTTCTATTTTCCTCTTGAAACGCATGTCCTACATCAGATTTCTAATCTCTACCTATAGTTTTACTAGTTCATATACACGTATCATTATATTGAAAATACATAAAATTCACTTTTCATATTTACATCCTTATTTTTGTTGTTGTTTTCCCTCGGTAGCTTAATTTTTTACCACTGGTTTTCCTTAAACCAACTCAATTGTCCCACGTCTTATTAAACACAAAAACAAAACGATTTTTTGGCAAATCAATAAGTTCTTAAAAAATGTTTATCATTTCAGGATTACAAAAGTTCGGACTCCACCGAAATATGCAAAATAAGGTTGAACTTTTTGACTGTGGTCCTGGGCAGAAAATGGGTTGTAATAAATTACTTAAGAATTAGCAAATGGGCTGCAAATTATTAAAAAATAGCAAATGGGCTCTATGTTGTCTGCCAAAGATTTGGAAGCTGACTTGTGCGCCTACTAAGTTCATGCGTACACAAGGTTTTCAAAAAAGAAACTTAGTCAACAATCGACTCTACCAGCGTCAGGCCGTTAGATGTCAATCTAACGGCAATCGTGCTTCTTCAGTCTCTGATCTTCCTACCCCAGCCGCCCAAACCAGCGCCGTCGGAACCGCCTGCTCCCGCCTCCCGTGGCCGGCTGTGCTGCCGGGCAGGCCTCACGGCCCCATCATATACTCGCATCCCTGGCCTGTCTATCCCTCTACTCACCCACACCTCCTGTTATTTTCCGGCGACGGCAGCCGAACCAGTCAACCCTCGTACTCTCCACCGCGTGGGCAGCCACTGCCGTGTCTTCCCCGGCTCCGTGTCGTTCCCTTCGTAGGCCTCGCCGTCGTCCACCGCCCTGGTGCTCTCGGCGCGGCGTGGTCAACATGGTCAACGAACGACATCCATCGGAAGTGGACTGTACGTGGAGAGGCTGACAGCTGGGTCCACGGCCGCACACAAGGAAAATGCCTCCTTATTATGCGCAAAATAATGATATCTCCACCTGACATCTAGGACCCGCCGGAAGGAGCTCTGTATTTTGCGAAAAAAACGTTCCCTCCACTGACAGGTCGGACCCACCAACTATATCTTCACACGCAAGGAAGTGCCTCCTTATTGCGCACAAAAAAATGAATACCCCTGCCAAATGGGACCCACCATGCTGGGAGGCTGACTTAGGGCCTACTAAGTTGACAGGACGGAGGGCTTTGTCAACTTAGTCAATATGAACGATTCTAGCTCCCGTGACCGTACGATGTCCATCCAACGGCCGTAGTGCTTCTTCAACCTCTGGTCTTCTTGCTCGAGCCGCCCAAAGCAGTGCCGGTCGTGACGCATGCTCCTGCCTCCCGTGGCCGGCTATGCTGCCATGGAGGCCTCACCGCCCCCTACTATTCCCACCGCTGGCCAGGCCCTGTGGCGACGGCAGCCTCACTAGCCGAACCAGTGAACCCTCGTACTCCTCTCCGCGCGGGCTTCCACTGGCGCGTCTTCCCCGGCTCCACGTCGTCCCCTTCCTAGGCCTCGCCGTCGTCCATCGCCCTAGTGCTCTCGGCGCGGTGTGGTCAACATGGTCAAGGAATGACTTCCATCGGACATGGACTGTACGTGGAGAGGCTAACAGCTGGGTCAACGGCCGCAGCAAGGAAGTGCCTCCTTATTACGCGCAAAATAATTATTCCTCCACCGACGGAGGGACCCACCGGACGGGCCACCGATTTCACAAAAATGTTTCCCCACTGCTGGGACCCACCCTCTACATCTTCGCCCGCAAGGAAGTGCGTCCGTGCAAAAAAACGATTCGCCGACCTGCTGGGACCCACCAGCTACATCTTCGTGAGCAAGGAAGTGCTCGATACCGGGACCCACCTGGTCGAAGCGTACGTAGTGTTGTCATTCTGGTCGCGAACGTGTATGTACATACTGGTCGATGTAGAGGTGCGCATGTGTCGTTGTAGAGGCTCGGACGTAGCATGTACACGTACGTACAGCGGCCAGTGTGCAAGAAAGAAAATACAGCCACGTACGTACATACGGGCAGGGTCTCGAACGCCTACTCGGCGCAGACACGTGACGGCCAGGGCTCGTGTACATGGCTGGGTCGGAACGGAGAAACAGTGTCGTCGTCGTGTTCATGGGGAGCCAACCGGCTGGGTCAGAACGGAATGCGTCGTCGTGTTCATCAGGAGGGCTTGGACGGAAGAGCCGATGGAAACCAGGCCTGGCGTACCGCAGAACGGAGGAAACGGCCTTGTGTTCGACTGGCCACGTTCGAAACAGGATCATGTTCATCGGGAGGGGTCTCGCGTACCGCAAAACGGAGGAAACGGACCTCCTACGGTCGAAACGGGGGTCCTGTTGATCGGGAGGGGTGTGGCGTACCGCAAAACAGAGCAAACGGACTTGTGTTGGAGCTCTACGATCGAAACAGGGGTCCTGTTCATCAGGAGGGGTGTGGCATACCGCAAAACGGGACTCCACGAGATACTGTTCATCTCCACCGTCGACCCCCTCCAGCCTCCACGGGCTATTGTTCATCCACCGTCGACCTCCTCCAGCCTCCACCTGTGACTGTTCATCCACGGGCTCTTGTTCATCCAGCCTCCACCGCGCGCTACTCCACCGGCTACTGTTCAACCAGCCCTCTCCACGGGCTCCTGTTCAACCACCCCTCCACGGGCTACTGTTCATCCAGCCCTCCACCGTCTACTGTTTATCCTGCCCTCCACGGGGTGGTCCTGTTCATCCTGCCCTCCACGGGGTCCTGTTCATCCAGCCCCAACCGACTCGAATGATCGGGGTCATGTTCATCCAGAAGCAACGCCACGGGGTCCTGTTCATCCACCCCCACCGGGAACTGTTCATCCAAACCCCCCAGCAACACTCACTGTTCATCCAGAGGCAGCATCGATCGGCTTCAGTTAGCAGCAGTAGCGAAGGAATCGCTCGATCGGGTTTAGTTAACAGCCATCGATCAATCGCTCGGGTTCAGTAACGCGTAGCCTGCAGTGCAATCACTCGGGTTCAGTTAGAACCCAATGCCTCGCACACACGCGCATACGTACGAGAGAAACGCGCATCGCTCGGCCGCCGACCACCCACCGTAACCGGGGACTCCCCGATATTTTCCGCGCCCTTGCTTCTACCACGGTTTTTTCCGTCATGGACGACCCGAAGAATGTCATGCAACTGCGTCTCCGGCCCGCCCAGGACGAAAAGCCCATTTTTCGTCATGATTTTTTGTCATAGAAGTAGGACCCCACCACATCTATGATGATACCGTGTTTTGTCACAATTATCGTCATAGAAGTGTCATGAGTATGACAGGAAAAAAAATTCGTTCGGCCCAAAATGTCATGGATGTGTCTTTTTTTGTAGTGTTGGACCAGAACGCTTCAAACGCTATCATGAGGAGGAGGCACCAGACCCGTCTTCCCACAGAGTTTGAGGCAAGGAACCTCTTCAATACACCTGGGGCAGGAACCAGTGACCCGCCCGTTGTAAATTGGGTTGTTGAGGCACCGCGATCGGAGCGCCGGTTCAGCCACGCGCTGCAGACCCGCCTCGTTTGAACTTAACCCCGCCTCAGCAAGTACCAACACCGCCGGGTCATTACTCTAACCCTCTGGACAATATGATCGCCGCGGCTACAGATTGGCGACTCTCCCTATTGAAGGCGAGTCACCGGCTGCGATGGAGATACGGAGGGCCGGAGAGCTTCTTCAAACAGCGGTGGCTCAACAGGCGGCTTATTTGTATAGTCGTGATCGGATTCACTCAACCCCTCGTCCAAGCCGGAGTTATAGCAGGCTTATTGATTCGCCAGCAGTTTCAAGCACCGAGCGGCACCATAATCAGCCTCGCAGGCATGACCCGCCGCGTGCTGGTAATGATGCTCGGGCTTTGGTGGATCAGGGCAGGACGCGTCGGGAGGCTGAGTTGGCGGCTCAACAGCAATCTCCGGCTTACCCATCGGTGTCTGTGGAGGCAGGAGTGACCTCTAGAACCATTGGTGTGCCATGTTTGGTGCTGGCTCTATGTAACGAGCGCTTGCCTAAGGATTTTAAAGGCCCCGCAAGGTGCCTAATTACACGGCGGATCAGCCCCTAGAGGCCTAGATTGAGAGCTATGATATGGCCATGGAGATGTTTGGATGTTAGTGATGATGTGTGTGCTAAATACTTCACCATGATGTTGGATGGGCCGGCACGCAATTGGCTGAAAGGATTGCCCCCTAACTCCATCAGATCATGGGCTGAGTTGAAAACGCGTTTTATCCAAAATTTCAAAGACACGTGCAAACGACCTATGTTGATTCTTGATTTAGACTCTTGTGTCCAGGGTGAGGGCTGCTACCTCTTGAGCACTGCGTTGGTTTTCTCTTGAAGAGGAAAGGGTGATGCAGTAAAGTAGCGTAAGTATTTCCCTCAGTTTTTGAGAACCAAGGTATCAATCCAGTAGGAGATCATGCTCGAGTCCCACGCACCTACACAAACAAATAAGAACCTCGCAACCAACGCGATAAAGGGGTTGTCAATCCCTTCACGGTCACTTACGAGAGTGAGATCTGATAGATATGATAAGATAATATTTTTGGTATTTTTATAATAAAGATGCAAAGTAAAATAAGCAATAGAAATAGCTAAGTGTTGGAAGATTAATATGATGGAAAATAGACCCGGGGGCCATAGGTTTCCTAGTGGCTTCTCTCAAGAGCATAAGTATTACGGTGGGTAAACAAATTACTGTTGAGCAATTGATGGAATTGAGCATAGTTGTGAGAATATCTAGGAATGATCATGTATATAGGCATCACGTCCGTGACAAGTAGACCGAAACGATACTGCATCTACTACTATTACTCCACACATCGACCGCTATCCAGCATGCATCTAGAGTATTAAGTTCATAAGAACAGAGTAATGCTTTAAGTAAGATGACATGATGTAGAGGGATAAACTCATGCAATATGATATAAACCCCATCTTTTTATGCTTGATGGCAACAATACAATACATGTCATTTCCCTTTCTATCACTGGGATCGAGCACCGCAAGATTGAACTCAAAGCTAAGCACTTCCCCCATTGCAAGAAAGATCAATCTAGTAGGCCAAACCAAACTGATAATTCAAAGAGACTTGCAAAGATAACCAATCATACATAAAAGAATTCAAAGGAGATTCAAATATTGTTCATAGATAAACATGCCCACAATTCATCAGTCTCGACAAACACACCGCAAAAGAAGATTACATCGAATAGATCTCCAAGAGAATCGAGGAGAACTTTGTATTGAGATCAAAGAGAGAGAAGAACCCATCTAGCTAATAACTATGGACCCGAAGGTGTGAGATAAACTACTCACACATCATCGGAGAGGCTATGGTGTTGATGTAGAAGCCCTCCGTGATCAATGCCCCCTCCGGCGGAGCGCCAGAAAAGGCCCCAAGATGGGATCTCACGGGTACAGAAGGTTGCAGCGGTGGAATTAGGTTTTCGTGGATGCCCCTGATGGTTTGGGGGTATGTAGGTATATATAGGAGGAAGAAGTACGTCGGTGGAGCAACGTGGGCCCCACGAGGGTGGAGGCACGCCTGGGGGGTAGGCGAGCCCCCCTGCCTCGTGCCCTCCTCGTTGATTGCTTTATGTAGACTCCAAGTCCTCTGGATCACGTTTGTTCCGAAAATCACGTTCCCAAAGGTTTCATTCCGTTTGGACTCCGTTTGATATTCATTTTATGCAAAACACTGAAATAGGCAAAAAACAGCAATTTGGGTTGGGCCTTCGATTAATAGGTTAGTCCCAAAAATAATATAAAACTGTATAATAAAGCCCATTAAACATCCAAAACAGAATATAATATAGCATGGAACAATAAAAAATTATAGATACGTTGGAGACGTATCAAGGGCGAGTCAACAACCAATTGGGTGCACCAGATCTCGGCCGTTATCCACTCATCGGACAGTATCAATGCCGGTTCAGCCGTCCTGATATTGGAAAAGAATTGTTGGTTCCTTTCCCTTAGGCAGAAGCTGGGGCGGCTTAAGCGCCACTGCAATGATATGGGAGAGCTCATGGCGGGTCTTGTCAAATATGCCGACTCTGATAGTACCAAGGACCCTGAGTCTGATGAGGAGAAGACCAGCAAGGGAAGAAGAATGGAAATGCGAAGGGACAACAACATAATACGATGGGTCAAGGTAACAATGGTAAGTGCAAACAGATGGACGGCGGTTCAGACTTTGTGGCCAATACCAACACACAGGGTAATAATCAGCGTCATAAGGGGAAAGCGTCAACGCCCCGATTTGGAGGGCTAAAGTTCAACCTTGAGGCGATGATGAATCAACCTTGCCCAAAGCACGGTACGCAAGAGAAGCGGACCAGTCATCTGTGAAAAGATTGCTTCATCATGAGGGAGTATAGAAATTCCAGTTTTTTCCAGAACAATCATGGCCCGCATGGCGGGTCAGGATCCGGCTCTCACGGACTTGGCTTTGGATGTGGCGGCTCAAGCTCCGGTTTTCAGGGCCAAGGCAATCAAGGTGGCTTTAATCAACAACCTGGTCAAGGGAATCAGCAGCAATAGTCTAGTTATCAAAGTAATCCAAAGCAGTTGAACAGTGGTCAATATCATGTGTTTACCACGAGTTTGTGCAAACGAGACCAGAAGATTCATAAGCAGGCGGTGAATGCGGTTGAGCCAGTAGTCCCTCGATACTTGCGATGGTCTGAACATCCTATTGTATGGAGCCGTGAGGATCACCCACCCCGGGTTGACAATCCGGGTTAATTGGCTTTGGTGGTTGCTCCTCAGGTTGGAGGGTACAAGTTTACTAAGGTGCTTATGGATGGAGGCAGCAGCATCAATATCCTTTACTATGATACTTTTCGCCGTATGGAATTGACTGACAAAGATCTTAAGCCGTCTTCTACCGTATTTCATGGGGTGGTGCCTGGTAAGTCGGCATACCCAATGGGTAAGATAACTTTGGAGGTGGCTTTTGGCGATGATCACGATTACATGGCTGAAAATTTGACTTTTGAGGTGGTCAAGATCAAGAGCCCTTATCACGCCCTGTTTGTGAGGCCGGCTTATGCTAAGTTTATGGCACGACCTTGTTACGTTTATTTGCAGCTTAAAATGCCGGGTCGCAAGGGTACCATCACGGTGCATGGAGACAGGAAGATAGCCTTGGAGTGTGAAGAGGGTGATGCTACTTATGCTGAGTCTGTTTTTGCAACAGAGGAGTTAAAGTTCTGCAAAGATAATGTTGACCCGGCAGATATGACCCACATAGCATGACCCCTTGTTGAAGTTTAAGTCGGCAGATGACACTAAGCTGGTTGACTTTGTTCCTGGCAACTCATCCAAGCAGTTCAGTATCAGTGCTAATATGGATCCAAAATGGGAAAGCGTGCTCATCGAGTTCATCCGTGAGAACCGAGACATCTTTGCATGGAAACCTTCAGACATGCCAGGTGTACCGAGGGAACTCGTTGAGCACACTCTCAATATTGATCCAAAGTTTAAGCTGGTCAAGCAATTCCTTCGTTGTTTTAATGAAGAGAGGCGTAAGGCCATTGGTGAAGAAGTGGCCCAGCTCTTGGCAGCTGGGTTCATCATTGAATTTTTTCATCCTGAGTGGTTGGCTAACCCGTTGCTGGTACTTAAGAAGAACGGTACCTGGCGCATGTGCATGGATTACACAGATCTTAATAAGGCATGTCCGGCTGATCCTTTTGCTCTCCCTCGTATTGACCAGATCATTGATGCTGCAGCGGGTTGTGAGCGATTGAGTTTTCTAGATGCTTATTCTGGTTATCATCAGATCAAGATGGCAGTTAAAGACCAGGAGAAGGCAGCTTTCATCACTCCCTTTGGAGCCTTCTGTTATGTGTCTATGCCTTTTGGGCTCAAGAGTGTCCGGGCGACTTATCAGCGGTGTGTTCAGAATTGCCTTCATGACCAGATTGGATGCAATGTTCATGCTTATGTGGATGATATTGTTGTGAAATCCAGGAATAAGGAGACCTTGATAGATGATTTGAAAGAGACCTTTGACAATCTCCGGGTCTACAAGATGATTGATACGTCCATTTTACATCATGCTTTTATATCGATATTTATTGCATTACGGGCTGTTATTACATGTTATGTCACAATACTCATGCCTATTCTCTCTTATTTTGCAAGGTTTACATAAGGAGGGATAATGTCGACAGCTGGAATTCTGGGCTGGAAAAGGAGCAATATTAGAGACCTATTCTGCACAACTCCAAAAGTCCTGAAACTCCACGAAAGTCATTTTTGGAAAATATAAAAAATATTGAGCGGAAGAAGTACACCAGAGGGGGGCCCACCTGGCCACGAGGGTGGGAGGCGCGCCCTACCCCCCAGAGCGCGCCCCCCTGCCTCATGGGCCCCCTATTGGCTCTTCGATGGCCATCTTCTGCTATATGAGGTCTTTCGTCGAGAAAAAATCATAAGCAACCTTTCGGGACGAAACTCCGCCGCCACGAGGCAGAACCTTGGCGGAACCAATCTAGGCCTCCGGCAGAGCTGTTACTGCCGGGGACACTTCCTCCGGAGGAGGGAAATCATCGCCATCATCATCACCAACTCTCCTCTCATCGGGAGAGGGCAATCTCCATCAACATCTTCACCAGCACCACCTCCTCTCCAAACCCTAGTTCATCTCTTGTATCCAATTCTTGTCTCCAAGTCCGGGATTGGTACTAGTAGGTTGCTAGTAGTGTTGATTACTCCTTGTAGTTGATGCTAGTTGGTTTATTTGGTGGAAGATCATATGTTCAGATCCTTTATGCATATTAATATCCCTCTGATTATGAACATTAATATGATTTCTGAGTAGTTACGTTTGTTCCTGAGGACATGGGAGAAGTCTTGCTATTAGTAGTCATGTGAATTTTGTATTCGTTCGATATTTTGATGAGATGTATGTTGTCTAGCCTCTAGTGGTGTTATGTGAACGTCGACTACATAACACTTCACCATTATTTGGGCCTAGAGGAAGGCATTGGGAAGTAATAAGTAGATGATGGGTTGCTAGAGTGATGAAGCTTAAACCCTAGTTTATGCGTTGCTTCGTAAGGGGCTGATTTGGATCCATATGTTTCATGCTATGGTTAGGTTTACCTTAATACTTTTGTTGTAGTTGCAGATGCTTGCAATAGAGGTTAATCATAAGTGGTATGCTTGTTCAAATAAGAACAGCACCCAAGCACCGGTCCACCCACATATCAAATTATCAAAGTACCGAACGCGAATCATATGAACTTGATGAAAACTAGCTTGACGATATTCCCATGTGTCCTCGGGAGCGCTTTTCCTTATATAAGAGTTTGTCCAGGCTTGTCCTTTGCTACAAAAAGGATTGGGACACCTTGCTGCACTTTATTTACTTTTGTTACTTGTTGCTCGTTACAAATTATCTTATCACAAAACTATTTGTTACCACTTATTTCAGTACTTGCAGAGAATACCTTGCTGAAAACCGCTTATCATTTCCTTCTGCTCCTCGTTGGGTTCGACACTCTTACTTATCGAAAGGACTACGATAGATTTCCTATACTTGTGGGTCATCAAGACTCTTTTCTGGCGCCGTTGCCGGGGAGTGAATCGCCTTTGGTAGGTGGAATTTGGTAAGGAAAAATTTATATAGTGTGCTGAAATTTACTGTCACTTGTTACCATGGAAAGTAATCCTCTGAGGGGCTTGTTCGGGGTATCTTCACCCCGACCAGTAGAGCAAAGAGTTGCTCCTCAACCTACTGAACCTACTGAAAATGAAAGTATTCCCTTTGAAGTTCCTTCGGGTATGTTAGAAATACTGCTAGCTAATACTTTTACAGGAGATGGAACAAAGCATCCTGATGAACATCTACTCTATGTGGATGAAGTTTGTGGATTATTTAAGCTTGCAGGTATAACCGATGATGTTGTTAAGAAGAAGGTCTTCCCTTTATCTTTGAAGGGAGATGCATCGACATGGTATAGGCTATGTGATGATACGAGGTCATGGAACTATAAACAAATGAAATTGGAATTTCATCAGAAGTATTATCCTATGCATCTTGTTCATCGTGATCGCAATTATATATATAATTTTTGGCCTCGCGAAGGAGAAAGCATCGCTCAAGCTTGGGGGAGGCTTAAATCAATTTTATATTCATGGCCCAATCATGATCTCTCAAAAGAAATAATTCTTCAAAAAATTATGCTTGGCTTTCTGAAAACAATCGCACCATGCTCGATACTTCTTGTGTTGGCTCTTTTATGATGAAGACTATTGAATTCAGATGGAATTTATTGGATAGAATAAAATGCAACTCTAAAGATTAGGATCTCGACGAAGGTAAGGAGTCAGGTATGACACCTAAGTTTGATTGTGTTAAATCTTTTATGGATACCGATATTTTCCGTAAGTTTAGCACTAAATATGGACTTGACTCTGAGATAGTAGCTTCTTTCTGCGAATCTTTTGCTACTTATGTTGATCTCCCCAAGGAGAAGTGGTTTAAATATCATCCTCCCATAGAAGTAAAAGTAGCTGCACCTACTAAAGTTGAATAAAAGACAGTCACTTATAATGATCCTGTTGTTCCTACTTCTTATGTTGAGAAACCACCTTTCCCTGTTAGAATAAAGGATCATGCTAAAGCTTCAACTGTGGTTCGTAAGAGCAATATTAGAACTTATACACCTCCTGAGAAAGTTAAAGTTGAACCTAATATTGCAATTGTTAAAGATCTCTTAGCTGATAATATTGATGGGCATGTTATTCATTTCTACGGTGAAACTGCTAGAATTGCCAAACCTTGTGATAAAGATAAACATAGACCTGTGGTGGGCCTGCTTGTTATTTCTGTTAAAATAGGAGATCATTGTTATCATGGCTTATGTGATATGGGTGCCAGAGTTAGTGTTATACCTCATACTTTATACGAAGAAATTAAGCACGAAATTGCACCTGCTGAGTTAGAAGGTATTGATGTCACAATTAAACTTGCCAATAGAGATACTATATCCGCAATGGGAATTGTTAGAGATGTTGAAGTCTTGTGTGGGAAAACTAAATATCCTGCTGATTTTCTTGTTCTTGGTTCCCCACAAGATAGTTTTTGTCCCATTATATTTGGTAGACCCTTCTTGAACCTTTATTAATGCTAAGATAGACTGCGAAAAGAATGTTGTTACTATTGGCTTGGGTGATATGACTCATGAGTTTAATTTCTCTAAATTTAGTAGACAACACCGTGAAGAAGAATTGCCTAGTAAAGATGAAATTATTGGTCTTGCTTCTATTGCCGTACCTCCTAGTGATCCTTTAGAACAATATTTGCTAGACCATGAAAATGATATGTTTATGAATGAAAGAAGGGAAATAGATGAAGTATTCTTTAAACAGGAACCTGTTCTGAAACACAATTTGCCTGTTGAAATCCTAGGGGATCCCCCTCCACCCAAGGGTGATCCCGTGTTTGAGCTTAAACTGTTGCCTAATAATCTTAATATGCTTATCTTGATGCAAAGAAGATATATCCTGTTATTATTAGTGCTAACCTTTCAGAACATGAAGAAGAGAGGTTATTGAAAACTCTGAAGAAGCACCGTGCTGCTATTGGATATACTCTTGATGATCTTAAGGGCATTAGTCCCACTCTATGTCAACATAAAATAAATTTGGAGAAAGATGCCAACCCAGTTATTGATCATCAACGAAGGTTGAATCCTAAGATGAAAGAAGTGGTAAGAAAAGAAATACTAAAGCTTCTAGAGGCAGGTATAATTTATCCAGTTGTTGATAGTCAGTGGGTAAGCCATGTCCATTGTGTCCCTAAGAAGGGAGGTATTACTGTTGTTCCTAAATATAAAGATGAACTGATTCCGCAAAGAATTATTACAGGTTATAGGATGGTAATTGATTTCCACAAATTAAATAAAGCTACTAAGAAAGATCACTACCCTTTACCTTTTATCAATCAAATGCTAGAAAGATTATGCAAACATACACACTATTGCTTTCTAGATGGTTATTATGGTTTCTCTCAAATACGTGTGTCAGCCAATGATCAATCAAAGACCACTTTTACATGCCCTTTTGGTACTTTTGCTTATAGACGTATGCCTTTTGGTTTATGTAATGCACCTGCTACCTTTCAAATATGCATGATGGCTATATTCTCTGACTTTTGTGAAAAGATTTGTGAGGTTTTCATGGACGATTTTTCCGTCTATGGATCCCCTTTTGATGATTGTTTGAGCAATCTTGATCGAGTTTTGCAGAGATGTGAAGAAACTAATCTTGTCTTGCATTGGGAAAAGTGCCACTTTATGGTTAATGAAGGTATTGTTTTGGGGCATAAAGTGTCTGAAAAAGGTATTGAAGCTGATAAAGCCAAGGTTGATGCTATTGAAAAGATGCCATGTCCCAAGGACATCAAAGGTATAAGAAGTTTCCTTGGTCAGCCGGATTTTATAGGAGGTTCATTAAGGACTTCTCAAAAATTTCTCGGCCTCTGACTAATTTATTACAAAAAGATATAGCATTTTTCTTTGATGATGATTGTGTAGAAGCATTTGAAATACTTAAGAAAGCATTGATCTCTGCACCTATTGTTCAGCCACCTGATTGGAATTTACCCTTTGAAATTATGTGTGATGCTAGTGATTATGCTGTAGGTGTTGTTCTAGGGCAAAGAGTTGATAAGAAATTAAATGTTATCCATTATGCTAGTAAAACTCTGTACAATGCTCAAATAAATTATGCTACTACTGAAAAAGAATTCTTAGTAGTTGTATTTGCTTGTCATAAGTTTGGACCTTATATTGTTGATTCTAAAGTAACTATTCACACTGATCATGCTACTATTAAATATCTGATGGAGAAGAAAGATGCTAATCCTAGACTTATAAGATGGGTTCTCTTGCTACAAGAATTTGATTTGCATATTGTTGATAGAAAAGGAGCTGAGAACCCCGTTGCAGACAACTTGTCTAAGTTAGAAAATGTTCTTGATGACCCACTAACTATTGATGATAGCTTTCTTGATGAGCAATTAAATGTTATAAATGTTTCTCGTACCACTCCTTGGTATACTGATTATGCTAATTATATTGTTGCTAAATTTATACCACCTAGTTTCACATACCAGCAAAAGAAAAAGTTTTTCTATGATTTGAGACATTACTTTTGGGATGACCCGCATCTTTATAAAGAAGGAGTAGATGGTGTTATTAGACGTTGTGTACCTGAGCATGAACAGGAACAGATCCTACGCAAATGTCACTCCGAATCTTATGGAGGACACCACGCTGGAGATAGAACTGCACATAAGGTATTGCAATCCGGTTTTTATTGGCCTACTCTCTTCAAGGATGCCCGTAAGTTTGTCTTATCTTGTGATGAATGTCAAAGAATTGGTAATATTAGTAGACGTCAAGAAATTTCTATGAATTATTCACTTGTTATTGAACCATTTGATGTTTGGGGCTTTGATTATATGGGACCTTTTCCTGCCTCTAATGGATATATACATATTTTAGTTGTTGTTGATTACGTTACTAAGTGGGTAGAAGCTATTCCAACTAGTAGTGATGATCATAACACTTCTATTAAAATGCTTAAAGAAGTTATTTTTCCGAGGTTTGGAGTCCCTAGATATTTAATGGTGATGGTGGTTCACATTTTATTCATGGTGCTTTCTGTAAAATGCTTGCTAAGTATGATGATAATCATAGAATTGCATCTCCTTATCACCCACAGTCTAGTGGTAAAGTAGAATTGAGTAATAGAGAGCTCAAATTAATTTTGCAAAAGACTGTAAATAGATCTAGAAAGAATTGGTCCAAGAAACTTGATGATGCATTATGGGCCTATAGAACTGCATATAAAAATCCTATGGATATGTCTCCGTATAAAATGGTTTATGGAAAAGCATGTCACTTACCTCTCGAACTAGAACATAAGGCTTATTGGGCTATTAAAGAGCTCAATTATGATTTCAAACTTCCCGGTGAGAAGAGGTTATTAGATATTAGCTCACTTGATTAATTGAGAACCCAAGCTTATGAAAATGCCAAATTGTTTAAAGAGAAAGTCAAAAGATGGCATGACAAAAGGATACAAAAGCGTGAGTTTAATGTAGGTGATTATGTATTGCTATGCAACTCTCGTTTAAGATTTTTTGCAGGAAAACTTCTCTCTAAATGGGAAGGCCTTACGTTATCGAGGAGGTCTATCGTTCCGGTGCCATAAAAATCAACAATTTCGAAGGCACAAATCCGAAGGTGGTAAACGGTCAAAGAATCAAACACTATATCTCAGGTAATCCTATAAATGTTGAAACTAATGTTATTGAAACTGTAACCCCAGAGGAATACATAAGAGACACTTTCCAGAACGTTTCAGACTCCGAAAAGGAATAGGTATGTGGTACGGTAAGTAAACCGACTCCAAACCAGTTTTTATGGCAATATTTCTCCGTTTTGGAATATTTAGAAAAATAGAAAAATAAGAAGCAGTCCGGGAAGGACACGAGGGCCCCACGAGGGTGGAGGGCGCGCCCTACCCCCTGGGCGCGCCCCCCTACCTCGTGGGCACCTCGTGTGCTTCCCGGACTCCGTTTTCTTGCACGATACGTATTTTTCTCGGTAAAAATTCATTATATATTCTCCCGAAGGTTTTGACTACCATATCACGCAAATATCCTCTGTTTTTGTTTCGAGTTGTTGTTGTTGCAGATTAGAGCAAGATGTCTTCTCAAGAGTCAGTCGGGGAGAGCCGGGTGTCTCATCCGGCATTGGAACCAAGGGCAAACAGCGACGCTGACCACTTTGGGCCAGCAACGGAGGAAGAGATGGAGGCTGACTTGATGAGCATAGATGCCATGGAGGATCAAGACATCACTTCTCACTTCCAAGCTGGGTTCACGATGGGGGAACTACAGAGCTCAGCTATTCCAAACTCGGTTATCCCTTCCAATGTTAGATTTCTTTCTTATGAAAATACGAAGAAGAGTGTCGCTTGTTCTCCCGCAGCTATGCAACACTCTTGGGTGCAAGGGGCTTTAGCCATCACAGGAAAGCTTCGCAAGGAAATAATGGACCTCAAGCAGCAAGTCAATAAGCTCGAGGAGGAGAACCGTATCCTGAGGGGAATCATCGCCTAGCATATTACACCAACAACAAAAAAGGAGACATAAACACATGGGTATGGGCACTCAACTTTGCAACTGCCAAGCTTGGGGGAGGTGCCCCGGTATCGTATCACAACCACATCTCCTATCTTTACCATTTTTCTCAGTTTGATCCTATTAGTAGTATCTTGATCTAGTAAAATAAAGTTTATGGCATGATCTAGTTTTGAGTTTTTGCTTTATGATCCCTCTATGTAATCGAGTCCATGAGCTATATAATAAAGATTAGTGTTGAGTCAAGGGCTTGATTATTTTGCCGTGATCTTGAGTGGATAAAAGAAAAGAGAAAAAGAATAAAAAAGGAAATAAAGAGTTTATATTGATCTTATTGAGAGTAATGACTTCACATAGAAAGAATATGATGATTAAAAGTTGTTGGGAGTTGGCAACCATAGCTTTGGTCATCATTGCAATTAATAGGAAGTAATAAGGAAAGAGAGGTTTCACATATAAATATACTATTATTGACGTCTTTTATGATTGGGAGCACTCATTAAAATATGACATGCTAAAGAGTTGACGTTGGACAAGGAAGACAACGTAATGGGTTATGTTTTCTTATATCTGAGATAAAGTATATTGTCATGGATCGTCCAACATGGTGAGCTTGCCTTTCCCCCTCATGCTAGCCAAATTCTTAGCACCAAGTAGAGATACTACTTGTGCTTCCAAAAACCTTTAAACCAGTTTTGCCATGAGAGTCCACCATACCTACCTATGGATTGAGTAAGATCCTTCAAGTAAGTTGTCATCGGTGCAAACAATAAAAAATGCTCTCTAAATATGTATGATTGATTGGTGTGGGGGAAATAAGCTTTATACGATCTTGTGATGTGGAAGAAATAAAAGCGACGGACTGCATAATAAAGGTTCATATCACAAGGGGCAATATAAAGTGACGTTCTTTCGCATTAAGATTTTGTGCATCCAACCATAAAAGCGCATGGCAACCTCTGCTTCCAATGCGAAGGGCCTATCTTTTATTATTATCTTCTACCTTATGCAAGAGTCATGGTGATCTTCACCTTTCCTTTTTACACTTTATCCTTTGCCAAGCACAGTATGTTGGAAAGATCCTGATAGATATATCTAATTGGATGTAGGGGAGAATGAGTTGTTATTGTTGACATTACCCTTGAGGTAAAAGGTTGGGAGGCGAAACTATAAGCCCCTATCTTTCTCTATGTCTGATTAAAACTCCGTAACCAGAAGTATCACGTGAGTGTCGGCGTTCTGGGAACGGGGGTCCCCAGACTTGCCTGCATGCGGCCTACGGCATGGCTCAAGTGGGGGGCCAGCGCAGCCCAGCTTCATCAGCTCAAGCTCAAGACCCTCGCGAGGGGCCAAGCCTCGCGGGGCGGATGACAGGAACCTTCCTCAGGAGAAGCCTCGTCAGGCAGGCTCACGAGGAGGCGGAGAGATCAAGGCAGGGTACCTCACGAGGGTGCCCCGTGACGCAGGCCATGACGATCGAGATCAGGCGGGCGCCATCCTTCGCAGTGTCCCCGTTTCCCCTTTGGTGCAAAGGAGGCAAGCGTAGGCCAAGGCATCAGGCAAAGGTTACCGCTTCCGTGCAACAAGACCAAGACCAACAGAGTGGCAAGACGGAGGTCATCGTGGAGCCCAGGACAGCGCCACCATCAGAGCCTTAGGCAGTCGAAGACCAACTTTAGTTAGGATAAATGTACTAGATGTTCCCCTTCAAAATGGCCAACTGTTGGCGCCCTCCCCGCTCATTTTTTGGGAAGAGGCCCAGGGCCTCCCTCTATAAATAGGACTAGCCACCACAAAGAGAGGGACGGGTTGAACCTACTAGAGAGAGAGAAAAACAACTGGACTCACCCAAGCAGTCCGTCGCGCCAGCTCCAGAACAGCCCCTCGCAATGTTGTTCTTCCTTTGTACTGTTCATCATCAGCCCCTGAGGCAATCCACCACACCACAAACTAGAGTAGGGTATTACACCGCAATGGTGGCCCGAACTAGTATAAACCTCGTGTCTCTTGCGTTGTTCATCGTTTCTAGTTTAGATCCCTCCCTAACCATTCACGCGTGAGCTGGTAGGGGAAAGATCTCCGCGCGCACCCCAGTGTTCGAACCTCAAGGGTCTACCGGAACCCGAAATCCGACATTTGGCGCGCCAGGTAGGGGTGCGCCGGAATCTTTCTTCCGCTGGTCGCGTGTGATCTTCCGTCGTGTCCATGGCTGACGCTCGCCGAGCCCGTGGCGAGCGTCGGGCTGCTCACGCCGCTCGAGTCGCCCGGACGGCTCCCGTCGGCGGGCGCCCCCCTCGTTCCCCGATGACTGCCGCCAACGCCGCCACCGGCCCGGCGGGGAACGAGCAGCAGGCCTGTTGGGGGGAGCTGCGTGACCTCTACCTCGCCCATCGCGCCGGGCCGCCGCCCCCGGTCGTCCCAGCTCTGGGTGGCTCACCTGCGCCACCTTCGAGCCGCCACGTCAAGTCGTTCACCCCGCAGATCGCCACCGCCTCCAAGCGCCAGGGAGCCCCGCCGGGCTGGGTGGCGCCCGAGGCCGACCTGCTCTTCAACTCAGACGATCACCCCTCCAACCCCGCCGGTTCGGGTGCGCTTCCGATGCTGTGCACCCCCACCACCTGCGAAGTGGCTGTCACCAGGACCCTCATCGAGGGCGGAGCCAGCCTCAACGTGCTCTCTGTGGAGGCCTTCAGCCTCCTCCATGTGCCCCCAGAGTGGCTCCAGCCCAGCAAGCCTTTTTCGGGAGTCGGAGCCGGTTCCACCGCCTCCCTGGGACAAATTCGCCTCCCGGTGACCTTCGGCACCCGCGACAACTTCCGCACAGAGCTGGTCGATTTCGACATCGCCCCCATCGGCCTCCCCTACAACGCCATCCTCGGCTACCCGGCCTTGGCCCGGTTCATGGCAGCAACTCACCCGGCGTACAACCTCATGAAAAGATGCCCGGGAGCAGCGGCATCCTTACCGTGTCAGGAAACACTGGAGATGCACTGTAGGCGCTCAAGCTTGTTTTCAAGGCGGCTGCGGCGGCACGGCCCGCCAGCACTGACGCCCCCGAGCCCAAGGGGGTTGCGCCGTCCAAAAAGAAGCAGCTATTCACTCAAAACAAGGCGAAAACCAAGTAGGTGTCGACGAGGACGGGTCCACTGACGCCACCTTCACCATAGGTGCAAACCTCGAACCCAAGCAGGAGGAGGCCTTGGTGAAGTTCTGGCATAAACAAGAAGGTGTTCGCGTGGGGACCTGATCAGTTGGCGGGGGTCCCGAGGGGCGTGATTGAGCATCACCTCAACGTGTGCCCCAACATGCGCCCCGTGAAGCAGAAGGTGAGGCGACAGTCCACAGAGAAACAAGCTTTTATCGTCCAAGAGACCCGCAAGCTAGAGGCAGCAGGGGTTATTCGCGAGGTCCGCTGCCCGGATTGGCTGGACAACCCAACTGTCGTGCCAAAAAAGGGGGGAAAGGAACGTATGTGTGTCGACTTCACCAACCTCAACAAGGCCTGCCCACAAGATCCATTTCCGCTTCCTCGCATTTGACCAGATCATCGACTCCACCACTGAGTGTGACCTGTTGTGCTTCCTGGATGCCTTCTCAGGCTATCACCAGATCAAGATGGCGGTAGAAGACGTGGAAAAAATGGCTTTCCTGACCCCGTGCGGAGTGTACTGCTATACCTGCATGCTGTTTGGGTTGCGCAATGCAGGCGCGACCTTTCAGCGGCTGATTCACATCGCCCTGGGCCAACAGCTCGGGAGGAATGCTGAGGCGTACGTCGATGACATTGTAGTGAAGTCTCGGGAGGCGAAAACCACGATCTGAGGACTTGGAAGAAACCTTCGCGAGCCTCGATAAAGTGGACATGCGGCTCAACCCGGAGAAGTGCATATTTGGAGTCCCCTCAGGCAAGCTCCTGGGTTTCCTCGTGTCTCATAGGGGCATCGAGGTCAACCCTGAAAAGGTCAAAGCAGTCGAAGACATGAGCCCGCCAAAGACCCTCAGAGAAATGCAGAAACTCACCAGGCGCGTGACTGCGCTAGGACGTTTCATCTCCAAGCGGGGGGAGCGAGCACTGCCCTTCTTCAAGCTGATGAAGAAGAAGGGTCCTTTGAATGGACTGAAGAGGCCGACAAGGCATTCCAAGAACTCAAGAGGTACCTTACCAACCCTCCGGTGATGGTAGCTCCGCATCCTCCGGAGCCTCTGGTGCTCTACCTCGCGGCCACCCCCTACTCCGCCAGCGCAGCCCTGGTAGCGGTCAGGGAGGAGCGTCAGGCCAAGGCCGCAACTGCGCTCCCGGCAGGAGCAAAGCGAAGCCAGGAGAGCCTCGCAAAGACCGCGGCCGCGGCCGAAGGGGATCAGCCGCAGCAGGAAAGTGCGCCGAGGCGTAAGAGGGCCCCCAACCGACATACTGGGGCTCCGCCGTCTCAGAGGCACCCCAACTGCGGAGGACACGAACAGCGCCAAAGACTCACGGCCTCGCCGAGCACCCGTGTGCTTCGGCCAAGACGGTGCTATGGGACGCGAGGGCGCGGTACCCCATGCCACAAAAACTCCTCCTCGCGCTATTGGTAGCCTCACGCAAGCTGCGGCACTACTTCCAAGGTCATCCCATCAAGGTCGTCTCAGCATACCCTCTGGAGAGGGTGCTCAGGAGCCCCAACTCAGCTGGAAGAGTCGCCGAGTGGAACATCGAACTGCAAGCGTTTCAGCTAGAATTCAGCACAACCAGAGTCATCAAGGGGGCCGCATTGGCAGATTTCATGGCAAAATGGACGGAGGCACCCGGCCTCGAAGCAGGCGAAGAGCAATCACTTTCTACGGGGAGCGAGGCACCGGATGGTTGGGTCATGTACTTCGACGGGGCATTCTCCCGACATGGCGCGGGGGCCGGCGCAGTGCTCGTATCCCCTACTCAGGACAAGCTCTATTACACCGTATAGCTCTGTTGCCAGCACGGGGAAAAGGTCTCCAACAACATAGCAGAATATGAAGGCCTGATAGCCGGCCTGAGAGCCGCAATCACTTTGGGGGTAAAGCGCCTCATCATCAAGGGCGATTCACAACTCCTCGTCAACTTATCCAACAAGATATACGAGCCGAAGGACGAGCACATGGAAGCCTACCTCGCGGAGGTTCGTAGAATGGAGAAACAGTTCTGGGGGCTGGAGCTGCAGCATATGCCTCGCGACACCAATCAAGAGACGGATGACATAGCCAAGATGGCGTCCAGGCGGCTGCCTCAGGAGCCTAGCGTCTTCGAAGAGCGACTCTTCAGGCCCTCGGCGGCACCACCACTATCAAGCGTGGCGCAACCTCGGGAGGAGCTCCACAGCCGCCTGCCTCGGGAGCCCTGGTCTGCGGCCTAGCATCAGGGGCACGCCTGCTCCCGGCGTTGGAGCCTCAGGAAGGGTGCTGGATCACGGAGCTCAAGAGCTACTTGACGCGGGGGACCCTGCGGAGAAGGAGGAGGAGGCGGAGCGTGTGGTGCGGCAAGCCACAGCCTACTGCATCTGGGATGGAGAGCTTTACCGGAGGCGACCGAATGACGTGTCCCTACGCTGCATTTCCAGAGAGCAAGGGAAGGAATTGCTGGAAGACATACACAGCGGAGACTGTGGGCATCACTCATCGTCATGGACCCTCGTTGGCAAGGCGTTCCGCGGTGGGTTCTACTAGCCCACAGCACTCAGCGACGCTGTGGAGCTAGTAAAGGCTTGTGAGGCCTGCCAATTTCACGCCAAGCAGATCCATCAGCCGGCGGGAGGTCTGCAAACTATACCCCTCTCATGGCCATTCGCAGTTTGGGGGCTGGACATTCTAGGCCCGTTCCCTCGGGCGCCAGGGGGCTATCGCTACCTCTACGTCGCCGTGGACAAGTTCACCAAGTGGGCTGAGGTGGAAGCTGTCCGCACCATCCCAGCGGGCTCTGCGGTCAAGTTCATCGGGGCCTCATGAGCCGGTTTGGGGTGCCTAACCGCATCATCACCGACAACAGTTCGCGATTCACGGCAATCTCTTCAAAACATCTTGTGCTAACCTTGAACGCAGATATGCTACGCTTGATGGCGCACCCGGAGTAATGGCCAGGCCGGCGAGCCAACACGGAGGTCTGAAGGGCCTCAAAACCAGGACCTTCAAGAAGAAGCCGGAGGCTGCGGCGAGGCCGCACGACAAGCTCGATCCGTGTTGTGGTCCATCCGCACGATCAGCGCTGCCAAGCCGTGGCGAGACCCCGTTCTTCCTCGTCTACGGAGCAGAAGCCGTCCTCCCTCACGAGGTCAGGCGTCGCTCCGCACGGGTCCTGGCGTTCGACGAGGCGCAGCAGGACGCCATGCGGGGGGCGGATCTCGTGCTGGGGGAGGAACATCGTCGAGAGGCCGCGCTGCGAGCGGCAAGGTATCAACAGGCGCTGCGGCGATACCACTGCCGCAACATCCGCCCCAGGACTCTTGAGGTAGGGGACCTCGTGCTCAGATGGGTCCTCTCCAGGGAAGGGTTGCACAAGCTCTCTCCCATGTGGGAGGGCCCGTTCAAGGTTGTTCATGTTTCCAGGCCCGGCTCCGCACGCTTGGAGACTCGGGAGGGGGGTGCCCATCGAGCTGCGTGGAACATCCAGCATCTCCGGAAGTTCTACCCTTGAAGAAAGGCCCAGAGCCTGTAAAAAAGGCTCGGAGCCTGTGAAGAAGGCAAACGCCTGTGAAGCTCATTTTCCTAAGAAAGGCCCGGAGCCTTTGAAGAAGGCAAACGCCTATGAAGCTCATTTTCCCGAGAAAGGCCTGGAGCCTATGAAGAAGGCAAACGCCTGTGAAGCTCATTTTCCTGAGAAAGGCCTGGAGCCTGTGAAGAAGGCAAGCGCCTGTGAAGCTCATTTTCCATAGAAAGGCCCGGAGCCTGTGAAGAAGGCAAACGCCTGTGAAGCTCATTTCCTCGAGAAAGGCTCGGAGCCTGTGAAGAAGGCCCAGTGCCTGTGAAGCTCGCCGCCCCGTGACAATCTCACGTAATAATGAGTGGGGTTGTACATGCCCCGGAGTCTCTGGAGAGCCGCCCTCGGGCCTCGGGGGCTCCCTCCCATGCCCAGTGGCAGCACTTAGCTCCGTGCTGGTGAAAAGACGTCAAAGACTAGATTAGGTGCCGGACGCGGCTTTTTCATTTGCTTTCTGCAGTTGGCTTGTTCGTTCCTATTTGAAGTTTTATTGAAGTTGTTCCCGTCCTTGGCTTGTGATTCTTTGTCTTTTTCGCTCACTTGCCTCGATTTCTCTCGCGCAAGTCTCGCGAGGGAGCAACGCGGGCACCCTCGCGAGTGTTTTCTGCCCTTGTCGTTTGAAGCTTTTTCCTATCCAGGTCCACTATGGGAGGACCCCTCCCAGTCCGTGCCCCACGGGCATCGCGACACAAACACAGGACCTGGGTCGGTCGCCTCCACAACCGAGGCCGGAAGCTACCCCTCCTGACTAATCCTTGCAGGAAATGAAGCGTTCGACGAGGCCTCGGCCTCGGGAACCGAAGACCGCGACAGCCCCCCCCCCCCGAGCTAAGTAATTCCTGCACGCGGGCATGCGGCACAAAAGCACAGCACAGAAATAGCAGAAACAACATGGTAATTAACAGCAACAGTTCAGCACGCCCCCACGGGGCCCTACACTACTTTCTCTTTGCGCAGGGAAGGGAGAAAAACAAAATAGGCACGGCTTGCTCGGCACCAACTCGCGGCGAAGGCTCGTACTGCCTCCGGAGCTCAGTTGGACTCCTCCTCGCGCTTCACCGAGGCGCGACGGCGGGCTGACCCGCTACCTCCCTCCAGGCGGGCGCGACGGCACGGGGGCTGGTCGCGGCCACCGCTGGAGGAGCTGCTGCCCGAAGGAGAACCACCGAAGCTCGACGAGCCCCGAGCGCTGCCGCCCGATCATCACCGGGTCTGGGTACACGGCCGAGGTCATCATCTTCGGGGCAGCACCCGGCACGGCGACCGTCTTCTTCGAGCACCCTCACATAGAGGGTGGCGTCGCCGTCAAACTTGAAGTGCAGGGTGCACCGCCGGCTCAGGCCACGCGCGTGGGTAAATGTTTGCCAGCCGCGGGTCAGGGCCACATTCTCGGCGACGGAGACCTCCAGCGAAGCCCAGGTGGCCCTGCTGCAACAACCGTCCGCCTGAAGCCAGAGGCCGCCTGGAGCGCCGGCCGGAAGTTCACCCAGGAAGAAGGGGGGAAGCTGGAGCCAGGTGCTGGTCGGCTCCACCGACCACACGACGAACTCCGGCAGCACCTCCGCCGAGTGGAAGCGCGGCCTAGGGGGTCGCGCAGTCGCGGCACGCCCCCCATTGACATCCTGGCGCCCATCGCCGCGCAGGGGATCGCCTCCACGACCACGGGGAGCCGCTACGGGAGCCACAGGATGCTTGCGAGGACGGCCTCGACCGCACTTGGCTGGGGGAGAGTCAGGCCCAACCTGGCGGGCCTTCCCCTTCTCCGCGGCCGAGAACTTCTTTGACGGAGCCATGGAGAGAAAGGAGTAGCAAGAGGATGGTGGAAGGGCTTGCGCTGTTCGTGCCTTATAGCCGGAGGAGGCCAACCGTCGGCCTCCATGATCACAGGTAATCATGACCCGTTTCTGCGTGCAGGGACTTGTCAAGTCATGCAGTCGCCGAGGGATCATGGGGAAGCGGAGAGGCCCACGACCAATCAATCGCCACGCGGCGGCCAAGGCCGCAGGCTGTTAGGGCCCACGGCGCTTCGCACTTGCCCCTTCGCTTCTCTGTTAAGCCAAGTCCGGGCGCGCCTTGGGCCCGGGGGCTACTGTCGGCGTTCTGGGAACGGGGGTCCCCAGACTTGCCTGGCTGCGGCCTGCGGCGTGGCTCAAGTGGGGGCCTAGCGTAGCCCAGCTTCATCAGCTCAAGCTCAAGACCCTCGCGAGGGGCCAAGCCTCGCGGGGCGGACGACAGGAACCTTCCTCAGGAGTAGCCTCGTCAGGCAGGCTCGCGAAGAGGCGGAGAGATCAAGGCAGAGTACCTCACGAGGGTTCCTCGTGGCCTTGAGCCATGACGATCGAGATCGAGGCGGGCGCCAGTGGCGCCAGCCCTGTGATGTCGATTTCCCCTTTGGTGCAAAGGAGGCAAGCGCAGCCAAGGCATCGAGCAAAGGTTACTGCCCGGTGCAACAAGACCAAGACCAACAGAGCGGCAGGACGGAGGTCATCGTGGAGCCAGTGACAGCGGCCACCGTCAGAGCCTTTGGCAGCCGAAGACCAACTTTAGTCAGGATAAGTGTACTAGATGTTCCCCTTCAAAATGGCCAATTGTTGGCGCCCTCCCCGCTCATTTTTTGGGAAGAGGCCCGGGGCCTCCCTCTATAAATAGGACTAGCCACCACAGAGAGAGGGACGGGTTGAACCTCCTAGAGAGAGAGAAAAACGACTGGACTCACCCAAGCAGTCCGACGCGTCAGCTCAAGAATAGCCCCTCGCGAGGCTGTTCTTCCTTTGTACTGTTCATCATCAGCCCCTGAGGCAATCCACCACACCACAAACTAGAGTAGGGTATTACACCGCAATGGTGGCCTGAACTAGTATAAACCTCGTGTCTCTTGTGCTGTTCATCGTTTCTAGTTTAGATCCCTCGCTAACCATTCACGCGTGAGCTGGTAGGGGAAAGATCTCCGCGCGCACCCCAGTGTTCGAACCTCAAGGGTCTGCCGGAACCCGAAATCCGACAGTGAGTGCTAGCAATTATGAAAGACTAAATGATAGTTTAGTATGTGGACTTGCTATTAAGCTCTGACATAGACTCTTTCTGATGTTATGATAAATTGCAATTGCTTCAGTGACTGAGATTATAGTTTGTTGGTTCTCAATAAAGTTTATGATTCGTACTCTGCATTGTGAATGGATTATTACTTGAGCATAAGTAATCATATGATAATATCTATATATGTTGCTGTTATGAGAAAAATCATGATGCCTTCATGTCCGTATTTTATTTTTGTCGACACCTCTACCTCTAAACATGGGGACATATTTATCGTTATCGGCTTCCGCTTGAGGACAAGCGAGGTCTAAGCTTGGGGGATTTGATACGTCCATTTTGCATCATGCTTTTATATCGATATTTATTGCATTACGGGCTTTTATTACATGTTATGTCAATATACTTATGCCTATTCTCTCTTGTTTTACAAGGTTTACATAAGGAGGGATAATCTTGGCATTTGGAATTACGAAATTTGGAAAAGGAGCAAATATTAGAGACCTATTCTGCACAACTCCAAAAGTCCTGAAATTTCACAAAATTCATTTTTGGGAAATATAAAAAATATTGAGCGGAAGAAGTACACCAGAGGGGGGCCCACCTGGCCTCGAGGGTGGGGGCGCGCCCCCTACCTTGTGGGCCCCCTGTTGGCTCTCCGATGGCCATCTTCTGCTATATGAGGTATTTCGTCGAGGAAAAAATCATAAGCAACCTTTCGGGATGAAACTCCGCCGCCACGAGGCGGAACCTTGGCGGAACCAATCTAGGCCTCCGGCAGAGCTGTTCTGCCGGGGACACTTCCCTCCGACAGGGGGAAATCATCACCATCATCATCACCATCATCATCACCAACGCTCCTCTCATCGGGAGAGGGCAATCTCCATCAACATCTTCACCAGCACCATCTCCTCTCCAAACCCTAGTTCATCTCTTGTATCCAATTCTTGTCTCCAAGTCCGGGATTGGTACTAGTAGGTTGCTAGTAGTGTTGATTACTCCTTGTAGTTGATGCTAGTTGGTTTATTTGGTGGAAGATCATATGTTCAGATCCTTTATGCATATTAATAACCCTCTGATTATGAACATGAATATGCTTTGTGAGTAGTTATGTTTGTTTCTGAGGACATGGGAGAAGTCTTGCTATTAGTAGTCATGTGAATTTGGTATGTGTTCGATATTTTGATGAGATGTATGTTGTCTAGCCTCCAGTGGTGTTATGTGAACATCGACTACATAACACTTCACCATTATTTGGGCCTAGAGGAAGGCATTGGGAAGTAATAAGTAGATGATGGGTTGCTAGAGTGACAGAAGCTTAAACCCTAGTTTATGCGTTGCTACGTAAGGGGCTGATTTGGATTCATATGTTTCATGCTATGGTTAGGTTTACCTTAATACTTTTGTTGTAGTTGCGGATGCTTGCAATATAGGTTAATCATAAGTGGTGTGCTTGTTCAAGTAAGAACAGCACCCAATCACCGGTCCACCCACATATCAAATTATCAAAGTACCGAACGCGAATCATATGAACTTGATGAAAACTTGCTTGACGATATTCCCATGTGTCCTCGGGAGCGCTTTTCCTTATATAAGAGTTTGTCCAGGCTTGTCCTTTGCTACAAAAAGGATTGGGCCACCTTTCTGCACTTTATTTACTTTTGTTACTTGTTGCTCGTTACAAATTATCTTATCACAAAACTATCTGTTACCACTTATTTCAGTACTTGCAGAGAATACCTTGCTGAAAACCGCTTATCATTTCCTTCTGCTCCTCGTTGGGGTTCGACACTCTTAATTATCGAAAGGACTACGATAGATCCCCTATACTTGGGGGTCATCAATGATGTTTGACCCGGCCAAGTGTGTCTTTGGTGTGCCAGCAGACAAGCTCTTGGGTTTTTTGGTTTCTGAAAGAGGCATTGAAGCTAACCCGAAGAAAATCAAGGCTATCACTTCTTTGGCTAAACCGGCATGTATTAATGACGTCCAGCGTCTGGCAGGTCGTATCGCGGCTTTGAGCCGGTTTATAAGCCGCCTGGGAGAAAAGGCTATTCATGTGTACCAGATGATGAAGAAAACAGATCACTTTGTGTGGAGTAAGGCTGCTAATCAGGCTTTTGAGGAACTCAAAAAGCAGTTGGCTGAGCCGCCAGTCCTTGCAGCTCCCATTGATAAAGAGCCCTTGTTGTTGCATGTGGCTGCTAATAGCAGAGCTGTCAGTGTAGCGGTTGTTGTGGAAAGGAAAGAATCGGGCAAGGAATATCCGGTTCAGCGGTCGGTTTACTATGTCAGTGAGGTACTCATTGAATCTAAGTAGAGATACCCAAATTGGCAGAAGCTGGTTTATGGAGTGTTCATGGCTATTCATAAGTTAAAGCAGTATTTCCTTGGTCATCCCATCACTGTGGTCAGTTCTGCTCCCTTAGAGGGTATTATTCAAAATAGAGAAGCCACGGGTCGGGTGGCCAAGTGGGCCATTGAGCTCGGACCCCATGGTTTGAAATACATGCCTCGGACAGCTATCAAGTCTCAAGCACTTGTGGATCTAATCAATGACTGGACAGAACTGCAGATGCCTGAGGAGAAGCTGGATAACACATATTAGACTATTCATTTTGATGGATCCAGGCAATAGAAGGCTCGGGGGCTGGAGTTATCTTGACTTCCCCACGAGGTGATAAATTTTGTTATGTTTCAAGGTTGATGTTCCCTTGTACTAACAATGCAGCTAAGTATGAGGCCTTGCTCCATGGTCTTTGGATGGCTAAAGAGATGAATCTAAGCCGGGTGAGGTGTTTTCACTGGTGCGCGTCGGTCCTAAACAAACGGTTTTTAACCCCTTTCCGCGAGGGCATCTGGAACCGTCGGCAAGTGAGTGTGGGCGATAGGGGGGTCCTTCCCACACGACCCAGAAACCGTCGGGGATATGCCTTCCTGGCACACACGTTCGGCAAAATGAGGTCGTGTATCATGCGGCCAAGTAAATATGGAAATACGTATAGTATAGCTAAAAAATACAATTATACGGCGATGGTTTCCGGTCGCAAGTACATCCCACACAGTCAGACCCCGCTAAACGTTTCCATTCGTATGTGCATCCCACACAGTCGCTCCAAGGAAAACATTTGCGCAAGGTGGCGCAACGCAAACAGTTTTGAAGAGAATGTCGGGTATGATTGCTCATTGATCCAACACGGTTTATTCCTAGAAACTGTGTGCATTGCATGAGGTCATCACCCACGGTGGTTTCTCATTAACCGTTTGCAATAGGAAAACCCAATTAGCAAGCTAATTGGCCAATTAGCGGGCTAATTTCCCTATTATTAATAATTCATTTACTAATCTAATTGACATTCATATTAAGCACATAATATATTCCATTTCCATATTAAGGAAGCAGGATTTCATAATTGAAATATATCAGTACAACATGATATAGCTTCAAAGACTCGGCTACCCCATTACACAATCGCACTAAAGACAAGTTTCACATGCAACATCTAGAACCTTTCGAAATTAGCATCTTAGACGGTACATAGAGAGATGCATCTCATCTGGAAAACTGCTGAAGCGGAAGGCAAATATTGAGCCTTCATTCATGTTGAAGGTCTTTGCAACTTTAGGTCAGTGCCTGTGGATGATTGACCGTCCATCCTTCGACCTCTTCAGGAACACTACAATATTGAATTGTGGGTGTTGTATGAAAACTTTCCTCGCCTCCTGACCACATAGGTGGTTTGAGAGGTAATCATCAGTGAAGCCTGAAAACAAGGATGTGCATAAATATCTTCTCTATATTGGAAATGGGGCAAAGGATTAAAAAGGCAAGGTATAATAGTTAGTACCATCTTGTAAACCTCGTTGCTTCCCATTGTTTCCCTGCAACACATATAAGGTAGTTAGTCATCAAGTTAAGTAAGGGTTCGCATGCTATCAGTAAAATATGTTGATGATAAATAAGCACATTGCAGACTCATCAGATTAATTCAAGCCACATGGAAAACCCATTTATCCAAACCAAGCATGATTAAGAACTAGCAAATATAGCACTTGTATATGTTTCTCATGTATTAAGTGCAGCCAAATTCGATTTATTCCTCACATGGTATACAATAACAGAATGCAACCACAGCAATTGAACATGGCATTGCAGAATTGAACCAAGCAATTAACCAAACACCACAACAAATGAACCAAATGTTAACTGAGCACCACATTGCACAATATAACATACTCCTAATAGAAGATCAGACAGTTAACCAAACCAAGCATGCTTAACAACTTGGAAATATTGCACCCTGAAGAATTGAACATCACATTTGTAGAATTGAACCAAGCAGTTAATTGAACACCACATTGCATGACATATAGAACATATACACTATAGCAGAAGACTGCACGATAAAAGTAGGTAGCACAATTCACTAGAATTTGTTAAGGAAAGGCAGTATCTAGCAAACTGAACATGGGTCCTTATAGTGGGCTAATAAGACAAGCTACTCCTCATTGTCGGAGATACCGATGACGATTGGATCCTTGGACATGGAAGAGGGTGAGGCCTCCACATCGTGGGTGCCCTCGTTGTAGTGGTGAGTTGCCTGAGCCGCTCCGGGCACCAACCTGCTGGCTCTCGAGATGAGGTAAGCACGTGCACGCTGAGAAAACACCTCGTAGTCTTCATCGAATGCACCAACGGTGGCCTTGAAAAAATGCCATGAACTGTCGTTTAAAGCAGCCAACGGCGTCGCGGCGTCGGCGCGCGAGGCGTCAACGGTGGCCTCAACGACGAGGTGCTCCTCCAAGATCTGGGGGTCAGCACGAATGGCTGCCATCGCGACCTCATCCGCGTGTGCAGCCGTGATTTGCTTCTCCGCTGCCAAATGCTCCTTGAGGTCCTGGCTATACTACGTGCACCATGGCTTAGGCGGGCGCTTATTTAGTGGTTATAATAAACTTTGTGGGATCTACTTGATTTTTGGTCTTGATTTGAATTACATAATGGGGTCACAGCGGCCATGGACAGTGTTTGGATTGCTAGACCTTTTATCTGCAGTGATCATAAAAGAACTGGAATTATTCAGGGTTCGTTTGGACATTTTTATGCATTAACTGAGTTTTCAATGCATTTATGTGCATAATTCAAATTTCAACTACATGCACATGCTCCAGTGCATATAAATTTGTTGAAAAATCAAATCTTTGTCCTTGGGTGCATGCTTAGGTCCCATGCAAGAAATGGGAATGAATTTCAAACACCATGGCACCGTTGATTGCCGGCAAAACAGTGAGATGCCTGGTTTTTAAATTCTAGTAAATCTAAAAGTCGTCTGAAATTCATGAAACTTGGCACGCTATCATGGAGCGGCATCAACATGCCGTGGTACCAATTTTGTCCCATTTGGGGCAGGTTTGGGTATATGCTTCTCACAAATCGGAGCTTCTCACAACAAGCATGATGGTTTTCGGTAGGGAACGTCCCACCTTTGGGGACGAAAACATATCCATTTCCTCTTATTGCTTTCAAGTTTTTTTCTCGTGTCAACATACAACAACAGGAGTGTTGTGTGAATTTTTGTGATTTTTTGGGGTCCGTTTTGACATTTTTATGCATTAAGTGAGTTTTCAATGCATTTATGTGCATACTTCAAATTTGAACTACATGCGCATGCTCCATTGCATATAAATTCGTTAAAAAATCAAATCTTTGTCCTTGGGTGCATGCTTAGGTCCCATGCAAGAAATGGGAATGAATTTCAAATACCATGGCACCGTTGATTGCCGGCAAAACAGTGAGATGCCTGGTTTTTAAATTCTAGTAAATCCAAAAGTCGTCTGAAATTCATGAAACTTGGCATGCTATCATGGAGCGGCATCAACATGTCGTGGTACAAATTTTGTCCCATTCGGGGCAAGTTTGGGTATATGCTTCTCACAAACCAGAGCTTCTCACAACAAGCATGATGGTTTTCGGTAGGGAACGTCCCACCTTTGGGGACGAAACCATATCCATTGCCTCTTATTGCTTTCAAGTTTTTTCTCGTGTCCACAGAGAACAACAGGTGTGTTGTGTGAATTTTTGTGATTTTTTGGGGTTCGCTTGGGCATTCTTATGCATTAAGTGAGTTTTCAATGCATTTATGTGCATAATTCAAATTTGAACTACATGCGCATGCTCCAGTGCATATAAATTCATTGAAAAATCAAATCTTTGTCCTTGGGTGCATGCTTAGGTCCCATGCAAGAAGTGGGAATGAATTTCAAACACCATGGCACCGTTGATTGCCGGCAAAATAGTGAGATGCCTGGTTTTTAAATTCTAGTAAATCCAAAAGTCATCTGAAATTCATGAAACTTGGCATGCTAGCATGGAGCGGCATCAACATGTCGTGGTACAAATTTTGTCCCATTTGGGGTAGGTTTGGGTATATGCTTCTCGCAAACCGGAGATTCCCACAACAAGCATGATGGTTTTCGGTAGGGAACGTCCCACCTTTGGGGACGAAACCATATCCATTGCCTCTTATTGCTTTCAAGTTTTTTTCTCGTGTCAGCGTAGAACAACAGGAGTGTTGTGTGAATTTTTGTGATTTTTTGGGGTCCGTTTTGACATTTTTATGCATTAAGTGAGTTTTCAATGCATTTATGTGCACAATTCAAATTTGAACTACATGTGCATGCTCCAGTGCATATAAATTTGTTAAAAAATCAAATCTTTGTCCTTGGGTGCATGATTAGGTCCCATGCAAGAAATGGGAATGAATTTCAAACACCATGGCACCGTTGATTGCCGGCAAAACAGTGAGATTCCTGGTTTTTAAATTCTAGTAAATCCAAAAGTCGTCTGAAATTCATGAAACTTGGCACGCTATCATGGAGCAGCATCAACATGCCGTGGTACAAATTTTGTCTCATTTGGGGCAGATTTGGGTATATGCTTCTCACAAACCAGAGCTTCTCACAACAAGCATGATGGTTTTCGGTAGGGAACGTCCCACCTTTGGGGACGAAACCATATCCATTGCCTCTTATTGCTTTCAAGTTTTTTCTCGTGTCAACATAGAACAACAGGAGTGTTGTGTGAAATTTTGTGATTTTTTGGGGTTCGTTTGGACATTCTTATGCATAAAGTGAGTTTTCAATGCATTTATGTGCATAATTCAAATTTGAACTACATGCGCTTGCTCCAGTGCATATAAATTCGTTGAAAAATCAAATCTTTGTCCTTGGGTGCATGCTTAGGTCCCATGCAAGAAATGGGAATGAATTTCAAACACCATGGCAACGTTGATTGCCAGCAAAATAGTGAGATGCCTGGTTTTTAAATTCTAGTAAATCCAAAAGTTGTATGAAATTCATGAAACTTGGCATGCTATCATGGAGCGGCATCAGCATGTCGTGGTACAAATTTTCTCCGATTTGGGGTAGGTTTGGGTATATGCTTCTCACAAACCGGAGATTCCCACAGCAAGCATGATGGTTTTCGGTAGGGAACGTCCCACCTTTGGGGACGAAACGATATCCATTGCCTCTTATTGCTTTCAAATTGTTTTCTCGTGTCAATGTAGAACAACAGGAGTGTTGTGTGATTTTTTGGGGTTCGTTTGGACATTTTTATGCATTAACTAAGTTTTTAATGCATTTATGTGCATAATTCAAATTTGAACTACATGTGCATGCTCCAGTGCATATAAATTCGTCAAAAAATCAAATCTTTGTCCTTGGGTGCATGCTTAGGTCCCATGCAAGAAATGGGAATGAATTTCAAACACCATGGCACCGTTGATTGGGGGCAAAATAGTGAGATGCCTGGTTTTTAAATTCTAGTAAATCCAGAACTCGTCTGAAATTCATGAAACTTGGCACGCTATCATGGAGCAGCATCAACATGCCGTGGTACAAATTTTGTCCCATTTTGGGCAGGTTTGGGTATATGCTTCTCACAAACCGGAGCTTCTCACAACAAGCATGATGGTTTTCGGTAGGGAACGTCCCACCTTTGGGGACGAAAACATATCCATTGCCTCTTATTGCTTTCAAGTTTTTTTTCTCGTGTCAACATAGAACAATAGTAGTGTTGTGTGAATTTTTGTGATTTTTTGGGGTCCATTTTGACATTTTTATGCATTAAATGAGTTTTCAATGCATTTATGTGCATAATTCAAATTTGAACTACATGCGCATGCTCCAGTGCATTTAAATTCATTAAAAATCAAATCTTGGTCCTTGGGTGCATGCTTAGGTCCCATGCAAGAAATGGGAATGAATTTCAAACACCATGGCACCTTTGATTGCCGGCAAAACAATGAGATGCCTGGTTTTTAAATTCTAGTAAATCCAAAAGTCGTTTGAAATTCATGAAACTTGGCATGCTATCATGGAGCGGCATCAACATGCCGTGGTACAAATTTTGTCCCATTTGGGGCAGGTTTGGGTGTATGCTTCTCACAAACCGGAGCTTCTCACAACAAGCATGATGGTTTTCGGTAGGGAATGTCCCACCTTTGGGGACGAAACGATATCCATTGCCTCTTATTGCTTTCAAGTTTTTTTCTCGTGTCAACATAGAACAACAGGAGTGTTGTGTGAATTTTTGAGATTTTTTGGGGTTCGTTTGGACATTTTTATGCATTAACTGAGTTTTCGATGCATTTATGTGCATAATTCAAATTTGAACTACATGCGCATGCTCCAGTGCATATAAATTGATTGAAAAATCAAATATGTGTCCTTGGGTGCATGTTTATGTCCCATGAAAGAAATGGGAATTAATTTCAAACACCAGGGCACCGTTGATTGCGGGCAAAACATTGAGATGCCTGGTTTTTAAATTCTAGTAAAGCCAAAACTCGTCTGAAATTCATGAAACTTGGCATGCTATCATGGAAGGGCACCAGACATGCTATGGTATTTTTCGTGTCCATTTTGAGAGAAGGCGCACTCGAATAATGACAACCAACAAAGGCATTTTGAAAAAAAATAGTTGCCACTTTAATATGTCAATCGTTTGTATAATTCAAACCGTGTGCGTTCGGTTAACCATTCACGTGACGCCATGTGTCTTGGTTTTAATGGCTATAGGAGGTGCCGTGTGGACAGCTGCTTGACTGAACGGGAGGCTTGAGACCGCAGTCCGATGCGAAGGCTCACCGGGATGCGTACAAGCTGTTCAACGCAGGATCTGTGCATCTCTTCAACACAAACGGTTCAGATTACGGTATGCAAATTAAAGCCGTACTTCGGTGCTAAGCCAAGAGACACTGCGATTTGTCAAAATATGCAGCTAAAAATCAATATCATCATATATTTTTTGCAACTAAAATTTAGTAATTAATGATATATTTCATTCATACTAGAGATTAAGCAGTCGTTCTCACCGGGAAGCGAGACAGCCTTGGACCGCCACCCGCCTCGCTCCCACTAGTTTATATTAATGGCGCCGCCGAGCGGCTGCACCCCTCATCCTCGCCACACACACAATTCCTCTCTCTCCGCCCGCATCCTTGACGCCGCTCTGAGTCCTCAAAGCCGTCAGTGTACGAGGATGCTACCGAAGCGCCCCATCGGAGGGAGTGGCTACACCGGGGCTGCTGAAGCACCGGAGCACAACGTGAATATGGAGACAAAGGTTCCCGTCCCCACTGACGAGGTGGAGAACGAGGCTGCCAACAAGCGGAGGCAGGTCGAGAAAGAACCGCAAGCGACTCCAGCAAGCCTAGACTTCATCATCAACAACCTCCCCGATGATATGTTGATAGTCATCATATCCCTCCTCCCAATCAGAAATCGGGCGAGGACAGCCGCCATTTCCCGGCGGTGGCGCACCCAATGGCTCCGCACCCCTGTCGACTGGTAACCCACAAGTATAGGGGATCGCAACAGTTTTCGAGGGTAGAGTATTCAACCCAAATTTGTTGATTCGACACAAGGGGAGCCAAAGAATATTCTCAAGTATTAGCAGCTGAGTTGTCAATTCAACCACACCTGGAAACTTAGTATCTGCAGCAAAGTGTTTAGTAGCAAAGTAATATGATAGTGATGGTACTTGATAACAAAGTAAAGACAGCAAAAGTATTGTTTTTGGTATTTTTGTAATGATTGTAACAGTAGTAGCGGAAAAGTAAACGTAAACCGGTATATGGAAAGCTCGTGAGGCACCGGATCGGTCTTTGGATAATTATCTTGGGATGCGGTTCATCATGTAACGATCATAACATAGGGTGACACAGAACTAGCTCCAATTCATCAATATAATGTAGGCATGTATTACGTATATAGTCATACGTGCTTATGGAAAAGAACTTGCATGACATCTTTTGTCCTACCCTCCGTGGCAGCGGGGTCCTATTGGAAACTAAGGGATATTAAGGCCTCCTTTTAATAGAGAACCGAACAAAGCATTAGCACATAGTGAATACATGAACTCCTCAAACTATGGTCATCACCGGAGTGGTCCCGATTATTGTCACTTGAGGTTGCGGATCATAACACATAGTAGGTAACTATAGACTTGCAAGATAGGATCAAGAACACACATATATTCATGAAAACATAATAGGTTCAGATCTGAAATCATGGCACTTTCGGGCCCTAGTGACAAGCATTAAGCATAGCAAAGTCATATCAACATCAATCTCGAACATAGTGGATACTAGGGATCAAACCCTAACAAAACTAACTCGATTACATGATAAATCTCATCCAACCCATCACCGTCCGGCAAGCCTACGATGGAATTACTCACGCACGGGCGGTGAGCATCATGAAATTGGTGATGGAGGATGGTTGATGATGACGACGGCGACGAATCCTCCTCTCCGGAGCCCCGAACGGACTCCAGATCAGCCCTCCCGAGAGAGATTAGGGCTTGGCGGCGGCTCCGTTTGTAAACGCGATGAAACTTTCTCTCTGATTTTTTCTCCCGAAAGCCAATATATGGAGTTCGAGTTGGCGTCGGAGGGCCACCAGGGGCCCACGAGGTGAGGCGCCAGGCGCCCACCCTCGTGAGCAGGGTGTGGGCCCCTGGTCTTCATCTTTGGCGAGGATTTTTTATTATTTTTTCTAAGGTGTTCCGTGGAGTTTCAAGTCATTCCGAGAACTTTTGTTTTCTGCACATAAAACAACATCACGGCAATTTTGCTGAAAACAGCGTCAGTCCGGGTTAGTTCCATTCAAATAATACAAGTTAGAGTCACAAGGGCAAAAGTGTTTGGAAAAGTAGATACGACGGAGACGTATCATGGACCTCCTCCACGCCCACAAGCTCTGCCATGGCTATCGCCAAAGCTTGGATGCGTTCTCCTAGATCCTCGGCAGTCACCATGGCCCAATCAAAGGCCTTATCGCGGGCAAGTTCCGTTCCAATGGCACGGAGCGAGCCAAGCTTGACGAGTGGTTTCGATCCCGCGCCATAGATCAGCTCAAGAAGCTAAGTTATAATGATGGGCATATGAGCTTGCTGCCAACGTCCGCGCTCCGCTTCGCGCCCACGCTGCGCCTCGCCAAGTTCATGAACTGCCATCCCCCTTAATGACGTGCCCGCTCTTTTTCTACCACGACTGAAGCACCTCGAGCTCGTCGTCGTCCGCATCCCAAAGGATGACATGGAGCGACTACTCCGCGGCTATACTGCACTCGAGTTCCTTCGTCTCCAGGCGATGAATTGGTCGAGTACCTTGCACATCACCTCCAGGACTCTCCGCACTATTTATGTGTGTTGCTGGTGCTGCAACGAGAGATCACAAAAGGTGGACCACAAAATGGTCATCTAGGACACACCTTCACTTGAGAGATTACTTGTAGTTGATCAACAAGGTCCAACAAGAATCAATGTCATTTCTGCGCAAAAATTGAAAGTGGTGGGCTACTCGTCTGTCAAATACTATAACTTTCAGGTACAACAGTCGCCTTATACACCTTTCCTTCTTGTTATCAATGTTATAACTAGTTTTGAATATGTATGTTCGTCTATCATCCAGCGAAGCTTCACCCAGACTCTGGGCACAGTGAAGGTCTTGGCACTAGAATCTGTCGTCCCCAACCTGGACCAAGTTTTGAGTTGCCTGAGATGCTTTCCGTGCCTGAAGAAGTTGTATATCGAGGTGATGTTCCTTTCCTGTTAAATGTTAACCATAAGGGAGTTCAATTTTTTGCACCTTTTCCCAAGTTTACAATGACTATGTACTACGATTTCTGAAGGAATTTTGGAGGATTTTAGGACATACACCCCAACCCCATATTGGTTGCTTCATTCATATGGTTACAATCGTCCATAAGAATTTCTCCTTTGGATTCATCTGTACTAGTTTTCTTAGGGAATTTTTCATCCAATCCAACCTCTTGTGAAGAAGGCTACATGTTTCTAGATTTTAATCAAATTAATGCCCATGTTAATCATGACAGATCAAAGATGGCACGTTGGTGCATTTTACAAATCTTGCAAACCAAATGGGCATGTAGCACTGTTCAAAACTGCATGTAGGCCCTAACATGTTCTCTTCTTTTGCAGTGCATATTAGGCCCGGTGGAAGATGTTGATAACGACAATCACATCGAATGCCTGGATCTGCATCTCTCAAATATTACTTTGAACTCCTACCGAGGGACCCCACCGGAGATTACACTCGCCATGTTCTTTCTTGCCAGAGCAAAGGTGCTGAGGGTATTGAGGTTGAACACGCATTTAATTAGGAAAGATCAATGGTATGATTATCAGAGGCGGCTGGTACTGCGGAATGAAAGTGCCTCCAGAAATGCCAAACTTCGTATTGGAAGAGCATATGGCAAAGCAATTGGAAGTTATTGTGTCAAACCCATACATGACTTGTCAGCGGCTGATCCCTTTTTAGAAATGACGCAGCTTGCAATGTTTGAATTTGGGCGTTGTAATCTTTGAACTTGAACCTTGCAATATTTATGGTATTTGTTATATTGAACCATTTACATTCTCTTGTCTCAACGCATAAGCAGTTCATCCGGGTGAACCGCATGTCATACATCGCACACACCTTGATCTGGCTGACCGTTTCTTTTGTGTTGCCTAATCACAAATAGTTCATCAGAGTGAACTGTATGCTGTACATCGCACACACCTTGATCTGGCTGCCCGTTTCTTTATTGTTTCCTAATCACAAAAGGTTCATCCGAGTGAACCGTATGTTGTGCATCGCACATGCTTTCATCTGGCTGCCCATTTCTTTTGTTCCGCCTCATCGCAAATGGTTCATTGGACTGAACCGTATGCCCTGGATCGCACACGCAACTAAAATCTGAACCGTGTTTGATGCATCCTCCATTGCAAATGTTTTGCACCTTTTTTGATGGTTTTTTACATCCCCGTTTGTGATTAATGCATCACACACAGTTTCGTGAAAGGGTCTCTGATCGTAGTGTCGCGTTAGCAGCATCCTGCAGTAGTGTTAGGCGACTCAGATTTGGTGGCTCAGCAAGTTTCAGGAATTTGGGATTCCAAGGATCCACTCATGGCGGATTATCGCCGAGAGGTTGATGCATCGCTGGTCATTTTAAGGGCTATCAAGTAGAACATGTTGATCGTAGGAAAAATGAGGCGGCTGATGCTTTAAGTCGGCTGGGGTCCCAGCGTAAGCCAGTACCACCTAATGTTTTCCTTGATATTCTGCATAACCCTTCAGTTAAATTGCCTATGGAGGAAGATCTTGATGTTCCTGACCCGGAGGCACAGTTAGTGGCGGCTCTTCATGCTATTCCTGATTGGACAGTTCCATATTTGGCTTATATGACCCGGGGTGAGTTACCTGAAGATGAAACTTTGGCCAGACAGATAGCCTAGTGGTCTAAGTCAATGACTATTGTCAATGGAGAGTTGCACCGATGCAGTGTCACAGGGGTGTTTCAGCGTTGTGTTTCTCCTGTGGAGAGCCGTGAGATTCTACGAGAGATTCATGAAGGAGACTGTGGCCATCATGTGGGCTCTAAGTCTCTCGTGGCTAAGGCTTTTCGTCATGGGTTTTATTGGCTGACGGCTCATGCTGATGCAAAGGATTTGGTTAGTAAGTGTGATGGTTGTCAGAAATTTTGAAGACGAGCTCATGTGCCAGCTCAAGAATTGAGGATGATTCCAATTACTTGGCAGTTTGCAGTCTGGGGGCTGGATATGGTTGGACCTTTTAAAAGATCCAAGGGAAAAAAGACTCACCTCTTGGTGGCGGTTGACAAGTTTACAAAGTGGGTCGAGGCAGAGCCGGTCAGCAAGTGTGATGCGGCAACGGCTATCCAATTCATCAAAAAGGTGATTTTCTGTTTTGGCTACCCTCGCAGCATTATAACTGATAATGGAACTAATTTGTCCAAGGGTGCTATGAAAGAATTCTGTCAACTAGAGCATATTCGCCTTGATGTATCATCAGTGGCTCACCCCCAGTCCAATGGTCAAGCTGAAAGAGCCAATCAAAAATCTTGAGGGGCATAAAACCCCGGCTTATTGTCCCTTTGCAAAGGATGCCGGGTTTTTGGGTTGAGGAGGTGCCTTCAGTACTTTAGAGTATCAATACTACCCCCAACAGATCTATGGGTTATACGCCTTTCTTCATGGTTTACGAAGCAAAGGCGGTTCTCCCTAGTGACATCTATCACGACTCGCCTCGTGTGGCGGCTTATGTTGAAGCTGATAATGAAAAAGCACGTCAGGATGCTCATGACCTTCTGGATGAGGAGCGTGGCCTTGCAGCGGCTCGTTCGGCGATTTACTAGCAAGATATGCGTCGTTATCATAGCCGCCAGGTTAAAACCCGGACCTTTCAAGAAGGTGACTTGGTGCTCCGGCTCATCCAGTATCAAACAGACATGCACAAGTTGTCCCCACCTTGGGAAGGGCCCTTTGTGGTCAGCAAAAATATAAACAACGGCTCATACTACCTGATTGATATTCGAGAGCACAAGGACTCACACAAGTCTGAGGAGGAGACCCGCCGGCCTTGGAACATTGCTCATCTTCGGCCTTATTACACCTGAGCCACCGGCTCTTGTGTTGTACATATTTTTCCATGTATATATTATGATCAAGTATAATAAAGCCGGCATCCCTGATAATTCAGGGCCTCTATCGTTTCATTTCTGAGTATTTGAGTCTTTATTGTCAAATCATAAGATCAATTGGGGGCTTCCTGCTCATTGAGCATAGCTATGACTACCCTCTTGATCCAGCTTGCACGCCTTGTCACAAATAACACGGGGGCTTCCTGCTCATTGAGCATAGTTATGACTAACCTTTGCTCCGTCTTATACGCCTGGTTGCAAATGACTTGGGGGTTTTCTGCCCAAGATAAAAGGTTACCAAAGAGAACTTGTTACAATGTACAGTTCAAATATAGATAACCTGCTTTGATGGCTTGTTAAAGGTCACTTGGGGGATTCCTGTTCAATGAACATAGTTGTATTTACCCTTTTGATCGGCTTGGATGCCAGGTGTATTCACCAAAAATCTGGGTTATCCTGCCTTTGTATGTCTGCCACTCTGCCCAGGTAATCCTGGAATGACTCACTGAACTCTTGAGAGTCAATCTTATAAAGACCCTGAACTTGTCAAAGTTAAAATGGTGATTGGTCATGTGAGGCCCGGCTTACAGGTTTGAATAAAGGATTATCTTAGTGGCTGTGCGACCCTTGAATAACATTTGATATTGAGGTTTGGCAGCCTATGAAAGCCTTGTTTTTCTGGTTTGTTATTTTATTTGAACATTTTTTGGGTTCACCTTTTGTACCATATTGACATATGGTTTAAAACGATTCAGGCCATGTAGCCTTAATCTCTATGGCTCATATTTGAGCATATCTTAGGTTTTTGATAACCTGGCCTGGCTTTGGACGATAAGTTGCTAGTGTGCTTTGATTATGCGCTTGGAGTTCTGCGCTCTAAGTCTTTGGGATGTTACCCTTGCTGCCTATGGCGTTGTAAGCCGGCAGTATTGCATAGGTATGTTATTTACTTGTTATATGAAAATGCGAGGTTTTGATAACCCGCCCTGGTTATGGACTATACAATCACCAGCAATTTTATATGGGACATTATGACCCACCCTGGGGTAAACCACCAGGGCACATGTTATCTGCTTGTGTGCAGGGAATATGATACATATGGTTTGTGTGATTGAATTATGAGCATAAGCAGCAGATCTTCAACATCAGATCAGCGATTCAAAGTGTTATGCAAATAAACATGCACGATGGCATGGCAGATCATTGTTTTTAATGAGCCTATTACAAGGCATCATGTGGCCCAAAAGAATAAGTGTTTTTGATACACACAGCATCCAATGTTGTGAATGATAAACCGGCCCTAGGATCAGTTGTCTTGGCCTTGGCGTGTTGAAGATTCTGGGTCATCTTGCACCAGTTCTTCTTCTTCTTCTTCACCCGTTGGCTGGAAGTCAGATGTGGCCCAATTGATCCCAGTCAAAGCTTTGAAAACAGCTTCATCGTCTATAAGATTTGACGGGTCAATGTCAGGAGCGAAGGTGTGCTTACGTGTTGGCAGGATAAGGTTGAGGGAGTCCTGGATTAGGGGGTCCCCGGGCGTCCGGGCTATGTGACACGGGCCGGACTGGTGGGCCATGAAGATAAAAGATAGAAGGCCCTCTCCCATGTCCGGATGGGACTCTCCTTTGTGTGGATGGCAAGTTTGGTGTTCGGATGTATAGTTTCCTTTCTCTGTAAACCGACTCTGTACAACCCTAGGCCTCTCCAATGTCTATATAAACGAAGGGTTTAGTCCGTAGAGGCTAAGACAAATCATACAGGCTAGACATCTAGGGTTTAGCCATTATGATCTCGAGGTAGATCAACTCTTGTAACCCCTATACTCATCAAAGTCAATCAAGCAGGAAGTAAGGTATTACCTCCATTAAGAAGGCCCGAACCTGGGTAAACATCATGTCCCCTGCCTCCTGTTACCTTCGATCCTCAGACGCACAGTTCGGGACCCCCTACCAGAGATCGGCCGGTTTTGACACCAACATTGGTGCTTTCATTGAGAGTTCCACTGTGCCGTCGACAGAAGGTTCGATGGCTCGATCGATCATCTACAACAATGCCATTTTGGGAGAGACTTTCCTCCCCGGCCAAATTTTCATATTCAGCAGCTTCGCACTGCGCGCCAACTCGATGGGCCACCTTGAGCAGATCAACAGCTACGCCCCTGGTCATCCGATCAGTTTTGGAAATCTGAACTATGTCGCTGATATCCGAGGAGACTTGATCTTCGAAGGATTCGCGGCCCCAACCACTGCTCTGGCCCTAGATCCAGAGCAGACTACAAGGTCCGAAGATGGGAGTTTAGAGCCCGCCGGACTATCTACAATTATGGAGCTCACTGTTGGAGATCCGAAGGGGACTGCATCATTGGTGAACCCGGAGTCGAACCGAGCTCCCCTTCTCACTGAAAAGCCGGACTCGCCCTCGGACTCCAGCTCCGAACTCTCGAGGTCCACGTCAACTAAGCATAGCCAGGAGGCCCCTGCCTTGCCCAGCTCCATGGACTCTCGCTCCCCCGTCCAAACCTCGCTTTTGAACGAGGCTCTGGACCTAATGCGATTCCTCGCCATTACGAAGGAATCGCCTCCGAACTTCGCTCAGCCCAGACTAGGGGCTGAAAGCGGGGAATTTTACGTCCCACCCACCACCCACTTCATAGCCACTACCGAAGATTTAACCGACATGCTGGACTACGCCGCCGAAGACATCGACGGCATGGACGACGATGCCGGAGACGAACAAGGCCAAGACCCGCCGTTTACCGGATGTTGGATGGCCACGTCCACATATGACGTGTATATGGTGGACACACCCAAAGAGGATGAAGGCGACGGCAGGAAGGATCCGATTGAGGACAAGCCTGTTGAGGCACCTCCAAAGTGTCGACGTCAGCAGCGCCGCTCAAAATCGCGTCACGGAAAAGAAAGCAATACCGGCACCGGAGATAATGACACTCCGGAGAACGCCGAAGACCCCGAAGCCCCCGTCGAACCAACATCCGAACATGATGATTGGGAGGAGGGGCAAGTTAAACCCGACGATCTGGTCAGGAATGAGGACTCGGAGGATAGTAATTATCTACCGATCTCCAAGGATGACGTGAGCCTCGGCAATGAAGATTTCATTGTGCCAGAGGAACCCCTCGAGCAGGAGCGCTTTAAGCGCCAGCTAATCGCTACTGCAAGAAGCCTAAAAAAGAAGCAGCAAAAGATCCAAGCCGAACAGGATACGCTCAATGAAAGATGGACTAAAGTCCTGGTAGCCGAAGAATACGGCCTCGAACGCCCAACAAATAGCTAGCCGAAGCGCAAGCTACTACCGCAATTTGATGATGAGGCTCTCGAGCCAATACCGCCAAAGTATAAAGCTGTTGACGAACCTGACCGACCACCACGTGGGCGGGACAGAGCAGCTACTCATGCCGAACAACAGCCCGCACCTCCCTGCCGTAGAGGCAAGGAGGTAGCATCTACGAGCTACACCTACAACATGCATAAGGACCTGGACAATAGAGCCGGTCAGACCAGATCAATCTATGGATCAAGGGGGCGTGCTCCAACGCGAGAGGACGATCACCAGGCCTGGCGTGACAACCACAATCTCACCCGGGCCGAAAACCGCATACGAACTTCATTCGAACAGCATCGTGACATCACCCGATACAGAGGCACCACACACCCCTGATGCTTCACTGATGAGGTAATGGAGCACTATTTCCTAGAAGGGTTTAAACCCATGAACATTGAATCGTACAATGGAACGACAGATCCCGCAGTATAGATTGAATTTTCTTCTCCATATCCATATGGCTCGCGGTGATGATCTCCATGCCATCAAGTACCTCCTGCTAAAATTAAAGGGACCAACTCAGCACTGGCTAAACAGCCTCCCGGAAAACTCCATTGGTAGCTGGGAAGATTTGGAAGATGCCTTTAGAGACAACTTCCAAGGTACCTATGTTCGGCCCCCAGATGCCGATGACCTCAGTCACATAGTCCAGCAACCCGGAGAGTCAGCCCGGAAACTTTGGACCAGGTTTTTAATTAAAAAGAACCAAATTGTTGATTGTCCGGACGCCGAAGCCCTTGCGGCTTTTAAACACAGCGTCCATGACGAATGGCTCGCCCGACACCTCGGCCAAGAAAAAGCGAAGTCCATGACAGCCCTCACCGCACTTATGACCCACTTTTGCATGGGAGAAGATAGTTGGCTAGCTCGTAGAAGCAACGGCAGCAGCGACCCTGGCACCTCCGAAGTCAGAGACGGCAATGGCAAACCACGGCACAACAAGCATAAGCATCAAAGCAACAATGAAAATACTGAAGATACGATGGTCAACGCCGGATTCAGTGGCTCTAAACCCGGTCAGCGGAAGAGGCCATTCAAAGGAAACAAAGATGGTCCATCCAGTCTGGACCAAATACTAGATCAGCCTTGCCAGATCCATGGCACCCCTGACAAGCCTGCCAATCATACCAACAGAAAATGTTGGGTCTTTAAGTAAGCTGGTAAGCTAAACACCGAACACAATGGGAAAGGGCCGCCCAGCGAGGACGACGATGAAGAGCCTCGCCCAACAAACACAGGGGGGCAAAAGAAATCCCCCTCCCGAGGTCAAAACAGTGAGCATGATCTATGTCACTCACATCCCCAAGCGGGAGCGCAAGCACGCAGTAAGGGACGTTTATGCCATAGAGCCAGTCGCCCCAAAATTCAACCCATGGTCAGCCTGTCCGATCACTTTCGATCGCAGAGACCATCCGACCAGTATCTGTCATGGAGGTTCAGCAGCCTTGGTCCTTGATCCAATTATCGACAAATTCCATCTCACGCGAGTCCTTATGGACGGCGGCAGTGATACGTCTCCAACGTATCTATAATTTTTTATTGTCCCATGCTATTATATTATCTGTTTTGGATGTTTAATGCGCTTTAATATGCTCTTTTATATTATTTTTGGGACTAACCTACTAACCGGAGGCCAGTGCCAGTTTCTATTTTTTTGCCTATTTTAGAGTTTTGCAGAAAAGGAATACCAAACGGAGTCCAAACGGAATGAAACCTTCACGATGATCTTTCTTGGACCGAAAGCAAACCAGAATACTTGGAGTTGAAGTCTGGAACTCCACGAGGAGGCCACGAGGCAGGAGGGTGCGCCCAGGGGGGTAGGCACGCCCCCACCCTCGTGGGCCCCTCGTAGCTCCACCGACGTACTTCTTTCGCCTATATATACTCTTATACCCTAGAAACATCAGAGGGAGCCACGAAACCACTTTTCCACCACCGCAACCTTCTGTACCCGTGAGATCCCATCTTGGGGCCTTTTCCGGCGATCTGCCGGAGGGGGATTCGATCACGGAGGGCTTCTACATCAACACCATTGCCTCTCCGATGAAGCGTGAGTAGTTTACCACAAACCTTCGGGTCCATAGTTATTAGCGAGATGGCTTCTTCTCTCTCTTTGATTCTCAATACAAAGTTCTCCTCGATGTTCTTGGAGATCTATTCGATGTAATACTCTTTTGCGGTGTGTTTGCCGAGATCCGATGAATTGTGGATTTATGAACAAGTTTATCTATGAATATTATTTGGTTCTTCTCTGAATTCTTATATGCATGATTTGATATCTTTGCAAGTCTATTCGAATAATCGGTTTAGTTTGGCCTACTAGATTGATCTTTCTTGCAATGGGAGAAGTGCTTAGCTTTTGGGTTCAATCTTGTTGTGTCCTTTCCCAGTGATAGTAGGGGCAGCAAGGCACGTATTGTATTGTTGCCATCAAGGATAAAAAGATGGGGTTTATATCATATTGCTTGAGTTTATCCCTCTACATCATGTCATCTTGCTTAATGCGTTACTCCGTTCTTATGAACTTAATACTCTAGATGCATGCTGGATAGCGGTCGATGTGTGGAGTAATAGTAGTAGATGCAGAATCGTTTTGGTCTACTTGACACAGACGTGATGCCTATATTCATGATCATTGCCTTAGATATCTTCATAACTATGCGTTTTTCTATCAATTGCTCGGCAGTAATTTGTTCACCCACCGTAATACATGCTATCTTGAGAGAAGCCTCTAGTGAAACCTATGGCCCCTGGGTCTCTTTCCTATTATATTGCATCTCTTTTATATACATCGCATCTCGTTTACTGTTTTGCGATCTTTACTTTCCAATCTATACAACAAAAATACCAAGAATATTTACTTTACTATCTCTATTAGATCTCCCTTTTGCGAGTGACCGTGAAGGGATTGACAACCCCTTTATCGCGTTGGTTGCAAGGTTGTTGATTGTTTGTGCAGGTACTAGGTGACTCGTGCGTTGTCTCCTACTGGATTGATACCTTGGTTCTCAAAACTGAGGGAAATACTTACGCTACTTTGTTGCATCACCCTTTCCTCTTCAAGGGAAAACCAAAGCATGCTCAAGAGGTAGCAGGCAGCAGTCTTAACCTGCTTTATCAGGACACTATCCGTGAAATGGGTATTGAGCCGTCAAGAATAAAACCAACCAAAACCACCTTTAAAGGAGTGATACCCGGCGTAGAGACCTGTTGCACAGGGTCCATAACGCTGGAAGTCGTCTTCGGCTCACCAGATAATTTCCGGAGTGAAGACTTGATCTTCGACATCGTCCCGTTCCGCAGTGGCTATCACGCACTGCTCGGACAGACCGCTTTCGCCCGTTTCAATGCATTCCCGAACTACGCTTATCTAAAGCTCAAGATGTCTGGACCACGTGGCGTTATAACAGTCAATGGAAATATGGAGCGCTCCCGCCGTACTAAGGAGCATACCGCGACCCTCGCAGCCGAAGTACAGGGTGGCCTCATTAAGCCAAATACTACATCGGCAGTCAACCCCCAGACACTGTCAAACGAGTCCGGTCTACCCTACAGAATGGTAGTCCCTCTCGTCCAGAGCTAGATTAGCAATTCAGCCTCCGTCAATGCCCAAACCTGATAGTGGCATACGTACTGCGCGTACATAACTACGCACTAAAGATACCATGGGCAAGGACGGAGGCTTACTAAAACATAAGGTCCACAATACGGTTCGACCCTATCCGGACCCTCATATTCTTCTTTTTATTTTTTCAGGTTCCTTACAACCCACATCACTTTTCGATGGTACCAAGGGCCCTTTTCCAGGCCCCTTATGTATACTTGATCGCCTATCCTCTCAAAAGGATCATACACCAAGGCGAAAAGCGGCGCAGACGTGCGGCAGAGTGTCTAAAGGATCTTCAAGATCACCTTTTCTTTCTAAGGACCTACATACAGCTTTCCCTTGTGCTCGGCATGTAAAATAGCCTCGATGCTTATGGCATCTTCTGTAAAAAATACGTTTTGATGTACCAATCAGACTATAATGGAAACAGTTTCGCCCAACCTTGTTCGTATTGGCTTATTTCTTAATCTATTTTCCCCCTTTACGTCAGATTGGATATACACCTCGGTACGACTTAAATCGCCAGGGGCTCTATCCAGCCATATATATTTGCGAAAACAGAAAGTCCGAACACTCCTAGAGTAGACTTCAGCGTCCCGAATACTACATTATATGCATCGGCTCCGAATCATGTCTTTGGTCAATAGTTGGGTTGCCCGGCTCCTGTGTTTGCTACCTTATGTTCCGCTAGTTCGGCTAAGATAGTAAAGGGAGAACTACTGCGATTGTGTTTCTGGTTCGTCCGGTCAAGCACCTCGAGAGAAAGCCAAAATCGATTGTCATGATGCGGCGAGCTGGTCAGCAACTCGGCGACCTACTAAATCTCTAGCGATTTCTTCCGTATTACACGAAGGACTGGCTCTTTCCAGTCACGCGCTTAAGGCATCCAAGTTAGGATAGCCGCATACGCACCAGGGGCTACCGTACAGTCCCATTGTCAAACTCCTATGGCTAAGTGAGAGTGATAAAACTGTATAGTCCGATTGCCTGGTTCGCCGCGCTGCCACCTCCTTTACGGACCAAGACGTTGGGTCAAGTGTGGTCATGTGCTATTCCGAACACCCCCGTAGTATCTACCGGGGGGGCTGAAGCCGATGACTGGTAAATTCTTAGGAATTAAAAACGGCTGCACGGGAGGAAAAATACTTTAAGATAGATGCATAACAAATATTACACAGCCTTGGTTTATAATACATGGGCTGGGTAGCACGAATACACTTACTTGAACACAATATCCTTCGAGCATTGACCCTCTACCAAATGGGCACCCTCAAGGACGTCCTCAAAATAGCGCTCCGGCTTGCGGTGGTCCTTGCCTCCGGGCGGACCCTCAACTGCCACGACGGCGGCCTTCATCTTCGCCCAGTGTATCTTGACACGGGCAAAGGCCATCCGCGCACCTTCTATGCATGTCGAGCGCTTGACAGCGTCAACTCGGGGCAATGCGTCGCCGAGCCGCTTGATCAGGCCGAAGTAGCTGCTAGGAATGGGTCTGGTTGGCCATAACTGGACTATACTGTCCTTCATGGCCAAACCAGACATCCTATGCAGCTCGGCCAGCTACATCATCTGGTTGTTTAGCAGTGCTGGCTGCTCCGGCGCCAGGTACTGCGACCAGAAAGAGCTTCTCCGTCGTGTTCCCTTCTTGGGCCCGAAAATACTGGGCGGCTTCGGCAGCGCTCCTCGGGAGATCTGCAAAGGCGTCTGGAGCACTCCATAGTCGATTTAGCAAAGCATATCTCCGAAGGCCAGATATACTTTGTAAAATAAAAAGCTTACCAGCCGCTATTTGTTCATCTTGCTTGACCTCCTCGCGAGCCGCCCGGGACTCGGACCGCGCCTCCTTGGCCTCTTGGAGGGCCTTGGCGAGTTCGGCCGCCTGGGCCTTATTCTGCTCCTCCAAGGCCTCGCACTTGTTGGCAGCATCTTGGAGCGCATGCTCCACTTCGGTCACCCGCGCTTCACACTTACGACGGGTAACCTGCTCAGCTTCTAGCTCTGCAACCGCTTTGTCAACGGCCGCTTTGCTCGCCCTCACCCCTTCCTGGGCCTCGGCAAGGGCACTCTTGAGGGTCTCGACCTTGATTGCGGTGCCTACAATCATACCCATGGCAACACATGAGTTAAAATCTGAGTTTGCATTACAATTCAGGCTCGTAAGGGGTCTTTTAAAAGCATACCTTGGGCCTCATCGAACCGCTTGTTAATACGGTCGATCTCTTAATCAACCAACTTCAGTTTCCGCTGGAGTTCGGAAACTTCCGCGTCCTCGGCTAACGCTGCTAGCAGTGAAGCCTGTTTATCAAAATAGACAAGTATGTTATCTCTGGAATATTTGATCCTCCGTCCGGCCCCTTTTTAAAAAAGCCAAACAGAGTCTCAGGGGCTACTATCTATGCACATGCATATTTTTGCACATGCAAAAGCGGCTAAGAATATTAAGTCGCATACCTCAAAGCCTGTTAGCAAGCTGGTGAAAGCTTCATTCAGCCTGCTTTTTGTGGACTGAACCTTCTCAACCACTGTACCCATTAGGGTATGGTGCTCTTCCACGACGGAAGCACATCGAAGTGCTTCCCTCACTGTATCAAGCACCTCCGGATTGATGGAGGTCGTCGGTGGAGTCGGAGCTCCCCCTCCTTCAAAGGGGGCTGCTTGCTCGATTCTGGAGGCACGTGGGTCTCTGGAGTCGTATTCGGCTGGGGGCCGGACTAGTCTGGGCCCCCATCATTAGTTTCCATGGGGGTTGTGCCCCCATGTTTTCGGTAGCTGAGGCATTACCCTCTGGCGCCGTTTCTACGGCCTTCTGCACCTCTCCCTGGCCCGGAGAGGTCCTCTGGGACAACACCTCGGTGTCGTCCGTCGCATGTAGCGGAGAGGCTCGCGGAGGCGTTTCGCTCTCCATCATCTCCGGCACCAAACGATTCCCCAAATATGATGATTGTTGAGGGAGATAACGGGCCGGACTAAAACGCATAAATGATATGTTATCCTACAATTTATGAAAGGCCGGATATATATAGTATCTTTGAGTACTTACGATTCGGCCAGGGGCTTCTGAAGGAAATATGCCCTAGAGGCAATAATAAAGTTGTTATTTATATTTCCTTATATCATGATAAATGTTTATTATTCATGCTAGAATTGTATTAACTGGAAACTTAGTACATGTGTGAATACATAGACAAATAGAGTGTCCCTAGTATGCCTCTACTTGACTAGCTTGTTAATCAAAGATGGTTGAGTTTCCTAGCCATAGACATGTGTTGTCATTTGATGAACGAGATCACATCATTAGAGAATGATGTGATGGACAAGACCCATCCGTTAGCTTAGCACTATGATCGTTTTGTTTAACTTAGTACATGGTTGAGTTTCCTAGCCATAGACATGGTTTAACTGATAAAGATCTTCGTAGAATATGTAGGAACCAATATGAGCATCCAGGTTCCGCTATTGGTTATTGACCGGAGATGTGTCTCGGTCATGTCTACATAGTTCTCGAACCCGTAGGGTCCGCACACTTACTGTTCGATGACGATTTGTATTATGAGTTGTGTGATTTGATGTACCGAAGGTTGTTTGGTGTCCCGGATGAGATCATGGACATGACGAGGAGTCTTGAAATGGTCGAGAGGTAAATATTCATATATTGGAAGGTTGCTTTTGGACATAGGAATGGTTCCGAGTGGTTTGAGAGTACTAGGAGGTTACCGAAACCCCCCGGGAGAAGTATTAGGCCTATTGGGCCTTATTGGAGGAGAGGAGAGAGGCCACGTGAGAGGGACGCCCCCTTGCCCAAACCGAATTGGACTAGGGGAGGGGCCGGCCCCCCTCTTTCCTTCTCCCTCTCTCTCCCTTCCCTTTCCCTCCGGTGGAAGAAAGGAAAAGGGGGGGCGAATCCTACTTGGACTAGGAGTCCAAGTAGGACTCCCCCCTTGGCGCGCCCAACCTGGCCGGCCTCCTCTCTCCCTCCCTCCTTTATATACATGGCCAGGGGGAACCCCAATAGCACAACAGACAATCTCTTAGTTGTGTGCAGTGCCCCCTCCACAGTTACACACCTCGGTCATATCATCGTAGTGCTTAGGCGAAGCCCTGCGCCGGTAACTTCATCATCACCGTTGCCACGCCGTCGTGCTGAAGGAACTCTCCCTTGGCCTCAACTGGATCAAGAGCTCGAGGGACGTCATTGAACTGAACGTGTGATGAACACGGAGGTGCTGTACGTTCGGTGCTTGGATCGGTTGGATCGCGAAGACGTTCGACTAAATCAACCGCGTTACTAAACGCTTCCGCTTTTGGTCTAAGAGGGTACGTGGAAACACTCTCCCCGCTCGTTGCTATGCTTCTCCTAGATAGATCTTGAATGATCATAGGATTTTTTTTGAAATACTATGTTCCCCAACACTTCGGTATCTCTAGACACAGCATCCGAAGTACCTTTTCGACGAAGGCCACTTCTGGTCTCCTTGCCCTTCTTCTTCGGCGCCTGGTATGGCGCCGGAACCAGCATCTTCGTTCGTAGAGGGATGGCTGGGTCTTCGGGCAGCGGAGCCGGACATCGGATCTGCTCCGCCTTCTCTGTCCAGCCCTGAAGGAAGAATGGAAGGCTCAGCATACCACTTGGATTTGTAAACTGGAGCTATGTTCGGAACTCATAAAACTTACTGGAGTGGCCAGATGAGCACATTCGAGGCCAATGTCTTCAGTCGTTTCCGGCCACGACTTCTGGGCCTTGAAAAGTAGCTTCCAAATTTGTTCGTGCATCATGCCGAAGAATCGCTGCAGGGTCTGAGGACCAGCCGGATTGAACTCCCACATGTGGAGAGACCAGCGCTGGCAGGGGAGAATCCGGCGAAATAGCATCACCTGGATCACATCAGCAAGGTTGGTGTTCTTCTCCATCATATTTTTTATGCGCTTCTGCAGCATCGTCACTTCGTCGGATAATGCCCAATCCAGACCCTTGTTAATCCACGACGCGAGCCGCATTGGGGGTCCGGATTGGAACTCAGGAGCAGACACCCAGTTGGCGCCGCGGGGTTCGGTAATGTAGAACCACTCCTGCTGCCAGATCTTGACAGTCTCCACGAAGGCCCCTTTTGGCCAGGTGCCGTTCGGAAGCTTGCTCACCATGGCGCCTCCGCAATCTGTGTGCTGCCCGTCGACCACCTTCGGCTTCATGCTGAAGACCTTAAGCCATAGGCCGAAGTGGGGGGGGGATGCGAAGGAGCACCTCGCATATGACGATGAACGCCGAAATGTGGAGAAAGGAATTTGGGGCTAGATCATGGAAATCTAGCATGTAATAGAACATGAGGCCGCGGACGAAAGGGTGGAGAGGAAACCCTAGTCCACGAAGAAAGTGGGGGATGAACACTACCCTCTCGTTAGGCTCCGGAGTGGGGATGATCTGCTTCTTGGCAAGAAGCCGATGGGTGATGTCCAAGGCCAAGTACCCCGCTTCCCGGAGTTCCTTGACGTTCCTCTCCGTGACGGAGGAAGCCATCCACTTGCCTTGCAAGCCGGATCCGGACATGGCTGGAGTGTTTGGTGGTGACGAAAAAGGTTGAAACTTGGGCGCTGGAGCTCGATGACTGAAGGGCTGAGGAAGCAGAAGGCATGAGGTGAAAAGATGGATCCTTATCCTCTTATAAAGGCAGTAAATATCAAGCACCCCCTCACAGGCCTTAAAACTCGCCTATTCCCAAGGGGTCATGCGAACGGCACGGTTGGATTACCCAAACCTGTATTGATGAGAATCCCGCAATAAGGGGACATGATTTCTGCTTTGACAAGACGTGTCCATAAGGGTCGTGCCTCGAAACGTGAAGCGAGAGGCTAAAAAACGGTTTGAAATAATAATAAGGCCAGGCATAACGTCTTGCCAAAAAAGCTGTCAGTAGACATGACTTATTTTGTTTAAGTATTTTGCCCTTGTGGTTCAGGGTTGTAAATGTTATACAGAGCCGGATATAGTTCTCTTGTTAAACTGTTTTGGAGTATTCGGAGGAGGAACCCACCTTGCAATGCCGAAGACAATCTGCGCGCCGGACACATCGTCATTGAAAGCCTGGTTCAGGGGCTACCGAGGGAGTCCTGGATTAGGGGGTCCCCGGGCGTTCGGGCTATGTGACATGGGCCGGACTGGTGGGCCGTGAAGATACAAGATAGAAGGCCTTCTCCCGTGTCCGGATGGGACTCTGCTTTGCGTGGATGGCAAGTTTAGCGTTCAGATGTATAGTTTTCTTTCTCTGTAAACCGACTCTGTACAACCCTAGGCCTGTCTGGTGTCTATATAAACCGGAGGGTTTAGTCCGTAGAGGCTAAGACAAATCATACAGGCTAGACATTTAGGGTTTAGCCATTACGATCTCGAGGTAGATCAACTCTAGTAACCCCTATAATCATCAAAGTCAATCAACCAGGAAGTAGGGTATTACCTCCATCAAGAGGGCCCGAACCTGGCTAAACATCATTTCCCCTGCCTCCTGTTACCTTCGATCCTCAGACGGACAGTTCGGGACCCCTACCCAAGATTGGCCGGTTCTGACACCGACAAAGTTCCACGGCCACATGAACTGGTGCCTTCACTTTTGCGTTTTCAGCATCATAAACCAGATGATACTTGGAGAGATCAGTTTCCTCAGCCACTTTTCTTGCCCAAGGACGCATCTCCCTTACTATTTTTGTGAAGTCATCAGCGCTGAAGGGAGACCCATCTTCTTTTAAACCGGAACAGCCGGTGGATATCTCTTCCGGGTCAAGTTCTGCTTGCCATGCCTTTGCCCGGCTCAGGGCGGTGATGGCACCAGCTCTGGCGGTTGATCGCTTTAATTTTCAACCCTTTGTGGCAGCACATACAACTTCTCTAGCACTTCCTTGATGAGGGAAGGTGGTTGCTTCTTATGGCAGGCAGCAGAAATAGCCCGTTCAGCGCCCGTGCACAACTGTTCCACAAGGGTATATACAACTTTAAGCCTTATGCGCATGTCTTGACCTAGCTTGGAGCTTCTGAAGCCTGCATTAGCAAAGGTATTGGTAAACCGGCTAATGATTGTGATAAACTGATGATATAAGTGGAAGTATTATGTTACTTACCAAAGATGGCATCTGTCATGCTTTTGATTTGATGCTTTAAACCGGACAACTCGTCGATTATCGGCTTAAGGGCAGCTTCAGCATCTTCTGCTCTTTTCAATAGAGCTGTCTTCTTGGTGTCCCGGTCGGTTCTTTCAGCACTGAAGTCCCTTTTCAATTTTTCATTGTCTTCTAAAGCGGTCTTCAGCTCTGATTTGGCCTTGGAAGTTTCGGCTTGCTGGGTTGGATGTTCTGCCTCAGATCATTGATTTGGGATTCCTTTGTATTTAATTCAGCCTGCAACATACAAAAGATAGGCAGCATTATGATCATCTTATTTGAAGTCCCAAGCACAATACAAGTATTTTACTTGGCACTTGGGGGCTAATGCACATTGTTCTTTTTGAAGACAAATCTTTAATGACCCGTCTAAGTTTTCTATGACTACAGTTGGTTCATGGGGGCTGCATATTCAGATTTTATTCATAAATATGGTGATAAGTCCCGGCTTAGCCATGCTGATGAAGCCAACCCTTGGGGGCTACATGTGCGAAATTGAGCACTATAATTTGAAGTCCCGGCTTAACTTTCCAGTTTAAACCGGCCCTTGGGGACTACTCATTCTGATTTTACAGATTATACATTACTATGGCATAGCTACAAGATCAACAAGGATATTTAAGTCTACAACATATTCAAGTTTTCATATTCAATAGACTTGGCGGCTGATAAATGTATACTTATATGAGAAGGTTTTGTTAGTGCTTACCTCAAAGCGCTCCTTCATGAGATTAACCAAGCCGGCTTCAAAGTCACGGCTGGTGTGAAGGCGGTTCAGGTAACCCGCGTGAAGCTCATTGGCATTAAATTGAGCATAGCTCTCCAGATCCAGTTTCCACTTGCCTTTGTCAGCAGCTGAGAATTCCTCTTTGGCGTTGTGCTTGGACAAGACGGTGGGGTTACCCGTGCTGTGTAAGTCGTCCCAGTAACTATTATATCTTTAATTTCTTGAACTGGCTGAGCAGGACTGGGCGGCTTAGCATTCTCCAGATCAACATTCATGGAGTCCATGGTGACATGCTGCTCCTCTGGCGGCAGATCATCCATGGCTGCCTCAGAAGTTTGATGAAAAGATTCGGACATTGTTTGCTTCTCCGGGTCGGCAACCTTGGGGTCTTCGGCCGGTTTATTAATCTTCAGCTTCTTACTGGGTTTGGCCATAACACTGAAAGTAAAACACATGATGAGGTTAGTATATCAATTGATTAAGTGTTGAAGTAAACAAGCTTAATGTTCTTACCCAGGTAAAGTCTTGAAAAGAGGGACCTGAGTCCCAGTTGAGTCGCCAGAAGAAGAGTGAAAGGTTCCCTGATAGTTTGAATCAGAAGGGTTAAGAGGTTGTTGAATAAGACCCGCCTTTGGAAAAGCTAAGTCGGAAATTTGTGAAACCTCTGCTCGGCGCTTGCGAGGGACTAGCGTGTTGGGTAAGCCAGAAGATAATATCCCACCGCCGCTATTCCGGGTTGTGCAACGAGCTTCATGTTGTTGTTTCTTCAAAATAAAGTTTCGGCATCAATAAGGTGTATAAAACAAGAGATTCAGAGTCTGACACACTCTCTGTCTAGTCAGAGATTCAGAGTCGGGGGAAAGGATAGTTACCTCTTCAACATCTGCCCGGCTTCCTTCTGCATCATCCTGAGAGTTTTCGGCAGCAATAAGGTGTATAAAACAAGAGCCAAGGGAGTCAAGTTCTAGCTCCGACTCGTCGTCATTCAAAGCGAATAACTCTGTGGTGTTCATCTTCTTCTTAGCGGGCTTTTTTGCTTTGTTCTTGGCCCTGCCCGTCTTGGTCGGCTTATCCTGCAACTTCTTATTCCAAAAGGGAGAATCGACCTGTGGAAATCAAATGGTTATAAGAAGACAGTTTAAGTGAAGAAATGATCAAACCAAAAATTGTTTAAAAGCTTACAGCTGGTGGTTTGTTGAGAACGCAGAAAGGATTCAACCCTGTTTTGCTGCAATTTGCAAAGCTCTCGTTCAGCAGGGACTTGGTCATATCATTGATATCATCATCATTCAGCTCTGTCTGGTTGTGGCGCTGGGGGTCTTTGACATCTCCAATATACTCGCTCATTAAGCCGGGGCGGCAGCTTAAAGGCAGAATTCTCCATGCGACCCACCATCGAACTAGGTCGGTGCCAGTCAAACCATTAGCCATTAAGGCTCTGATTTTTGAAATACGGACATATATTTGGCCCGCTCCTCTGTGCTGATCAGTTCTGGGAGGTGGTGCCTTTTGCTAAGCCGGTGTTCATGATATCCCGGCAGAGGATTTTCCCCTTCTGGAGAGGTATCTTGGCAGTAAAACCATGTTTGGTTCCAGTCCTTAGGGTGACTGGGCAGTTTGGCGGCTAGGAAGGTGGCTTCTTTCCGCCTCTGAATCGAAATACCGCCTAACTCTAGGCCGGGCCCATCTGTGAACTCGGTCTGCCGATTCAGGTAATAGAATTCCCTGAACAACTCTACAGTGGGCTCCTGTTGAACATATACTTCACAAAACACTTGAAAGTTACAAATGTTTGAGATGGAATTGGGCCCGATGTCTTGGGGATGAAGCTTGAAGAAGTGCAGTACATCGCGAAAAAACTTTGTGCCGGGTGGGGTGAAACCCCGGAGCAGATGACCGGTAAAAACGATCACTTCACCTTCCCTGGGCTCAGGAGGGATTTCTGTGCCTGGGACCCTCCAATGGATGACATCTTTTTTGGCTAAGACGCCCATTTGAACATACTCGTTCAGTGTTTCCTTGGTAACCCGGGAGACGACCCAATTGCATGAGGTAACAGATTTGGTCATTTTTGCTGAGGGAAGCCTAAAAAGAAAAATATTGTCGGTTTACGGTTTGTTGTTAAGCCGGTCGCTGATCAAATGATAAGTACGCTACGTAAGGCCGGTGTTATAAAGATCAACATGATTAAACCGGAAGACAATGCCGGGTTATACAGAATGTGAGCACGTACTGGCGGCTTAACAAGGGGACTACTGCTATATGGCGGGTTACGGTTTACCATATAAGCCGCCCGTATGATTACAGTGCGACAGATCTAAAAGTGAATTTTTGCTAAGTGGTGGACAAAAAAGTTCTGCGGATTGGTTCTATAGTTTTGGATCTGCGGCAGTTCAGAAAATAAAGTAAAATTCTAAACCTAAGGTGGCGGCAGCAGAAGAACTCATATGCTCAGATGAGATTTTGTTTAGAGAAGGTATTATGTGCGATTGGAAAGGGATGCTACAACGGCTATCGCACAACTTCAATATTATGTCCAGATCAAACCACGCGTTTTGGAAGGGAGGAATGAAGAACACCGACGAACAACAAAAGGGGAAAAGGGAGTACTTACGGATGTTGATCAACAGCGGAGGCGCGTCGCAGGTTTCTGGTCCGTTCAGATTGATGCAGTGGCCGGACTTGAGGTCGCTGGAGAAAGAGGGTGGCGGCGGAGCTCAGGCTAGCTAGGGCGTCGCGAGGAGGAAGACGAAGACGAGGGGGCAGGGTAAAAAATGAAAAGAAGGACCTCCCGTCCCTATTTATAAGGTAGCGGATAGATGGCATGCGCAGGAATCGAGGAGGCAGAAAAAATTGATTATGTGGCTATAAGGGCGCCTCGATTGTTGGAGGTTCATTAAAAGAATCTGTTGAGATATTTTGGGTTTGTGCGTAATTAATGCGCCTGATGTCATGGCAGGTTACCGTGGTTCTGTGAGCTGACGTCATGGCGGGTTATAACAAGTTCATGAAAGTTGACGATGGAAGATTCTGCTAAAGACAAGCGTTGAAGATTGATGTGAACAAGTTCATATCAACCTGAGGCCTAATGTTGGGGATATAACTACTGGGTATGACCCGCCCAGGAGGGGCCGGGTCATGCCATTGGCGGCTTAAGATGAAGAGGCCCAAGAAGATATGAAGATGGCGGTTCATAGAGCAAGCTTATTGAAGGCCCAAGACTCGGGGACGACTTGAGGCCCACGGATGTAAGCCGCCATATGTTTAACTTGTATTGTAAGACAAGCTTAATTAGATACCGAGCCGAACACGTTTTGTATGACCCAGTCGGGACTCTGTAAGCCGCTGGGCATCAACCTGTATATAAAGGGGTGACCCAGCGGCGGGTTAACTCAAGGAACAACTCATCGAGAACTAGGTCAAGCGTATTCGCTCCCTGATAATCAAAACCCAAGCAATACAACCTAAAGCAGGACTAGGCTTTTACCTCGTTGAGAGGGGCCGAACCTGGGAACTTTCTGTGTCCTTTGTCCCGTTTAACCCCTTCAAGCTAACCTAGTTGCAATGGCTCCACACTTAAGTCCTTTCGCTAGGGCATCTGCCGTGTTAAGTCCACGACAGCATTTGTTGATCTCGAAGTTGTCCATGCATCTCTATGAAGTTGACAACATGCAAAGTCAGCATAGCATCTCGAGTTATCTAAAGATGAATAAGTTGTCGATGCATCTCTAGGAAGTATACTATATTATCTCTCGAGTTATCTAAAGATGAATAAGTTGTCGATGCATCCCCCCCCCCACACACACACGCACACACTTTATCATGTTCCACCGTCTCGCCACCTTCCTCTTGCTCATCCTACTCAGCCGGCTTGTGACCCCAGACCTCTTGCCATGTCTTCTTCCTCATTCTATTCACAAAACAAGCTCTTGCCCCGTTTATTATAGATTCTATCTTCCATATTTGTTGTCGCTTTGATGCCAACATCACGATAAGGTACTATCCCAAGCCCTGGCTCCGTTGGTTTTACCCCCCAAAGGTGGCCGGTCACCCATATGGCCACATTCTCTAATTCTCAAAAAAGAAAAAAAATTGGCCACATTATCTCCAAAAGACCAAGGAGCGAACATTTGAAGAGTAGATTTTTCATTTACTAAATTAATTTTGGCTTCCAGACAAGTATAACCATATATAATTCACCAATGAAAATAGCTATCGTCTGAACCGTTCAAACCACCAGCAATTGCTAACTAGAATCTCCCTAAAAACAAGGCCACCGACTAATTAACGGTGTGTTCAAAGTTAGCCAAGAGACTCGTTCATCTCCAACAACCTTGCCGCCCACTCATATCACGGACATGCACGCACGTAGAGAGAGAGGCCTCGACATGCCGCCCACCACCAACTCTTCTTCAACCTCCGACCCCCCAGATTAGCTAGCCTGCTAATCCGGGCTATAAGACCCCCCCTCCATTCCCCCCTTCTTCCCCACGCAAGCATCAAGGGCACGAATAAGCAATCCCAGCTTTGCTAATAAGCCCTTGTTCTTCCTCATCTCCCTCTTTCGACTTTCTCAGGTCATGGAGATGAAGAAGATTGCCTGCGCCGTCCTCATCGCCGCATCGGCGACCGTTGCCCTCGCCGCCGATGGTCCGGCCCTTGCCCCGGCGGGAGCCACGGCGGGAGCCCCGGCGGGAGCCTCCGCAGCAACCGGCGCCTTCCCGGCCGTCGGCGCGGTGCTCGGCGCCTCCGTACTCTCCTTCTTTGCTTACTACATGCAGTAAGTAAGCGAAGGAAGATACGTGCACCTGGAGGAGGATGAAGAGGACAAATGCTGCTGGTGCTTCCTGTATTTTCGTTAATTTGATGTGTGTCGTTTTTCGTTTTTGTGATACATGTACCTTTGATTTGGTTTGAAACTGGATTACTTGACCATATGTTGATTGATCCATTTATTTCATTAATGGAAATTTTCACTCTTCATTCATTTGGTTGCCTTTTCTTACCGCGTACTATAGGTTGACGTACACAGCCGATCCGCCCGTCACACACACCCCTCCTCCTGGGCCTGGCCCATTTCTTTTCTTTTTTCTAACCCTCAAAAAATAGGCGCATGGAGTAGGATTTGAACTCCAGACCTTATGGTTCATTTTCACCTACTATAATCAACTAGGACAACTCACTTGTTATGCATAAATACTTCTTTTACTCTTATTATTGTTTATTTTCTCAGACTACTAATGAGAAAGCTTTGGCTGGTTGGATTTGACTTGAGAACGTGGCTTTTCATATAGTTTGCACATAACAAACGAAACTAATTCCAATTTGTTCCCTAAAACTATCCAGCAGAAATTAAGTGCGCTTCTAAAATCATGCGAGTATAAATTGAGAGTCTGTTTGTTTCTCATTTGCTTTAGGAAATTATGTTCAATAAAATTTTGTACGCCATATATGCTACTAAAATCAGACGCATATTAAATTTGCTTCCACCGTCATGAAAATGTGCTTCCTTTAGTTAATCAAATTGCTTAAAATTTAAAATATGTTCGAACTTAACCAAAAGTTCTTTTGTGTTGGATAAAATTATTTATCCTATCACATCTCGAACAGGGAATTTGCTTGCTCGCGATGAATACCAAATTTTCTTTGAGGCAACATGCGTTTTCACAATGAAATCATGTTTTAATCAATTCGAGAATTTACTCGTGGTGCAACTAAAATATGCTTCTGTTCTTTTTTTTTGCAAGGAATTAAAATATGCATCGACTTAACACAAAATGTTATCTATATAATTATTATTCATCCATCATAGCTCAGTTAGAGATTTTTCTTCCATGAGATAGATACATGAGTCCAATGTAATATAATATTCTCATTTCCAATCACAGTAAAAATTGGGCGCTCTAATTGTACATTTTGCTTCCATCATGGTTCAAATTTTAGAAATTTGGGTCACTTCATGGATGTCCCAAAAACACCATGTTTAACGGAGGGTGGTCGGCTAGGACAGAAATCTCCATTTGAGAGCACATTTTTTTGGCATCCATCAAATGACGCCAATATTTATTTCCATGAGCTTATATGACCACCGTGCCAAGTTGTTTTAGTTTTTGACAAATTTTGCATTTTCTAGAGTTTTCTCGGGCAAAAAGCTCATAAATGGCGAGCGTGTCACAACTTGCATACAATTTTGGAAATCGTTCAAATCTGACCTGGATGCCTACCATGGGCATTCCCACCTACTTGCAAGATTTGGGATCATTTGAAGGATGTACAGACATAGACCATGACCAACGGAGGGTACCCGGCTAGGCCAGAAGGCTTCGTCTGAGAGCACGATGTTTCCTGATATCTTTCAAATGACCCCAATTTTTTCTATGCCTTGTATGATCAATTCAAGACATCATACCAAGTTGTTTTGGTTTTCGATAATTTTTGCATTTTCTGGAGTTTTCTCGGTCAAAAAAGGTCGATAAAATGACCGGACGATGTCGCATAACTTGCATCTGAAGTCGGAAATCGTTCAAACCTGACATGGATGCCTACCATGGGCATCCACACCTTCTTGCAAAATGTTGGTTCATTTCAAGAATATCCAATACTAGACCATGTTCAACATAGGGTGTCCGGATAGGCAGAAGGTTCCGGTTTTGGGAACCTTTCAGAAGGTTCCTGAATCGCTTTTCTGACTGGTTTCCCTTTTAATATTTTATTTTTTGTTTTTTTGTTTTTCATGTTTATTTTTATGCTTTTTTGTTTATTTTCACAAAAAAATTCACAAATTTTGTTCATAAATTCAATAAAAGTTCCCGATGAAAAAGATTTAGAAAATCTGTTTATTTTTACCATGTTTGAGAAAACATGTTTCATGATAGCAAGTGTGTGTGTGCATTCATATACTAGGCACGGTAAACGAATGCAAGTTTTCTTCCATCGATACAGTAGTTGACCCTTATACATTTCCTGCTTCTAAATATCACGAGCGGCAGCGTAGTCGGGTGGTAAACAGTGTAATCATGATGATGAGGTTACAAATTTGTTCCCAAATTCAAAAATTATTCTTGATTTCAACAGTTGTTACATAAATTCAATAAATGTTTGGAGGATTTCAAAATAATGTTCGCACTTTAAATAAATTGTTTGTAGTTTTCTAAAATGATCGTGTTTTCAGTTTTGTTCCTGTTTTTCGAAACAAATTTTTGAGATTCCCAAAAAATCTAGTTTTCACAAATATTTTATTTTTTTAAATCACAAATTTGAAAATGTCGCATTTCCCAAAAGTTGTTCACAATTTCAAAAAATGTTATCATTTTCAATTTTGTTCATTTCCTATTTCCCAAAAAACGTTCACTTTTTCACAAAATGTTCTAGTTTCTTTTAATCATAGATTTTTTTAAATGATCGCGTTTCCAAAAAATCCAAAAAGTAAATGAGATCAGATTTTTTAAATATCATGACTTATGGTTCATATAGACCGGGCTACCTTTTTGGACACAAAATCTCAGTTAGTATAGTGGCTACCGAAATGGTAGACTGGCGTCAGGTCCCAAGTTCGTTCCCTGTCGCACACTTTTGTTTATCTTAATTTTCTAAGCTCATGTTTTAAGTTATGCCAGGACATTAAGTTTCTTAAAGTTACGCATTGATAATTCAATAACAAAGGTTCGAAGGCACAATGGCTAGCACAACGCACTCCTCACATAGAGGATGCAGGTTCGAATCCAGTAGCCATCCTTTTTTGTAACAAATTTTCTCCCCGCATCAATAAATGGGCCGGCCCAGGTGAGCCGCCATGTATCGGAGGTCGACGTACTTTAAAGAAAAGACCATCCCGCCCTTTATTATGAAGATGTATGGAGTAATCTCAGCCATCGATGTGTTTAAGGGGGGTCTACCGAAGCAGAAGTGTATACTATGTAAACGATGTGAGATTTTGATTGTTCTACTGTATCACCTTTATCATCTTAAAACTTATAGGGCACATTTTATAATTAATTAGAGCATAAAAGGAAGAAAAGAAAACATCTGCTTACAAGATCCTAGCAAAAGAGAGAATGCTTTATTAATATAAGGCCATTACTTTTATTTCTCATAAGATGAAACTACTAAGATATATTTCATGCCATCCGTTGATGCATCCTCTGATCATATAGCATGTGAATCACCCAACTCTTGGAACCACAATCACCTTGGCGTTTGCATAGTCACCATTGGGCTGGGAAGCCACAAAGATCCTAACGCGATTGCAACAGTAGTCACCGGTAACGACGACATCTTGGGGAATGTAAATCGCATCGGTGGAAGGTCTCTCTTTCTCAATCACATCTTTTGCCTCCTTGCCCTTCCTGCCCAACAACTCTGGCCAGATCAACTTGCCCGCTGTTGTGCATGCACAGTAACAATGAAATATTAGTAATGTGGTTTAACCTCTGAACTAAAACAGTACGGCTATATAAGACTAAAAAAAATTAAGCGATGGAAATATGCGAAAGTTGAAGCATGAACACAAGAACTCTTACGGCATTGGCCAGTGATAGGGGAGCTGCAGGTCCCTTCAACATGGTATGACATGGTTGCTAAACTTTCTTCTGTTGTGTGGAAGATGACAGCCGGGTACAATCGTGTATTTATATGCAAAACTTGTAATAAGTGATTCGTTAATGCATTACAAATATTGTCTCATTCATCACAATACAGCCAGGCAATTTCCGTTGGCCAGACACACCTACTAATCAAATTAAGAGAGTAAATATACATAATGGGTATAATGGTGTATTAAAATTACCGAGGATTGAGGTGACTAAAAATAGGCTAGTGCGAGCTGATTTAGTATTGAATTATAAAATTACTTGCAATTGTTATTCATGATTTAGTATTTAACACGTTCAGTTTGTCTAATTCACATCTAAATGTTTTTTTAAGGATGTCACATCTAAGCTCCCACAAATATATAATGCAGCAACACGAAATAAAAAAATTAGGACAAAAAAATAGACCACAGACAGAGTGGACATCAGCTTAGATGTGACATAATTATGTCACATCTAGATGTGTCCTAACACGTTTTATGGCCAGGATCTATTTGTTTATTCTCTTGATTTGACTCGGTGCATTTGCATACCCTTCGGGCAATCATGGATAGCGGCCTCGCAATGTATCATCATGGGTTTGAAGCATACTCCGATGCAAGACGAAGAGGGCATGATTGAAGAAGTTTTGTAGCCGATCTTCTTGAAAACTTGGATGTGTTAGAGGGATAAAAATAAATATTAAGGTCTACGGCACATTATCAACGTGATTTCCTTTTAGTCTCTTATTTACTTAAACAGTTTGTCTAATTCACATCTAGTTGTTTTTTAAGAATGTCACAGCTAAACTCCCACAAATATATAATGCAGAAACAAGAAAAAAAAACTAGGACAAAAAAAAAAGATCACAAACAGAGTGGACATCAGCTTAGATGTGACATAACTATGTCACATCTAGATGTGTCCTAGACAGATCCTTACTTAAAAATGATAATTTCCTATTTTGGACCCACGTTTATGGCCAGGATTTGTTTACTTATTCTCTTGATCTTTTTTGTTGTGTTTTTGCTAATGGTTTTTCTCTTGATCTGACTCAGTGTTTTGCATACCCTTCCGTAGTGTGGCTCAAACTAGATCATTGTGTCTGCCATAGGACTCTGGTACAGAATGTCCGGCAGAGGACGATTATGAGAGTAAGCATGGATCAGTGGCCGGGATCAATGATCTTCGATGGTGGGCATGGACCGCCTCACTTGTTAATGTCAAAATCCATCGATTAGCACCATGGACTTGAAGCATACACCGATGCGAGAAGAAGAAAGTAAAATCGAAGAGTGTTGTAGCCTAGTTTCTTAAAACTTGTAGGGGCTAGAAAGATATATTGAAGATCATTACGCTCATTATCAAAATGATTTCCTTTTAGTTCTCTCAAAATTTTCATTGTTTTATCAATTTCTAACTCACGGTGACCTCTGTCAATTCTCCACTTGATTTTTGAGTAAACCAACGCAAAGTTCCGTTTGAGTAGGCCAATGCAGGAGTTGCCACAAAAATCACACGCCATTTTTTGTTGTAAAATCAACAGAGAATTAGTTAATCCCAGACAACTCCTAGCCGCAAATTCGCCGGTCATGGTGTACATTGGGGAGCATAACTGCAACCGTCTTTGCATTGCAGCTAAGAAATTGCTTCGGCCTCCTCTGCGCTAGAGAGACTTAACAAACCTATCTGCGCACCTTTGCATGATGCAAAGGAAGCCATGGAGGAGAGTCTTTAGGCTTGTTCGGTTACACCTCCTCCCAAGGGGATTGAAGAGGATTAGAGTGGATTTTAACTTGCAGGGGAATTAATCCCTGCCAATCGAACAGGGCCTTAAGGGGACGTGCAGAGAAGAAGCTTGGGCATCGCTACCCTGCGGACTTGGTGGACGGCAAGCAACAAGCTTCGCATGGAGAAACGCCCAATGAACAGTGAACAAATTATGTGGCAGATCAAGCGGACAGCATGGGAATACAAGAAATTCTTCGTTGCGAAGAAGACGGCACCGCAAAAGGCTGATCATGTGTGGGAAAAACCAGCACCGGGTGTGCTCAAAATCAACTCTGATGGGTGTTTTAATCCTGAATCTTCTGACGGTGGTTGGGGCTTCGTTACTCGATGCGGAGGGAGATGTGTGGTGGACTCGTATTGACCATGCACAAGATGCCCTACAGACTGAAACAGAGGCATGCATCCATGCTATGGAGACTGGAGAGCATTAACCATGCCATTGTGGAAACGATAGCCCAGGAGTTTGGCATCAGCCATGCCATTGTGGAAACTGACGCTGCTGCACAATTGGCTACTTTCATATTTCCCCTTGCCCACGGGCTTGTAACAAGGTGGCAGACGTTCTAGCGCTGTTCTTTGGTTGCCGGCGATATTGCTCGGCACCTTGTTAATGGAATGAGAATTTCCAAGCTCAAAAACGAAAACATGAAAGCAGGAATAACATTCACTAACATCGATTATCACCAACTAGGTATGGTACTAGTAGACATTGTGTTTAAGCCTTCCCCTGTTTTATTTGGTTCATGATTGAGACTGACTGGTTACAAGAACAGCACGACTTCAGATTAGCTAACATCTGCCGCCAAAGCATTCTCTTGGAACTTGGATTGAGCAGACGATACCGGCGGTCAGCACATAATAATTAACTCAGTTGAGCAGGGCGTCGATCTTGTCCCCGACGTTGGCCTCGTCGTCCTCGAGGCGGCCCGCGGCGGCGCCCTTGTCCCACCGCAGCAGCGTCGGCACGCCCTTGAGCGCGAACCGCGGGTCCACCCTCCACGGGTGGGCCGGGTCCCTCCACGTGGGCTTGTCGCCGACGAACGCGCGCAGGAGCACCACGTCCTTGCCCAGCGACTCCAGCTTCTCGTAGATCACCGGCTCCGCCACGTTGCAGTCTGCACGCACGCACGCCACCCAAATCCACTTTGGATCAGCCAGCAGGGGTCGTGTTTAATAATTCGATACTTGGGGAAGGGGATGGGTAGGTTACCCGGGCACCAGGTGAGGGAGGAGGAGGGCTCGCGGTCGGCGAGGAAGAGCAGCAGCTTCAGCTTGCCGCTGTCGTCGTCGCCGGCGAAGAGCCGCTCGAAGTGGCCGTCGAAGTCGGCCACCGTCGCGTCGACCTTCTCCACCGTCATCTCGGCAGCGGCAGGCGAGAAGGAAGATCGGAAGCTTGGAGGGGAAGATGGGGATTGCTGGGGAGTCAGAGGAAAGAAGACGGCCGACTCTTTATTACCCGTGCTCCACGGGATGGCGTGCCCCGAGTATCTATTTCTTCGGATTCTCCTTTGTCTCTGTCTCACTGACGGGTGGACCCACCGCTCGCCCCGCGTGCCGCTTACGCGTACTGGAATCTGATCCTCCGGCCGGCCCAGCACCAGCCCATTAGCATAAGCAGAAGAGACCCAAGACCCTAATCTGGCCCATTAGCTTCCCGTAAGCCAAATTCTGCAACGCTGCAAATCAGACTCGCTCCACTAAAAAAACAGTTCATGCTTTCGTCCCCATCTTCCCGAAAAGCTCCGGCCGGCGTCCCGCCCTCTCCCCGCCGTCGATCCGCCAACCCAGTGGCCGTCATGCGCGACCCGGCGGAGATCCGCAGCCTCCCCATCGACATCGCCTTCGCCCGCCTGCAGGAGTGGCTGGTCGACCGAAAGCGGGTGCCGCAGGACTGGCGGAAGCGCCTTGCCGCCATCCGCGCCCGCCTCGCCGCCGCCTTCTCCTCCCTCCCGCGGGACCTCCACCCCTACCTCCAAACCCTCGAGCTCGAAGGTAACTCCTCCCTATCAGGCTTAGCTCTCGGTTCGGTTGCGCAGCGTCTGTATAAGTTTGGCGAAATCCCCACGGCGAAACCCTCGCCTAGTCACTTTTACGAGTGTCCTTAGTTCCGCAGCCCACTATTTCTGTATGCGTGGAATCTAATTCTATACTTGTGTTCTCCTTTCGTCCGGTAGAAATTGGGTACCTTGAGGCAAAGAAGATATACAGCATACTCCTGGAATCCAACACCGATAGCAGGAACATTTTTGGCCGCCTGACAGGCTCCGCGGTACGATTTACTAATTTGTTGTTTAGATAAATGTACCTGCGAGCATGGGGGTTGACATATGTTCTGATGCATATGGTATGTTTAGGGCGAATGGGAGTCGATCGTTAAAGCTTATGAGAAGGACCATGTTTTCCTTGGAGAGGCAGCTCAGATCATGGTCCAGAATGTGAACTATGACATGTACTAAGTCTTTCCTTGATCTCTCATTTGGGTTATTTTTGTGCTTAACTTGGCATCTTTCATGTTTAATTTTAATCTGTTATTTTCGTTACCTCAAGACCATATCAGAGGAAACAGATGCAGAAGACTCAGCAGCAGCTAGCAGAACTGGACCGCAGGGAGGCTGACATTAAGCGACTTGCTGCTCTTTCAGCAACTAGGTATGCGGAAGCTTGCCAGGAGCTTGGTCTGCAGGTTAGCTTCTCTATCTGAGAGAAACTCTTTTGGCCTTTTGGGTTCATGGGTGTTGGTATTGTTGCTTACTGTGTTGTATTCATGTGCTGCTTGCTTTGACTTTTATCTGTAGGGGATAGATGTGCGGCAAGAACTGATAGAATCTGCAAAAACACTTCCATCAACATTTAGCAAAATCTTGGAAGTCCTGAACAGTGATACTGTCTCACAGGCCATGGGGTACTATACAACTTTTGTTAGGGACTGCCATACAGAGGATAAGGTATAGCCAGTATTACGAGGAACATAACAGATATTGGTTCTGGAAATTGCTATACGACTCCTGTGAATTTTAACCCTGTGTTTATTGATTTAGGAGAACTACAAGTCTGTGGTACACAATCTGAAACAGTTGCAAGCTAATCCTCCTTCCTTGCACGTCTCAGTATGTAAAGAGGTGCAGAATTCACTTGGAACAGCAATGGACGGAGGAGAACCCATCGACTCTAATGTTCCTGCAGATGATATTGATTGGGACATTTCAGTGGATAATAATGGTATTGACTGGGACATTGGTGCGGTGGAACAACCTGTGGAAGAATCTGGCAATGGTTTTGGGTCTTATGAAATTATTGATGCCAATATAGAGTTGGCAGACTCTGAAACTTACGGTGTTGGTGCTTCAGCCTATCCATCTGCAGACAAAGAAGGCCTTACGTGTGATACATCCGAGAATCAGATTTGCTGGGACATCTCAACTGATAATCCTGAAGAAAGTGCTACTGTCGAGAACGCCCCAACTGAATCAGGGCAATATGAATGTTTAACTGAGGAAAGAAGTCAGTTGCTGGAGAAGGAGTACAGAAATAATATCCTGGATGATTTACTTGAGGTATTTGACATTTTTAATGCCCCCTTCTAGACCTTATAAGTGTAAATGCTTTAGATGCATGTCGTATAATTACAACAATTATCCATTCTAAAGTCTTATGTTTTGTATATCAAAGGTCTCTCTTTAAGTAATTACGATGATAGTATTGTTATTGCACCTTTACAAGGCTGCTTTGCCAACCTGTCCCTTTTTAGTAATAAGCAAATTAACCAATATTTTAGCTTCTTTTTTTTGTCCGAGGTTAGCTCATGATTTCTGACACTTGAAACAGGTAAAATCATTTTTGATCCTGCGCTCAGCGGAGATGAGAAATGCTGATACATCATCTCTACAGCATCAGGTGCAAGCAGTCTCACCTTTCGTTCTCCAACAGTATGCTCCTGAACGTTTGGAGAATATGCTTGTAGAAGTTTCCTCAGCAATCTCTCTGCTCACCAACCAGAAAACTCTTGACCTTATAATGATCCTCAACTCTAAAAGGTAAGAAGGTTTACCTTGAAAGTTCACACTCTTGCTTATCCTATATACCTAAACAAATGATACTGACTTGTGTCTTCCATTGTTGCTACAGTAATGCACTTATTATTCCTTGTAGTGTTGTCTCGAAGGCTCAAATTAACACAGTCTTCCCTAGCAAATACATATTCCTTCTAACATTTCCTTAACTGACATTGCTTCCTTTCCTGTTCCAAGGTTTTTGGACAGATTGGTGTCAACCTTAGAGGAAAAGAAACATCATGAGGTGAAACTGCGAGAAGGCTTAGGTGATTTGTCAGTTAAGCGTATGGAGCTGCAAAATGCACTATCATCATCCTGGCCGAAGCAAGTATGTGATATTTTTTTTCTATCATAGCGTTTGATTACACGTATATTATTGTTCTCAGTGGTCCGCACTTACGTCACTTACCCTAAAAGCTTTCCATCCAAAGTGGTCTTGCGAAGAACTGCATTCTTACTTCTAATTTAAATTTGCTGAAGGACTAGTTTTTGGTCCATCGTGGGCTAATAAATCCAAACACTATTACTTTCCTTGTTCTTTCTGTACTCAACCTGTATGTTAACAGTTTTACTTTTCTAATGTTAGGAGGCAGCAATTACAAAAACAAGGGAACTAAAGAAGCTCTCTGAGGCAACGCTTTCATCTATGTTCGATAGCAGGCCAGTGCATATAATCGGAGAGATTAATAATTTACTGAGTTCAAGTGTTAGTCAGTTAGCTGGGTGATTTGATTGATTGTACCTTCGTCCCTGAACTAAAATAAACGATATGTAAAGCAGGTTGAATATCTTATGGTATATACTTTTGCAACGTATAGTCCTTGTTCTTCTGATGATTTTCTGCCATAAATCTTCTTAAACTATGTATGGCTTTAATTGCATTTTGAATATCAGACTCAGCCTTATGAATATGCTCTGCAGTCTACATAATAGGGCACTAGAAACGCAACATGAGTGCAGTGCAGAATGCAGTTAAATTGGCCGGTGAATAATGTCATGTCGTTTCGAAAAGGTCAATTTTATCAATCATTTCAATCAAGTTCCTGAAAAATGCTAGCTGGTATTTGATCGCTCACCCAACATAAGTATTTATATGACCTAAGTAGCAAATGATAAGGCCTGATTTCAGTGCTAAACTATTGCTATGCTGTGATTTACTGGAAGCAACTGGAACATCTATTGCTTGTTTAGTGCTTACAAATGCCATGTTTTCATTCCAATACGTTTTTAAATTGGTATGCGATCAAGGCGGACTACATCTGTTATCCCTTACTTAAGTGTTATTACATTGGAAACAGTAGCATGTTCCGGAAATTACAATGAAGTTACCCATACTATATTAGGTACAAGTGAGCTACTCAGAGTATTATACTAATGAATGCTAGCCATCACAATAGGATGTATCCATTATGCTGACACTGTACTACATAAAAGAGTTGGGCTTATACAACATAAATTTTAGTGATGAAGAAACTTCTGAAACCATTGGCTTGATCGCTTTGGATATCGTTTCAGACCATCCTTGTAGCTGATGTAGTTAAGACCAAACCGAACACTATAACCATCCACCCACTCGAAGTTGTCAAATAGCGACCATGCAAAGTATCCTCGCACGTCAACTCCTTGCCTGACATGTTATGCAGATACTTCATTGTTTTGGCATAAATCGAGTTAAAGCATTGTGATATTACTCCCTCCGCCCATAATATAAGAGCGTTTTTGACACTACACTAGTGTCAAAAATGCTCTTATATTATGGGACGGAGGGAGTAGTTATTAACGAATCTAATTATCTACATGTAGTCAATCTTCAAACTTACTTTAGGGCTCTTTGAACATAGAATATGTGTTGCTGGTAGAATTCTATTCTGGTATTGTCAATTAAGGCTTCTTGAAGAGGTAAATTTTCATTGTTAATTTCATCAACACCTGCAATACGAGTGTTTCTTCAAGTAAGCAGTGGAGCAAATTGGCATTGTTTGCAGTTATGCTTTTCTACCATTTTCTGTGATGTAGATAGTAGGGTTGTTATATGTCTTCTTGGTATATAGCAGTAGTTCTTCTATTCCTCTTGGATAGATATAGAGCCAAGAAGAGCCAGCCTGGAGACAAATATATTCCCGTTAAATAGCACAGTATAAAACTAGACCGGGTTACAAATGTCCAACATGAATGAAGATGATATGTCTGTGAGCAAGTCATACCTTTGGGCCAATATACGTTCCATTTCTTTCCACTGTTGCATGCGGAGAAACTATTAGCTCACCTGATCTATTCGAAAGCAGAATAAAGATCAGATAGCTTACATACCTCTTTGATCAGTTTGTGAATCAGTACTGTAGCTTTCTTTACTATTGCTTTTGTGTTTAGTATTCCGAGCATATCTTGCTGAATAGTAATTAAGGCCAATGAAATCAAATGATCCTTTTACAACCCTTGCCTGCTCTTTTGTGAATTTTGGTAATCTGTTACCAACTAGTGTTTTCATGCTGAGTGGATAATGTCCCTTGGTTAAGGGATCCATGAACCTGTTCAATTTATGAATGAGTTATGTGAATAAAAAAGTTACAATAATTTGCCAATTGTAGTGGCTTGAAACTTCATGGATAAACCTGAAGTACATGTTGGATTTACTGAACTCACCATCCATACATGAAGTCCAATGCACGCTTGGAAGCATCCTTGTCTTCTTTGGAATTTGAGTAGGGAATTATCCAATTACTAACTATTGTAATGCTGATCTTCCCTTTTTGCTCAATCTGTGTGATTAATGACTAATTGATTTATCACTGTAAAATAACAAGCTGGCAAAATGTATGGATGTTTGTTAATAAAAACTATTTAGACTTTCCTTGTTCCTGTTAGGAGATGCCATTGTATTTTCTATGGTCGATATTTAACTAGAAGATCTGTGGCAACTGACAGTTTTGTATACATCGAAAGCTGCCAGTCCTTACTTCTGAGAGTAGATTGTGTAGGCAATGTTTCTGGTGTTTTGGTTCTACTGCAAGGAACTTCATATGGCCATAAGTTAGAAGATTTATGCTAATACTGTATATACTGTTCACATGCTAGAATGTGTTTTAATCTATTTACCATAGTTCTTCACCTGTATTTTGTTACTGAAAATAACCACAGTGAAGAAATCCAAGTCGTACCTGGTATTTGTCTCTGTACACTTGAACTGCTGCTGCATGAGCCAGAAGTTGATTATGAGCTACTATATAAGGTTCCCTTCCCGAGTCTCCCATGCTACAACCTGGCTTTGCCGAAGACGAGCATCTACCAGGTGCGTATGTACCACTAGAATAGCCACCAATACTGAAACTCCAAGGCTCGTTGAATGTTATCCAGTACTTTACCCTGTCACCAAACTCCCTGAAGCAGATGCTGGCATAGTCCTTGAAATCTTCCCTGATAATGTTGGCACAGCTTGAATAAGTTCAGATTTGTTTTCTTTTTCTTAGAATATCATCTTGTTTCTTGTTGTTGACCAGAGTAATGAGTTTGGATCCATGAACAAATATTCATGAATCGATAGGTCATGTTTTACTTACACAATAAGCTGGCTTAAGAAGCCACCGTACTGCTGTTCTAATACTTGCGGGGAGTCCCAGTGAAAAAGGGTCACAAATGGTTCAATACCTGCATTGTTGGTTAGACATTATAGGATGCAAACACATAATAATACCAGAAAAACAACTTTTACCTTCCGAAATGAGTTTATCGATGAGATTGTTGTAGTAATTGATTCCTTCCATGTTGACCCCTCCACTCAATTTCCCACCTGTACCCATGGTACCATTGCATGAGCTAGTTGATTGTGATCAATATATATTTCTTGTTAATCTAGATCGATTCTCAGTTAGAAGTGTGTCAGGGTTTCGGTGCATATCAGTGGGAAAGGTTTGCAAGTTTTGGCTGTAGTAACGAATGGTTAGCTGGCTTTGTTTAAAACATGTGGGATTAGTTGCGCACTTCACATCTGGAGTGTATTTAACTATAAGGTCATCAAGATTCTTTTACCATTAGCCGAGAATATAAGCCCTACATGTATAAGAAAACTGTAAAAGGTTATGAGAATACTTACTAGGCAGAATAAAGGTTATGAGAATACTTACTAGGCAAAATTCGTGACCAAGAAAGAGAAAATCTATAGGCATTAAAGCCCAAATCCTTCATGATGTTGACATCGTCCTACACAAACAAGGTGGATGACACCTGATAGTATTAGGCATTGAGGTGAATATATATAAGTGGTCACTAGTTAGCATAATCAGTATAAGCACTACCTTGTACCGGTGGTAGGAGTCTATTGCTACATCTCCATTGCTTCCATTTGCTATCTTTTCTGAATTTAGAAATTAGAGGAACTTTGATTACAAATTACCATAGCTAGTCTGAAACTCTGAACATGAATGAATTAACATTGAGATTACGAAAGCACTTCTTTCATGCATAGGTAAACCGTCTTGAGTTATGGAGCAGATGCTAAAGGTGAGACACTGGCCAGCATCAATGCTAAGGGATATGAGGATAGGCGCTAGGATCAAAATGCTTGCCGGCAGCGCTAAGCTTAGCATTCAGTACAAAGCTAAAAAGTTATTTAAATCAGTTCATGTATATCGTTTAGTGTAAATGATTTATTTTGGGTCCTTAACACCTACAGGTGGTGCTAGGAGATATGACAAATGAAGCTTAAAGATGTAACTGTAGATAGAAAACTGATGTGTCTATCTTAGCGTCCAAAGTATGGCTGCTAAGGGTGCAGATGATCTCTAAAGGGCACAGCAGTGAGCCAAAGCCAAAAAATAAAGTCTTTTTTGGAGAGCGGCGATTTGGTGCCCGGGCTCAGATGAGCCCGGGCATGAACAGTACTGCGATTTGAAATAGAATAGTTCAAAAAATTCCAATATTTTTGTGGTGCAAGATGCTCCTGTGCGCGAACGCCGTGCAAAATTTTGTGAAGTTTGGACATTTGAGCAGCTCGTGGCAAAAAAGACAAATTTCAGATGTCTAAGAAACTTTTGAAAATCTCACTGTTCATGCCTGATTTTTTCTTTTTTACCACAAGCTAGTCGAATGTCCAAATTTCACTGAATTTTGCATGGAGTTCACGCACAGGAGCATCTTGCACCACAATTTTTTTTGGAATTTTATAAACTTTCCTTCTATTTTAAATCGAGGTACTGTTCACCGGGCTCATGTGAGCCTGGGCTCTGGGTTGAATTATCATCTTTTTTGTTGCTATTTTCACATGAGGTAACTGAAGTAGCGTAAGAAGAGTGATTGTTTAAACTATTAAACGTTTAAATCGTTTTTTCTCTTTACGTTTGCTTTTGTCTTTTGGCTGTGCTTGTTGGTAGGTGCGTATGAACATTGGTGCCCCTTTACAAGCTATGCGCCTATGACCTTTCTGAATAATGAATTAAACGTTTACTTCAAGAAGACAAGCTGTGACGTTTACTTCTGCAAATCACCAGGCATCTCATGCCATGTACCCTGGTAAGTAGTTGCAGAATTTGGAAAACAATAGTACTAGAATAGGAATGCGTTTACTTCAGTGGGATGTATTAGCTTGTTTACTACTCCCTTCGTCCCATGATATAAGAGCGTTTTTGACACTACACACTAGTGTCAAAAACGCTAACCTCACCGGCCAGAGAGGCTGGCATGAACCTACACCAAACGAGCCATCAACAGCCATGTAGCTGGCAAAGTTGAGATGAGGAGGCTCGAGAAAACTTCATTTGCCAGATCGGCTAAAGGGAGGCCTGCTACGCCAAAAGCGAGAAGAACTCCATCCCTTTCCTTTTGACATCCCCATGCCGCCACACCACAGGGGGGACATGGGGACGCTAAAAAAGGGATCCTATCACTATCAACTAATTTGTTACGATCTAGGATAATAAGCTCATGAGCTTGGTCTTACTTCACCCTAAACGAAAGAAGACTTCCATATCCAAGTTTAGCTCAGACGTAGCTGCCTTCTTCTTGGGCGTGAAGAAGTGTCAAACCAAAATACCCATTAAGCATAAGCATTAGCTCTCCCACCAACATAAAAAACCATTGTGTAACCCTACTAAAAACCCTAAGGCGGGGAAAAACTAAAGCTCTATCCGGTAGATCGTGCTCTCCCCGCACCCCCACATCAGGAGAGCCGGTCGAGGAGGAGACGGGGCGACGACATAACATCGTAGGAGGGGGTGGCGACATGGTGCGTCAAAAAAGAAAAATCATCCCTATGGTTTGGAGAGGAGAGAGATGTCCCGAGTGTAGAAACGTTTACTTCTGCAAATCACCAGGCATCTCATGCTATGTACCCTGGTAAGTAGTTGCAGAGATTTGGAAAACAATAGTACTAGAATAGGAATGCGTTTACTTCACAGTGGGATGTATTAGCTTGTTTACTACTCCCTTCGTCCCATAATATAAGAGCGTTTTTGACACTACACACTAGTGTTAAAAACGCTTTTATATTATGGGACGGAGGGAGTAGTATTTGACAAAACTAAGGACAGCTTAGAAAACAAAGACGGAACACCGAGTGATCTTGTGCATAAGCAGAAACAAGGACCTGGGTGATTGTGAGTGAAGGCGTCCCAGATGCTGGGTCCTCTGCCGCCTTCCCTCACAGCACCTTCATACTGCACCAGCGTGACACAAGGCGCGTCAGAGCGAATCGCCCGCGCTTCTCTTCCTGCAATCTCCAGATTGTTCTAGAACTTACCTGGTATGCCGAAGAGGCCGTGCCGAAGAGAAAGTCCCTGGGGAACTGACTCCTTGCTACCTTGCCTGGGTTCACGTCGGCCTGTGCCGCCACCGCCGTCGAGGAAAGCAAGATGATCATGAGTATTAGGGACATGGCTGTGCGTGCTCCTCTAGCTTCTTTCTCTCCGTGTGTCCTTGGTCTAGTGTGCTCACTGGGGCTGGTTATATAGTGTGTTTCTATTTCTGGAGATGGAGAGCAACTGGGTGGTGGAAGAAGCGGAAATCATTGTGCAGTGGCTGCTTTATAATCCGCGCCAGTGTTGCCACCGAGCCAACAGTCACCAGCGAAATCTTTGCCGCGTTGAATCGCCGGTGAAGCACATAATAATCTTTTTTTTAACACCGTACAAACGCAAGCGTTCATATACACGTGCATATACTCATCCCTATGAATGCACACACACACTATACTTCTATGAGCACCTCCGAAAGACCGGCAAGATATCATCTTGAAATTCTGAAGTCATCAGAAGACTTCGTCGTCGGCATTTTAACGTCTCCTCCTACTGAATAATCCATGTGTTCTCTGGCCCTGTTTTTCCTCGATACGACCCCCCTAGTGTTCGGTGGTTCAGGTACTATAACGTGTTACCTGATTGTCGTATAGTTTATACTACCAGATTTTTCAGATTTTCATTTTTCTCTAATGATGCTGAAAAATACTCCCTCTTCATAGACAAATATAAACGTCTTATATTTGTTTATAGAATGGGTATATTTTAAGTATGCCTTTTCCATAAATAAAAAGGTCTGTTCTAAATAAAGGGTCCATGAGAGCTGCTCCATGTGTACGCAAATGTAAGCCGTTTTTGAAGATGTTAAACTGCAAAAACGTCCTACATTTGTTTACAGAGAGAGTAAAATTAGTCCCCTGGATGGTTTGAGCAGAAACTTGTTTTTCTTTTTCCGAAACAGGGTTTTTATGTGTCTTCTTATGTAAGTACTTTCTCTGTAAAGAAATGATCTAAACGTTCTTATGTTTCTTTACTGACGGAGTATATACTCAAATAACTTGTCGTGCAAAGAACATTGTCTAGGTTTGATTGAAAAATTAGTCTTGCGCATCGAAGGAACAAGAAAAAGGCATGACATTCCTGGTCCCATGCACGACCAGCCGTTCCCAGGCACAGGGGTCACCGATCTAGGGGAGGCAGAAAGTGCCACCTTCCGATCTTAGCAGCAGCACCCAAGCACGATCTCCTCCCACAATTAATAATCACGCCTATCCAAATCTCAAACAGTGCCGGCACCCATGATCTAAATCCTTATTTTTTTGCTCTAGGGTAGGGCACCGGCACTACGGCTTGCCTGCCGGAGCAGAGCAACGAGTGAGCTCAGCTCGCCTCATGCATTCCATCCATGGAAATCACCTTTCGGAGCCCCCAAATTTCGACGGTCCGGACGAGCTCGAGGCCTATGGTACTTGCCAAATCAGGCCATGGATGGTGCGCTGCAATTTGGACCCGAAGTGACAGGTTAAAGCCGAGCCCTCCATCCATCCACCCGGGACGTGACCCCTGCGGTTAAACGCATTCATTCACGCAGAATCATGAAGGCCGCGCACGGCTCCGTGGAGAGGACATGATGGTGTCTGGATCGTTTCTTGCTGGTTGCTGCGACTGTGTTGAGTTGGTTCAGATGGGACAATAATGATGTTGTTATAGCTCAAGGAGCAGTGATCAAACTGAATGGAACGTCACATTCTTCCCTTTTTTCTGACCAAAAGGTCTCAGATCTATGGATCAAACCAGCAGTCCACACATCCTTACGTTTTTTTAAATGGAGGCAAAAACTTTGGCTCATCTCATTAATAAAGAAGAGGGGTAACAAGGTCTTAAGAGGGTCATTACTCCTCGACAAATGAAAAACAAAAGCTACTCTCGCGGCATCAAAGTTCCCAAGTTTTTTGCCCCTGCCAGAACCCAATTTCTGGACTCCGCTTTGATACGGTCGACCACAACGGTCGGCATCCTCCGCTTTGATACGGTCGACCACAACGGTCGGCATCATGGCTTTCTTTTGGAACACCCTCGCATTCCTCTCGTTCCACAACTCCCATGGTACAAGCATTAGAAGAGAGGACACGACCTTCCTCCTTTGGCCTCGTCCAAGGACTGTCTTCTCCCATCATTGCTTGACCGTCGGGATCCCAGCCCAGGCGGCGACATCCAACTCCAGAACGTCGAGCCAACACTTAACCGCATTCCACATGCGCGTGGAGAACCTGCAATGCAAGAGGAAGTGCGCCGCCGTCTCAGGCTCCCTCTTACAGAGTTGACATAAGTTACAATTTGGCCATCCTCTTCTCTGAAGCCGGTCCGCCGTCCAAACCCGATTCATGATGACAAGCCACGTAAAGAATTTGCACTTGCGAGGCCCCCAATTACCCCAAACGACCCGTGTCATGTTGGAGGCCATAGTCCCCTCGAATTGCGCCTTGTAGGCCGAGGCCAAAGTGTAAACTCCATTGGCCGTGAGGTTCCAGACTATGCCATCAGCCTTGTCATCATGCAGCTGTATGTGCCGAATCCTCTCCCAAAGTGCGCAAAATTGCTCAATATGTTGCACCTCCAGTCCGCCAGTCATATTGATCCATTGGATCCAATTACGGTCCTGAAGGGCATCCCTAACCGACTTGTTCTCGTTTGCAAAGATCGCAAAAATGGTCGGAGCTATATCTTTGGGCTTCTTCCTTCCATCTAGCCAAGGGGAGTGCCAAAACTTCGCCTTCCGGCCATCCCCCACAATGATAGTTGACGCAGCATAAAAAAGCTCTCTGTCAGTCGAGTCGCATGGATTTCCCATGCCCACCCAGGCTCTATCTGGCTCTTTCCACCGTACCAGAGCCACCTCAATCGTAGAGCTCGAGCATACATATTCAGGTCAAGGACACCCAAGCCACCGAGCCCCTTTGGTCTGCATACCAGCCTCCAGCCGACCTTGCATTGCCCACCAAAGATATTATCAGATCCCACCCATAGAAAAGCCCTCTCAATCTTCTTGAGGGCGTCGACTGTGCTCTCTGGTAGCTTAATTGCAGTAGCATGAAAGGTTGCCTGGGCTGTGAGTACAGATTTAACCAGCTCCGTGCGCCCAATAGTCGTAATAAATCGGCCCTGCCAAGGCACAAGCTTTCCTGCGGCCTTGTCCACTAAGTGTTGTAGGTCAATCTTCCTGAGTCGGTAAACCGACAAAGGAAGGCCAATGTAGTGCATGGGGAAGGCCGAGCGCGTGGCCGGGAAGTTCTCAAGCACGTCGTCGAGGTTGATACCATCACGTCAGATAGGCACGAGGTGCTCTTGTCCAAGTTTGTCACCAGGCCAGTGACCTCCCTAAAATTAGCCAGCATGGAAGTGAGCTGCTGTATGTCCTCCTTAACGGGCGCCATGAAGATTGCGGCATCGTCAGGATACAAAGAGGTGCGCATGTGGGTGGTCCTGCTGCCGATCCGCTTCGGCTTACCTTGCCTAGTGGCGGTGCCAAGGATGCTCTGGATGGGATCAATGGCGAGGACAAATAGCAGAGGGGATAGGGGATCGCCCTGTCGAAGACTGCCACCATGCCAGATGGGCTCGCCCGACACTCCATTTAGCAGGACTCTAGAAGATGAAGATCGAAGCAGGGCGGCAACCATGTCTCTGAATCGGACCGGGAATCATGATGACGGAGAAGGTTCAACAAATAGTCCCATCTAACCGAGTCAAATGCCTTTTTGATGTCGAGCTTGAAAAGCAAGGTAGGCTTCTTCAACCGATGCATCCTTCTAGCAATATTTCGCACATACATGAAATTGTCATGTATACTTCTGGACCAGATGAAGGCACTCTGCAAGCGGGATACCAGAGTGTTCATGAAAGGATCTAGACGGAATGCATCATTTTTGCTACAATCTTGGCCACAGAATGGATGAGGCTGATGGGACGGAAATACATCAAGGTTTTTGGTGGGTTGACTGTCTACTTCGTTATAGAAGAGCTAATGTCCTGCCGCCGCCGCCGCCGCGGCCTCTCCATCACCGGAGCGCAGTCCTGCTGGACTACCGCCTTGGAGAACAAACCATTGAAGTTGTCGCCGCCAGAAGATCGTCGGATCCAAGATTCTAACCTCCAAAAAAAATCATATGCCTCACGCTGGCACAAGAGGTTGCACCAACGTGACGAAGAGGGGAGCAGAGGACCAAATTGGCAATGGAAGCTGCCGTCGACACCACACCAACAAACTCTTCAAACGCTAACCTCACCGGCCAGAGAGGCTGGCATAAACCTACACCAGACGAGCCATCAACAGCCATGTAGCTGGCAAAGTTGAGATGAGGAGGCTCGAGAAAACTTCATTTGCCAGATCGGCTCTGTAGGCACCACCAACATAAAAAAAACCATTGTGTAACCCTACTAAAAACCCTAAGGCGGGGAAAAACTAGAGCTCTATCCTGTAGATCGTGCTCTCCCCGCACCCCCACATCAGGAGAGCCGGTCGAGGAGGAGGCGAGGCGACGACATAACATCGTAGGAGGGGGTGGCGACATGGTGCGCCAAAAAAAGAAAAATCATCCCTATGGTTTGGAGAGGAGAGAGATGTCCCGAGTGTAGAATGTCACATTCTTCGACAAGGTCATCAGTGCTGAATCGATACTCCCTCTGTTCCATAATTTTTCTATGTGGTCTTAGTTCAATTTTGAACTAAAACCACGTAAAAAAATTATGGAATGGAGGAAGTACCTTGCAATTTTCTTGCAATGTCACACATCCAAGAGTATGTATCCTGAGCCAGCACAAGGCATGTGTACATAGTGATCATCTGAAATCGAGTATCTCCTTATTTCAACAATGGGTAGAATGAGCTTGGCTGATTTAATTTAGTACATTCTTATCGCACCACAAGTAAATACTCCCTCCGTTCGGAAATAAGTGGAGTGTAGTTCGAACTAAAGTCTAAAACCACTCCACTTATTTCTGAATGGGGTAATAGATAATATCTAAGCCTACAGTCTTGGTATCTTGGTTTAGTAGGAACCATGATTACTTGCCAATACCACCAAGGAGGATTAGCTGTGGTGAATTGGCAAACAAAAATGTGCAAAAGACGGACGAAAATTGCCAAGAGCTGATGCTGATGTGATGAAACAGCACACCATATCAACTGATGTGATGTAGTAGTAAAACAGTAGTAGCCTAGAGCAGCTAATTGTCAACTTCAAGCGCGTCATACTCTTCTCATCACCATAAGCAAAACTTCAATAGTTCGCAATGACTATATGTTTACATCCATCCATGTAGCTAGAGCCATGTAAACATGAAGAAGACGAAGGTTGCTACTAAATTATAAAGTTGACAAAACTGAAGAGCAGCTGCATGCCTAACAGATATCCATCCAAGAGCGCGTGTTGCCGCCGCTCCATTAATTCCTCGAGCTACAGGCCCGCCTCCGCGGCTCGCCGGGGCGTGCTCTTCCGGCGGCTCCCGTTCTGCCGGAAGCCGCTGGACCTGGTCGTCGTCGTCGACTCGTCGTTGCTGGACCGGGTGCTCGAGCTGTTCTCCTCCATGTCGAGGTTCGAGCTCTCCTCCTTGGGCGCCCTGTTCCTCTTGTTGCCATTGCCTTCAGGGTCGTCGTTCTCCTTGAGCTTTGCGTCGTCTCCTTCTGCATCGCCATGAACGCCCGCTGCCGAGCTCTTGGGTTCTGCTAGATCGACCTTGTCGGGGGCGCGCTGCTTTTGGGGCCTTCCTCTCCTCTTCCTCGCAGGCACGACCTCTTCGCCGCTGCTCATCTTGTCTTCATGGCTCCTGCCGTTGGCGATGGGCTTCCTTCCTCTGCCTCTTCCCCTACCCATTGATCCAATCCAGCAGTGCCTCCTCTGTAGATGTATTGAGAAATTATTACCGGACAAACTCGATGCTCAACTGCTTGGTGCAGCTGCTTCTGCTCGTCTGGGTTACTTCTCGGAAGCAAGATTTTTGGCTGCTAAAACCTTGATCTAGAAATCTGCAAGAAAAAGGACCGATGGCTTACAATTTAATCCGGGGCTGGATTTAAGTACCAGTATATATCATTTCCACCAAAATAATAATAATAAGCAGTATCTCCGTGTTCGAATGAGATCCGTAGGAATCGGGAAGGTGAAGCAACAAATATCCCCATCAAATCTCAGATTGAAACACATCCATACATAGAACACGCAAAAGAAGGAAAACAACGTAAGCTAATCAGGAAAAAGGAAGCATCCAATCCAATACAGGAGGGAGGAAGGATGGTGTAGCTGACCTTGCATCAAAGTAGCATATGGCTCAAGAAGCGTATCTATCTTGCAGCGCATCCCATTTCTCCAAGCCCAGCAGAGGTGAAGAGGAGAGCAAATGAATGGACTGGCAGCGATCTCCGGATTCAGAGCAGAGGCCGGCGGATCAGGAGGCGTATGGGAGTTTGGGGAAAGCTAGGAGATTCTTGAATGAGTAGGCCTGTAGGTGGTAGTGGTAGCAGCAGCAGCAGCAGGCAGTGGTCTAGTGCTACTACTGGGCGCTCGGCTGCTCGAGCTCCTCCAGACAGCGGCTGTAGCCGCAGCAGGGACAGAGTACACACTGCGCGCACCACGCGCAGGAGAGAGAGGGGGATGGGGGAGGGGGGCTCGCTTGCTTTGCTGGGCCGCTTTCCCGTGGCTCGGCTCTCACTCGCTTTGTTTACGGTTTACCAACCGTTGAAAACGAGCTGCCGCTGCGGCTGCTCCGCCGTGTTGCAGTGCAGTGCAGTGCAACTGGCCTGACAAAGCGCCAAATGTTTATTGGCGCGGGCAGCCGTAGCACGGCGCGGTTACCGCTGCGTGATGGCCGGGCTACTGTTCCATTGGTGTTTGGTGCGTATGTGCTCTCGAGAGATTCAAAAAGAAACGGTGGCGACGGACGGGAGGACGGACGGACAGGACAGGAGGGATCCCAAGACTGACAGCCGAGAAAACCAGGGGCTACGGCCAAGCCCAGTGTGGAGCTCCTCTCCTGTCCTCGCTCTGCCCCATAACGGATGTGTTGTTCATTTCTTTGCTGGATAAAAGAATAGTAGAGTAGTAGTTCATTTTTCTTTCAAACTATTTTTGGACCCTAATAACAGCCATACGTGTGACATGTTAGATATCCGCACACACACTGTGTGTGGCGTAAACAGGAGGCAGCCCACACCGGCCTGTGTGGGCAAACATTAAAACTGCTCACACGGGTGGGCGCAGCTACTTCGTGCCACACGCCTAACAAGTATTACGCATCCTCACCCCGTGCTTGTGGCACGAAGCAAATATGCCCACACATCCTGACGCGACTACGTTAGTTAGAGCAACTCTAGCACACCCCGCATCCGGCGCAAACCCGCATAATTCCGGCGATTATACAGGCTCGGCCCATTTTTCTGGTAAGACCAGATCCCGCATCGGTGTCCGGCCCGTATAATTTTTTGCGGCAGCCCGCAAACGCAACCCCCGAGCCACTATAACTGCGGGTTTATGGGGCGATGCGGTCGAACCCTATCCTCCCGCCGCGTTCCTCCAATTCCCGCGCTGGCTCGATTTCGCCGTGAAGTCTTGAACCACCATGGCCGACTTCGGGGGTGGCGGGCGTCGCCGCCGGCCAGACAGCGCACAAGACGCGGGGCCGCGTCGGTGGCTCAACCAGTGCGGCTGCCGGCATTCAACCGGTGAGCTCGACGAGTTCGAGCTTCAGCGCCGTCGCCGCCGGCGCTCCTCGGGAACCGGTCCGCGGGGAGCTCATTCGGCCACGGGTCCGCGGGGTGCTCATCCGCGGGCGCATCGAGCTCGCGGCTCGTTCCGGTGAAGAGGGAGCCGGAAAAGGCCGTGCCCGATGCGCCGCCACGCTGAGGCGTCATCGGACCCATCGGCGGCGCCAGGGGTATTCCCCTGTATTCATATGAATACCCAAGATTTAGCCTAAAAAAATTAATACATGTCTTATTTAGGCCCACAAGCCCACAGCCCACACGTATACTGCTTCGTCCCGTTCGATTCACTCGATCCCAGCCCCCGCTCGCCGTTCCCCAGATCCCAGCCCCCACACGTATACTGCCCAAGTCCCCAACCTAACCTAGCACCTGCGGCCAGCGGCGGCGGCGACGGCGGCGGCGAATAGCGGCCAGCGGTGGCGGCCAGTACCAACTGCGGGCAGCGGCAAGCGGAGCCGCTGAACGGGCGACCAACAGCAGCGGACAAGGTTTATTCTTCTCTTCTTCTACTTCTAGACTCCTAGTTCCAGTTCTCACTTCTTAATTCCTATGGGCTCATGCGGCACCCAACCATTATCTGTAGGTGGATTTGAGTGCAGTCAAATTGGTGTCGAACTACTGCCTAACCATTATCTGTAGGTGGATTTGAGTGCAGTCAAATTGGTGTCGAACTACTGCCTACTAGTGCCGGACTGCTGGATTTGAACGCAACGAGCTACTGCCTACTAGTGCCGGACTGCCGGACTTGATTAGTCTAAAGGTGCATATACCGGGTTAAAGTTTTGGGGACAAACTGCTGCTTGTGTTGCTGTCAAATATGCACATCATTCTGCTACTGAGTGCGCGAAAATATTATGTTTTTGATGGTTGAATAATTTGGTACAACTCCTTTGCTGTTCATGATGTTGTAGAGTGTATAATGATTTTTCTATGTTAGGACAAATTACTTGTGATGTAAAATGCACTGTTGATCTAGTTTGCTACAGATTAGACATTTAGAATGATCCGAACACTAGTTTGCTACATGACCAACTTAGTAGATTACTAGATTGCTGATCTATGTATTCATGTTGTTATGGTCTGATAAATTGAAATATTGCTATTGATGTTATGCTAGTGTTCTTTTGTTCATATATTGCTAGTGTTGTGTTGTTTGGTTCATATACTACATTTAGAGCCAAAATTTTTTTGTATGAATACCCAGCCTTCATTTCCTGGAGCCGCCACTGATCGGACCCGAGGACTACCTCCCACCAGGGCAGGAGGAGCTCCTCGAGCGCGTTGTCCTCGAGCGGTCGGCGAGGGATCAGGAGGAGATGGAAGAGCGCATCCGGCGCGAGCTCGAGTACGAGCGGCTCTTCCTTGAGACGGGCCTCACGGCATCGCAGGCTCACGCATCGAAGGAGGCCGACCTGCGCGTGATGAAGGAGGAGCAGGCGAAGCTCTTCGTCGACCTCGACTCCGACTCCTTCGACTCCGACTAATCGCCGCCGGTGGGCAGCTACCGCAGGAGCTCCGATGAGCTCAATTTTGTTGCAGTGGTGTGGTAGCGTAGGCCCTGTCTAGCATATCTAACCTTTATGGATATATGTGGCGCGTATGAACTTATTATGCGAAGAAGAACCATCTATGCGAGCGAGCTCAGGCGAGCTGTTGCTTAAATTTCTCGCGCGAAACAACTTTTTTTAAAATTTAGGGGTTTGTTTGCGGTTTCTAGTCTGCCGCCGCAAATTTCGGTCTGCATAACCGCCCCCGTGCGACCTGCAAACACATTTTACAGGTCGGCAAAATGCAGGGTCGGCTAGAGTTGCTCTTACAACTTTAGTTATCCGGGATGGCAACTGTGGTTGTAAAAGCATGACAACTCTCTCTGTTTTGGTTAACTATAGTTGTCATGTCTAATTTATGGTAGTTGCCGCGTGTAATTAAACCATAGTTGCCGTGTGTGATTAACTACTTGCCACATGTGTTCAAACAATAGTTGCCATGTGTGTTTACCTAATTTCCACATGTGGTCCAACCATAGTTGCCATGTGTGTTTACCTGGTTGCCACGTACGTGCAACAACAGTTGCCACGTGTGGTCCGACCATAGTTGTCATGTATGGTTAATCATAATTGCCATGTGTGTTTACTTGGTTGCCACGACGCGCAACTGCAGTTGCCATCTATTACCGTACGAGCGTCATGTGGGCGAAGACCAGTTCACCCACACGCGAGCGAACGAGAAGTTGACTGTGTGGGCGAGAACTGGTTCGCCCACACGGCGCAGCCGGCAACCGCGCGCCGCGGGTCGTGTGGGCGAGCGCTCTAACGCCCACACAACATGCTATGCCTCATGCTACTGAAATTCCAATAAATTCCTTCAGGATTCGTGCAAAACAGAATCAACGTGGATCAATGCGTGTGGGTGAAGTGCAAACATGCCACAAGTGTGGGCGTTATCATTAAGGCTATTTTCTGCCTCGCAACAATCTACTATTAGCTCGAGGAGGGGTGGTATATGCCCTGGGCCGGCCCACTGACGCAGGGTTGAGTTCTTGGAGGATGCATGAGTTATTTTTGAAACTTCGGGTGCGAGTTCTTCTCCACTATCTCCACTACTATTAAACAATCAAATAAGAACTTTCTTACATGCACCCCATAATTAATCTCACAACACCGTATGAACCAATCAGCACCACACGATTAGGCCCACAAGTCTCAGTCTAACAGCTATCATTAATCTAATACCTTTATGGTGTGCACTTAGCAATTTTCAGTGACTGACCGTACTCCACCAAGAGAGTAGTACTCGAACTACGAGCCCTGCGTCCCCCACAATCAAGGAAATCTGATCGCAAACCAAGGAAACTTCACACCCTTTACCTTGACCTCACTGTCTGGCACAGATGCCGCCCATCAACAACGTCTCTTGCTTGCACGGTGACCACGTCGCACTGCACTATTCCGCCGCCTCCGTGCACGATCCTCATCGCCAATTGATGCCGCTCGCAGCGTGGCATCCGTCATGCGAGATCACCAGTGCCCAGGAGAGAGAGCCTGCCTCGGCACCCGCACCGCCGCGCCTGCCCTGCCCTGGCACCCGCGCCACGACGCACACGCCCATCGGGGCAAGGCGCTGATGCCTGTCGCGTCCCCTGAACCAGCTGGGCACACACAGCTGTATTCTTCCGAGGACTTCTTTTGGTTTGACTTTTTCCTTTGACATGTTGCAACATTACTCATGATTAGATTTTTGATAATAGAGTTCTAAATAATAAACAGTTGCACAACAAAATGTTATAAGCGTTTATTTTACATTTCTAATTAATGGTTTTCTAACTGAACCATGCACCCTATCTCCTATCTCCTGGGCCTGGTGTCGAAAAAGTTGGCTTTCATAATTCACAAAAGTGACTTATCAACAAAAAGGACAGTGTAGTATGTTTACGGAGACGAAACACATCTTGCTTATCTGCCTATCAGTAATAGAAAACTTGCGACTGATGTTGTTGTTCATGATTATATGCACCATGTCCATACTTTTGACAATTTAATGACATGAATATTCTAATATGTGGAAAGACGTAAACATCACAACATGGCCAAGGGAAGAGTGTATTAAGAGCAGACTGCACACGTGTATACCTCCTAACTCAAGGCAATCGACATTATGTGTTTTTTGTATGTCCCCATTAGTGGCATTACAAAGAAAGTGTCTCCACAATTAAGAATAAAAGTATATGTATGCACGTACCAAAAGTGCAAGATCATGGGATCCAAGCAGTCAATCTTTTAAGACTTGACCATTAGTATACGTGAAAGTATACATACTGACTATATGAGGATAATGAAACTGGATTTGTCACTAAAAAACACTTCCGCAATGATACATGTTTGTCATAGTAGGTCACGTTTTCTGTCATGCATGTACATTGAAAGTGCGTTATATTGACTAGAGGGGGGGGGGGTGAATAGGCGATTTTTACCAATTCGTCACTGAGGAAATTCAAAGTGAGGAATTTCCTAAATGACGAACAACTAGCAACGGAATAAGTACTCAGGTGCAAGCATAGCATGGAAGTAACAAAATCATCATGATGAAATAAAATAAGCACAAAGTACAGATAGCATGAAAAACATGATAAGCAGGGTGAAGACAAAGTGACTGAAGAATTGGGATTGAGGAAATTGAGAAAGTCTTCAGTCAAAGTCTTCAAATAGTAACGCTCAAGTACATCAACACATGAATGAGGAAATGAAAGAGTTGAGAAAATAGAACCAGTAGCTTGGTGAAGACGATGATTTGGTAGACCAGTTCCAACTGCTGTGACAGTTGTACGTCTGGTTGAAGCGGCTAGGTATTTAAACCCGAGGACACACAGTCCTCACCGTATTCTCCTTGGGCTAAGATCACACAGACCTCGCCTAATCACTCGTGGTAAGTCTTCAAGTGACTTCCAAACCTTCACAGACTCGGTCACCCGGTGATCCACAATTCTTCTTGGATGCTCTAGACCATGACGTCTAACCGTCTGGAGGATGCACAGTCCTCAAAGGTAACAAGTGTCGGATCCACACAGGAACAATCTCTTCAGTGATGCTCAATCACTTTGGGTTTTTAGGGTTTTGGGTTTGGGTTTTTCCCCACTTGATGATTTTCGCTCAAAGTCCTCGGAGGATGGGATGCTCTCAATGACAAGTGTCAGTTTTTCTCGTAGCAGCCAACTAACTAGTGGTTGTAGGGGGTGGCTATTTATATCCTAGGGAGCAACCCGACATGATAAGAAATACATTCCCTACAATGATATGACCGTTAGGTGGATAGGATATTTTGGACAGCTCGTGCATAGCACAACAACGGACGGAAATTTGAGCTCTCAAATTCCTCAGGGCTATCATGTTCCTCACTTGTAGACAATCCGTACTGGCGAATTCCTAACTCCTCAGCCAGAACAAGTTTCTCAGAGAACAGAAGATATTTGTCTCTGTCACTGAGGAAATTGATTGAACTATATGATATTTCCAATGGCTTCACTCGAAAGGATTGGGTAGGTGTAGGATTTTTAGATGAGCATCACTTGGAAAGTGTTTCCTTAGTTTTACCTCGACCCCCGTTAACAGTACGGTGTTTCATATGACTCAAGAAAGAGAAAAATATACTACGAAAACAAAATTCTTCACGCTTCATAATCCTCACATGAATATCGAAGTCTTCAAGGTCACACCAATTTCCTCACTTTCAAAGTCTTCAAGAAAACCGAAGTCTTCAACCGAACATAATCATTTTTAGGGGACGACTTTCATTGTAAATATCAAACTCCTCATAGACTTATAGAACATGTGTACACTCACAAACACATTAGTCCCTTAACCTATAAGTCTTTAATACACCAAAATCACTAAGGGGCACTAGATGCACTTACATACATCCATGACGATTTTATGACAGAATCAATAATAGTCATACATGTGCTGTCGTAGAAGTGTTCCATGAAAATATTAAAATTATCATCATGGAAGTGTACACTTCCATGACGATAAATGGTGCATCATGGAAGTGCTTTCGTCAAGGGTAACTGACACGTGGCATCCACCGTAATGGGTCGTCATTAAGCTATCGGGTCCGGTTTTGGATCCGATAACCCGTTAACAGCCACGACCAATGACGATTTTCCACATGTAAAATCCTCATTGTATAAGGAACCACGTGTCAGCTCCGCGTTGGGATAGATGGCATCCGTCCAATGGCTAGGAGGCGCCTACGGTATGTCGACACGTGGCACGGCTTACCACTGGCCCGTTTAGGTTAAAAAGGCCGACCCAGCCAAAGGCCCACACGATTTTGTCAGACACTAGTGGGCCAGCCCGTTAACAACCTGCCATGATTTGGGCCAAATTACGGCCTGTTGGGGATATAACTACTGAGTATGACCCGCCCAGGAGGGGCCGGGTCATGCCCCTGGCGGTTTAAAAAGAATCCCAGTAAGGTCCAAAGAGATACGAAGATGGCGGTTCACGAAGTAGGCTTATTGAAGGCCCAGAGACCCAGAGGCGACTTGAGGCCCAGAGGGATGAGCCGCCATATGTTTAACTTGTATTGTAAAGTAAGCTTAGAAGAAACCGGACCGGTCACGTGTGTGTGAGCCGTCCGGGACTTTGTAAGCCGCCGGGCATCAACCTATATATAAAGGGGTGACCCCGGCGGCGGGTTAACTAAAAAAACAACGGATTGAGAACTAGGTCAAGCGTATTCGCTCCCTGGTAATCGAAACCCAAGCAATACAACTTAAAGCAGGAGTAGGCTTTTACCTCGTTGAGAGGGGCCGAACCTGGGTAAACTCTCTGTGTCCTTTGTCATGTTTAACCCCTTCAAGCTAACCTAGCTACGATGGCTCCACACCTAAGTCCTTTTGTTAGGGCATCTGCCGTGTTAAGTCCACGACAGTTGGCGCCCACTGTGGGGCCAGCGCACTGTGGTTTCGAGTTCTTGAAGGGCAGCTTCCTAGGGATCAAGGGATACGCCGTGGCCGGATAACCAAGAGTCGTCGTGGCAAACTCTACATCGATGACGCTGGCTGGGGCCCCGAGGCCGGCTCAATCGAGTACGGGTACCGGGTCCCCTTTGGCGGAATCCACATTTTCACCGGCAAGATCGGCGAGTCGGAGCCTGAGCCGGACACCTGCACCGACGTCATCGAGACGGCTCGGCCTGCGTGACCCGCCGAGATTCAGACCGCCGTGAAGCATGATTTTTGTGGGTTTTATTCATGGAGCGGATCTTGAGGAAGTGAAAGTGTGTTATATCGACTAGAGGGGGGTGAATAGACGATTTTTACAAATTCGTCACCGAGGAAATTCAAGGTGAGGAATTTCCTAAGTCACGAACAACTAGCAGCGGAATAAGTACTCAAGTGCAAGCGTAACAAAGCAGTAACAGGATCATCATGATGAAATGAAAACACGCACATAGTACAAGTAGCATGAATACATGATAAGCAGGCTGAAGACAAAGTGACTGAAGAATTATGAATGAGGAAATTGAGAAAATCTTCAGTCAAAGTCTTCAAGCAGTAACGATCAGGTTCATCAACACATGAATGAGGAAATGAAAGGGTTGAGGAAATAGAACGAGTAGCTTGGTGAAGACGATGATTTGGTAGACCAGTTCCAACTGCTATGACAGTTGTACGTCTGGTTGGATCGGCTAGGTATTTAAACCCGAGGACACACAGTCCCGGACACACAGTCCTCACCGCATTCTCCTTGAGCTAAGGTCACATAGACCTCGCCCAATCACTCGTGGTAAGTCTTCAGGTGACTTCCAAACCTTCACAGGCTCGTTCACTCGGCAATCCACAATTTCCTCTTGGATGCTCTAGACCATGACGCCTAACCGTCTGGAGGATACACGGTCCTTAAAGGTAACAAGCATCGGTTCTACACAAGAAAATCTCTTCAGTGATGCTCAATCACTTTGGGTTTGTAGGTGTTTGGGTTTGGGTTTTTCCTCACTTGATGATTTTCGCTCAAAGTCCTCGGAGGATGGGATGCTCTCAATGACAAGTGTCAGTTTCTCTCGAAGCAGCCAACCTACTAGTGGTTGTAGGGGGTGGCTATTTATAGCCTAGGAAGCAGCCCGACATGATAAGACATAAATGCCCTTCAATGATATGATCGTTAGGTGGTTAGATATTTTGGGACAGTTGGCGCGTAGTGAAGGAAATATGCCCTAGAGGCAAAAATAAAAGTTGTTATTTATATTTCCTTATATCATGATAAATGTTTATTATTCATGCTAGAATTGTATTAACTGGAAACTTAGTACATGTGCGAATACCAAGGTTGGAAAAAGCGGTAGGCGTAAGCGAGGCGGTTCGCCTTCGCCTAGTGCCTAGGCGGTGCTTAAGCGCCCTAGGCACAACCTAGGCGATTATATAATTTTAGTATTAGGGTGTATATGTGGTTATTATATGTGTATTTTATTAATTTAGGGCATATAAGTATGTTAACGACCAACAACTATGATTGGAATATAGCCCTTTTGGCATATCAATGCAGTATAGCATGATTACTCGCTTGGGTAGACAATTTCTTACTTGATCTGCCTAGACTTCTGCTTATGCCCTAGGCGAGGCGTTGGGGCATTGCCTAGCGCCTAGGCGTGCCTAAGCGCCTCTTAGGCACTGCCTTTTCCAACATAGGCGAATACATAGATAAACAGAGTGTCCCTAGTATGCCTCTACTTGACTAGCTCGTTAATCAAAGATGGTTAAGTTTCCTAGCCATGGACATGTGTTTTAATTTTATGAACGGGATCACATCATTAGAGAATGATGTGATGGACAAGACCCATGCGATAGCTTAGCATAATGATCATTCAGTTTTATTGCTACTACTTTCTTCATGACTTATACATGTTCCTCTGACTATGAGATTATGCAACTCCCAAATACCGGAGGAACACCTTGTGTGCTATCAAACATCACAACGTAACTGGGTGATTATAAAGATGCTCTACAGGTGTCTATGATGGTGTTAGTTGAGTTGGCATAGGTCGAGATTAGGATTTGTCACTCCATCTATCGTAGAGGTATCTCTGGGCCCTCTCGGTAATGTACATCACTATGAGCCTTGCAAGCAATGTGACTAATGAGTTAGTTGCGGGATGATGCATTACAAAACGAGTAAAGAGACTTGCCGGTAACGAGATTGAACTAGGTATGATGATACCGACAATTGAATCTCGGGCAAGTAACATACCGATGACAAAGGGAACAACATATGTTGTTATGCGGTTTGACCGATAAAGATCTCCGTAGAATATGTAGGAGCCAATATGAGCATCCAGGTTCCTCTATTGGTTATTGACCAGAGATGTATCTCGGTCATGTATACATAGTTCTCGAACCCGTAGGGTCCGCACGCTTAACGTTCGGTGACGATTTGTATTATGAGTATGTGATTTGATGTACCGAAGGTTCTTCGGAGTCCCGGATGAGATCACAGACATGATGAGGAGTCTCGAAATGGTCTAGACGTGAAGATCGATATATTGGAAGGCTATATTCGGACATCGGAAAGGTTCCGAGTGATTCGGGTATTTTTCGGAGTACCGGAGAGTTACGGGAATTCACCGGGGAAGTAATGGGCCTTAATGGGCCATACGGGAAAGGAGAGAAGGGCCTCAAGGGGTTGTTGTGCGCCCCCCCCATGGGCTGGTCCGAATTGGACTAGGGAGGGGGTGACGCCCCCCTCTTTCCTTCTCTCCCTCTTCCCCTTCCTTCTTCTCCTACTCCAACTAGTGAAGGGGGGAAATCTACTCCTACTAGGAGTAGGAATCCCCCTTGGGGCGCGCCATAGAGAGGGCCGGCCCTCCCCTCCTCCACTCCTTTATATACGGGGGAGGGGGGCACCCCATAGACACACAAGTTGATTGTTTAGCCGTGTGCGGTGCCCCCCTCCACAGATTTCCACCTCGGTCATATCGTTGCAGTGCTTAGGCGAAGCCCTGCGCCGGTAGCTTCATCATCACCGTCACCACGTCGTCGTGCTGACGCAACTCTCCCTCGACCTCAGCTAGATCTAGAGTTCGTGGGACGTCACCGAGCTGAACGTGTGCAAATCGCGGAGGTGCCGTATCTTTGGTGCTAGGATCGGTTGGATCGTGAAGACGTACGACTACATCAACCGCGTTGTCATAACGCTTCCGCTTTCGGTCTACGAGGGTACGTAGACAACACTCTCCCCTCTCATTGCTATGCATCACCATGATAGATCTTGCGTGTGCGTAGGATTTTTTTTGAAATTACTGCGTTCCCCAACAGTGGCATCCGAGCCAGGTCTATGCGTAGATGTTATATGCACGAGTAGAACACAAAGAGTTGTGGGCGATAATAGTCATACTTCTTACCAGCATGTCATACTTTGATTTGGCGGTATTGTTGGATGAAGCGGCCCGGACCAACATTACGCGTACGCTTACGCGAGACTGTTCTACCGACGTGCTTCGCACATAGGTGGCTAGCGGGTGTCAGTTTCCCCAACTTTAGTTGAATCGGGTGTGACTACGCCCGGTCCTTGTTGAAGGTTAAAATAGCACACTTGACAAAAAGTCGTTGTGGTTTTGATGTGTAGGTAAGAACGGTTCTTGCTCAGCCCGTAGCAGCCACGTAAAACTTGCAACAACAAAGTAGAGGATGTCTAACTTGTTTTTGTAGGGCATGTTGTGATGTGATATGGTCAAGAAGTGATGAGATATAATTTGTTGTATGAGATGATCACGTTTTGTTGAAGTTATCGGCAACTGGCAGGAGTCTTATGGTTGTCTCTTTATTGCATAAGATGCAAGCGCCATATAATTGCTTTACTTTATCGCTATATGATAGCAATAGTTGCAAAAGCAATAGTTGGCGAGATGACCATGTGATGACACATTGATAGAGATCAAGATGATAGATATCATGGTGTCATGCCGGTGACGATGGAGATCATGGTGTCATGCCAGTGACGATGGGGTTCATGATAGTACTTTGGAGATGGAGATCAAAGGCACAAGATGGTGATGGCCATATCATGTCACATATTTTGATTGCATGTGATGATGGTGATGGCCATATCATTTCACATATTTTGATGGCATGTGATGTTTATCTTTTATGCATCTTATTTTGCTTAGTACGTCGGTAGCACTAAAGGATGATCCCTCACTAAGTTTCAAGGTATATGTGTTCTCCCTGAGTATGCACCGTTGCGACAGTTATTCATGCTGAGACACCACATGATGATCGGGTGTGATAAGCTCTACGTTCACATACAACGGGTGCAAGCCAGTTTTGCACACGCAGAATACTCGGGTTAAACTTGACGAGCCTAGCATATGCAGATATGGCCTCGTAATACAGAGACCGAAAGGTCGAGCGTGAATCATATAGTAGATATGATCAACATAGTGATGTTCACCATTGAAAACTACTCCATCTCACGTGATGATCGGACATGGTTTAGTTGATATGGATCACGTGATCATTTAGATGACTAGAGGGATGTCTATCTAAGTGGGAGTTCTTAAATAATATGATTAATTGAACTTAATTTATCATGAACTTAGTCCTGATAGTATTTGCATAACTATGTTGTAGATCAATAGCTCGCGATGTAGCTCCCCGTTTATTTTTTGATATGTTCCAAGAGAAAAACTATGTTGAAAGATGATAGTAGCAATGATGCGGACTAGGCCCATGATCTGAGGATTGTCCTCATTGCTGCACAGAAGAATTATGTCCTTGATGCACCTCTAGGTGACGGACCTATTGCAGGAGCAGATGCAGACGTTATGAACATTTGGCAAGCTTGGTATGATAACTACTTGATAGTTTAGTGCACCATGCTTTACGGCTTAGAACCGGGACTTCAAAAATGTTTTGAACACCACAGAGCATATAAGATGTTCCAAGAGCTGAAATTGGTATTTCAGTGTCACAACCCTAGTTCTATTAATGCCTAGTGCTAGCATCTGGTGTTGCATCATGTTTAAATTTCAGTTAAACCTGAAATGGGGATTGCCTAAACCCTAGCATCAAAGGAATTCACTAGGTTCAACTAAAATATTTTCAGTGAATCCAAATGGCTTTCAAAAATGTTCATCATTTCTGGAAAATGCTAGAAACCATAACCAGAGGTGTTGCACATTTTTCCATGACATATTTGGGCTCTGAATTAAATCATATAGTATTTGCTTTTTGGGCATTTAAATGCTATTAAATATTTTAAATGCTCAATTAATCATAAACTAAAATGTTTGCTGTTGGTTATATTCCAAACAGTGGCATTGAGCAATTTTATGATTTTTGGATCTGTTTTAGTATTCTTAGTAAAGCCACAAACATTACAGAAAAATAGAAACAGAAATAAAAGAGAGAGAGACTAACCTGGGCCAACTCACCTGTGCAGCCCACCTGGCGGCCGAAGTGGCTGGCCCACCACCGGGCACAAGCGGCTTGTCTTCAACCTCTGCCAAGATGGCGAGGCGTGTCGGCTTGGCCAGCGTGCGCTGAAAACTCCACCTCCTGCTTGCCGCCTCCTGCCTCCCCCTCGCGTCTGGCGACGCCACGAACCCCCTCGACCTCTCCCTCGAGCTCTCCCTCTCCCCTGGCTCTCTCCCTCGCCGTTCCCCCACCTCACCGAACACTCCTACCACCGCCGACTAGCACCACCGCGGCCGCAGCCACCCCCTCGCCCCTCCGTCATGCCCACGAGCTCCGCGTCGTCTTCCTGCATCGTCTCCATCAGCCACACATCACCGGACGGCGTGTGAAGCCTCCTTCGTCCTCGTCTTCAACCCCGGGCGCCGGAGATCGCCACCGCTGCCTCGCCGACTCCAGTGCATCCCCGAGCTCGTTGACGACGCAATAGAAATCTCTGTGAGCTCCGCCGCTTTTCCCCCGTCCTCCCCGAGCTCTTTCCGGTCCTGTAGCTGTGCCATCTGCCGTACCCGAGAACTGCCGCCGCCTGAGCATGTCGCCGACGCAGCTCCGGTGACCCAATGATCACTCCGGCGTGCCTAACGTGATTGCCGCATCGCGTAGCGCCTCCCTAGCGCAAAACCCCGTCCTTTTGCACACCGCGGCCTCGACCTCGAGTTCACCCGAGCTTCGGCCGCCGCCAAGGTCGTCGCCATGCTCAACTCCGGCCACCTCGCGCCCTCCCCCTGCAACCATTGGATGCGTGCAAGCAACAGCTCCTCGTAGAGCCTTCCCACACCCAAAACCATCACCTGTGGGCGATTCGGCAACTCGCCGTCTCGGCACTTTCGCCCGTGACAAGCCCGACTGTTAAACCCTGATTGACGGGGGTTTGACCTCCCCTGGGTCAATGACAACTGGGGCCAACCCTCTATTAAATTAGTTTAGTTTACTTTCTAAAACATAATCAGCACTAATAAATAGGATTAGTTAGATGAGTCACTGACTGATGGGTCCCAGCCGTCAGGTTTGACCTGGACCGCCCTGTTGACCATTGACGTCCACGATTCTGTGATCTTGACGATAACCCTTTTTCTGGATTTATTCTTTTACAGGAATTCCAGAAAATAGCCAAAACTTCTAAAAATTATAGAAAATCAACCGTAACTCCAAAATGAAATAAATTATATATATGAAAAATGATCAGAAAAATCCAATCTATCCATCCGTACTGGTTTCATGCATGTTTAAACAACTTAACCTTGCTGTTCAGCTCAAAACATGTTAATGCACTTTATGAACCCATAACTTGAGTTTGCATTTGAATCTTTGATTCAAATGACCTCAAACCACCCTGATTGTAGTTGCACTAGCCCAACACACTCATATTGCCATGTCACATTCATGCATCATATTGTTGCATTGCATTGATTGTGTCCTTCTCTTTTTGCCGGTAACCGTCCCCTCTCAGTCGGCGATGTTTCCGACGACGTGATCGATGACACCGATGAAGAACTATACTATCTTCGGAAGTGTCAGGCAAGCAAAACCCCCCTTGTTCATCCCGATACAATCCCTCTCTCTTGCTCCTGCTCTCTTTTACTGCATTAGGACAACAACGATTCATCTGTTACTTGTTGCGGTAGCTGAACCCCTTTATCCTCCGCATGACCTGTCATTGCCACAGTAAATAGATGAAACCCACTAGCATGAGTGGGAGTTGTTTGAGCCCTGATGTGCCTACTCATTCATGCTTGTTTGTCATGCCTGCTACTGCTTAGAGTTGAGTCAGGTCTGATTCATTGGGAATGAATTGGAATGGTGATGAACATGTCCTACTGTGTGTGTGAACATGATTTGGTAAAGGTAGCGGTGAGAGGCCATGTAGGAGTACATGGTGGGTTGTCTCACTGAAACCGTCCTCAGGAACTGAGTTATGTGTTTGTGATCCATGAATAGCTACTACCACGCATTGGGGCCGAAACCTATGGACCCTCTCGACTTATTAACTGCCCTTGCCCTCTGTCCGGGAGTTGCAACTAGTTTCTGGTGTTTGTAGGTTATGTGTTGGAGGCCGTGCGTAGCGCTGACCCTAGGGGTGGGCTATGATGCGGTAGATACACCGTGGCCGGTGTCTTGAGCACCCGTTTGGTGTCTCGGGAACCCCGCACACACCGTTTGTGGCTGTGAGCGAAACTCCGCCGGATCTCCTCATGGATGGAACCCGAATAGGCGATAAACACGGACTAGAGACTTGTGTGGTTAGTCGGTCGTGGCCGACTCCTCGCCAAAGCTTCCGCTTGAAGGTTTAGAGATACACGACGTGTACATGGTGGTAAGTGGCGAGAGCGTGTGTGAAGAAGTACACCCCTGCAGGGTTAACATCATCTATTCGAATAGCCGTGTCCGCGGTAAAGGACTTCTGGGTTGCCTATAACAGTTCATAGACTAGTGAAAGTGGATACTCTAAAACTCGCAAGATAAGCGTGAGTGCTATGGATGGCCTTCTCGTAGGGAGACGGGAGCGGATCCATAATGGTGTATTGATATGGTGAATATGTGGACTCATGTGCGCCACCTCAAAAGAGTTACTTGCAAATGTAGTTTAGGATAGCCACCGAGTCAAAGCCGGCATGCTGCAGTTAAACTCCACTACCCCTTTGTTGATCTTGATGCATATGTAGTTAGTTACGATGTAAGTCTTGCTGGGTACATTTGTACTCACGTTTGCTTAATTTATGTTTTGCGAGAGACTTCAGTCTCGCTAGTAGTTCCGTGGACTTTGACGTTTAGCTTGATACCTCAGCTACGATCTTATCTTGTGCGCGGGCAGATCTCGTAGATAGTCAGGCTTCTAAGTCTTTTTCATTTGTAGATATACGTACTCAGACATGTTAAGCTTCCGCATGTGCTTTGATTTGTATGTTTCAATGTTGGGTCATGAGACCCATGTTTGTAATATCTCGCTCCTCGGAGCCTAATGAATAAATACTTGAGTCAGAGAGTTATGTTGTGATGCCATGTTGTATTTACACATATCGAGCATATTGTGTGTATGATTGAAATGCTTGGTATGTGTGGGATCCGACAACCTAGTTGTTTATCCTTGGTAGCCTCTCTTATGGGGAAATGTAGTCCTGTGCTTCCATGAGCCATAGTAGTCCGCTCTGACCGGTTCACCGGAGTCCCGCTAGCCCAAAGACTACTGCTCTGGAACACTTGGTGGCCGAAATGTGATCCACTTGTTCCTCGTATACATCCCTTCAGGAAATGTCACGCTGTGACATCCGAGTCTGCCTAGCCTGCTACAGCCCGGGTTCCCGAGTCCTGTTAGCCAGGTGCTACAGCTCGGATTCGCACATCACCGACATGCTCGATGTTGATTCATGTATGCTGTCCCTATAAGTTAGTGCCACTTTGGGTTCATGACTAGTCATGTCGGCCCGGTTCTCTGTCATATGGATGCTAGCGACACTATCATATCCGTGAGCCAAAAGGCATAAGCGGTCCCGGGCCATGGTAAGGCGACACCCATGGGAATACCGTGCGTGAGGCCGCAAAGTGATATGAGGTGTTACCAGCTAGATCGATGTGACTTGGAATCGGGGTCCTGACAGCTTTGGTATCAGAGCCTGACTGCCTGTAGGATTAGTAAGCCAAACTGGTCGAAGTTGAGTCTAGAAATGCTTTAGTTATATAAGGGAATTGATTGTGGGATGGAACGCAAGGCTCTTTTTACTCCTTATACCTTATGCCTTCTGATCTGAGTCACCCTCTTCTCTTCTACGGGGATTAAGAACTAGGCTTCTCATCTATCTATCAGGATGACGAGTAACTATGATAGAGACTTATAGGATTGATGGATTTAAGCCCCAGTTCAGTTTATACTACTTCTGTGTGTTGTCAATTGAACCAGAACCTTGTTATGATGTTGATAAGTGACTATGCAAATCCTTGTGAATGTCTCAAATCTTTTCACGAGCATTTACATCCGTTATCTGTCAAGGAGTCATCCCAGGTCTCTAAATAGTCTGATGCATTTGCAAATCCTTTCTTTCCATTCCCGATGTCCTTTATGGTCAGAATAAGCACACTAACCGGTGCGTTGAGGTAATTTATTGCCTTGACATATATGTTGGAGCTATTATTATGACCCTAGGTGTTCTAGGGAGTCACCTAGTAATCTAGCCATGTTTTGTGTTCCCGCTGTGATGATTCTGGCCATCATTCTCGAAAGCATCCCGTGATGTTATTAGTTAGTAGGCATTCTACTCCTGGGTTTCTGAACCCGAGATTCACACTACTTACCTCATGTTGATAGTGGTTGCTAGTGCCTTTAGGATATTAGTAACTTTGCGATAGTCCTCGAGGTCCATGGTATTTCCTTCTTCCAAATACCATGAACTAGTTATGGCAGAAGTTCCTCTTTGAACCTAAAGATCGCAACCAGAGTGCTCTTGATGAGTCCTCCATTCATAGTTGTGAATCGCCAGTCCTTCCTCTTCAAAGACATGGGTTATCCAGAAGAAATATGTTGAACTTGTTCGACATACTAACCTATGCATCCACAACTCAGAAAGATATATGTTCCTTTGAGTTGACCCTCTGTAGTTGTATTCCGATCCTTGTCTATCAGTTGATAGTCAAGTTTATGTCGTGCATTCATGTTCTTCGATGCGTACTATTCTTGTGGTCCGTCAAGCCGTTCTATTTCAGAATGAATAGGAGAAACAAACTCCAGAACCTCATCCATATCTAGGATTGGGTCAAAGCAATTGTATTCCGCAGATCAAAATGCCAATCCAGCTTCTGCTCTGCTCTACCTTGGAGTGTTACCATCTTTATGTCAAGAGTGTCATGATAATTGCACCACCTCTTATGAATTCTTGACGCAGTAATACTTCTTGACATCATTGTTCATTCCTCGGTTCCCGTGTTATTGTAATCGGAATGCCAACAAGTGTACCGTGATGTGCAAAATCAATACTCCTAGCAACTCCGTTGCTTGGTAGTTAATGGACAATACTCTCATTCTTAGCATGCTGGTTATTGAATTATCATTCTAAGATTGATCGTGCTACCTAGTCCTTATTTCTGGTGCACTCTTCGGTCAATGAGTTAGGATTGTGACAATCCCTCACTCTTTTGATCATATCATCTTGCCCTGCAAAGCAAGGTTGTTCTTGAGCTTAGTAACATACCGGTGGTTCGTGATTTTCCGAATATCTTCTCGGAAGTATTACGAGTTGTCCCACGATTGTTATCTCGAGCTCGTGATCAAGTTGGTTTCTTGTGAACCACCCTTTCTCCAAGAATCTGTGTTGGATACCCTGAGCTAGTTGGTTGAGCTAAACAACAACTTGGAGAGTTGGAAGATAAAAGCTTGTCCGACTTAGTTCATCACTAAGGGATATCCTTGAGTGTGCGTGTGTGCTGAAGAAAGATGATATCTTCATCAATTGGTCCTCGTGATCAGTTGTTGGATCTATTGTCTTACCCAAATCTTTGATTTGCGTATGGGCTATCTTCAAATCAAATCAGAACCAACGATATTCATAATGTTGTCTTACTCGTGGTTGATTCCTCGAGCATACACCATTACATCTTTTGGTCTGACCAATACTATCACATTGTTCACATAATGGTGGAAGTCCAGCGATATGGAAATTCCGATGAGTTGTTGTTGAGCCCATCAGCAACATCTTGTTTCCCCCATGATTCGTGTTAAACTTTAAGCTAGTGTTGGAAACTTGGTAAACAATGCCTTCATGTTCCGTTCATGAAGCATATGTTTGGATGATAGGAGTGACTTCCTTTGATTCACGTGCATTAGATGTAAGTTGCCGCCGTGAATTCGATAAAGTTTGTTTTTGCTTCCTTTGGAATCATCCCAATTTAGTCATGCACATGTGCGAAGTATTCTATGGTTTGGAGACTTGCAACCTTCATTCTATATGTATCCCTAGCACACCAAGCCACTGATTAATTTGTTCAAGGAGAAGAATTTTCTTCTTAAGAGCTACACTTATGCAAGTACTTCGATATCCTCGTTGATGGTTCCTAACCAGAATTCGGTAGTGTTTTGTTGTAAGACTACCATGTGATCATGATTGTCTGGGACAGCGTGTTCACATGCACAGAAAGGTAACCAGCTCATGCTTTGGAGCTTACTACCGTAGTTCATTTCCCGAGAATTTCGCAACGCCATCTCATCGATTTGTGTTGCAAACTTTCATTTTCTTCTAGACTCGATGAGTCTGGAATATCCTGTTACCAACTAGATCTGAATCTCAGGCAGATATGACGGTTGGAACTTCTCCAAGATTATGATGTAGGTCCCGACAAGGTTGATGTTTTGGCCGACACACCTAGCTGGAAGATCTATCATTGTAGTATCTTGATTGAGCTATTTGACCATCTTCTCCATGAGGATTTAGTGCAACTTATGCTAGAAGTTGTTCCTCAAGGGTCGTTGTGCTCTCGATTTCCTCGATTATGCTAGAACCATTCAAACAGTGGAATCACTCTCGACTGTTGAGTTTTTTCCCAGTTACCAGAGTCATTCCCAACATTTGCATTTTGTTCCCAGCTTGCACATCAGTAGTTGTTGTCCAGGATCATCTTCAAAAGTGGACTTACCATGGGTCCCCTCCACCTCCGATGATAAGCAAATCATCCTTTTGCGTTGTCTTCAACAAGGTAGTCCACATCATCCATTCTAGTTGTGGGGACCCTGACTCATAGGTCGTGATCACCGAATGCACGTGTACAGTGATCCCAGAGATCAATGCTCACTGAACGCACAGAAGCTGAATAACAAGAGTCTTACATCCATACATACCGTATTACACAAGTAGGACCATTATGGTCAAGTCTTGAGTATAACATTGCAAATGAAATCTTCGTGGATAACTTGGACCCATGCCATCCGCCTTAACCCTACAGGCATTCTCGACCGGGAAAGCGCCCTAGCTCGCACGATCGTCACCAAAGAACTCTTCAGTATATCTTGTCTTTCATGCCTGGCCAATAAAATAACTAGTGGCAAGCCAATGAGTACTTTGAATGTACTCGCAAGCAACCCATGATTTGGTTCAAAGTAACAATGCAATTGTACAACAAGTAAGCAACCTAGCTTCGAGCTAGTTGGGATGTCCTAACAATTGGTGAGATATGCTTCAATGAACTTGGGTAACCTTGAGAACAGGTTACAGATATCAACATAAATAGAGTTTTAATCAATGCCATGCCATTCAACATGTCAAGTCACCACCTTGATACAAATAGTTCCTTTCCACACAAACATGCATCGGGATTGTAAAATTTCTGGACATAGTTTAAGTAGCACCTCCCAATCGGCCCATGACCGTGGACACGGCTATTCGAATAGTTTGACACTCTGCAGAGGTTGTGCACTTTACCCACAGGATCCGGGAAGCTTTCATGTCGTCCACGATCCCGCAGTACCTCAAGTACTCGGGGGAAGCACCCGATCATTACCTTTCCCTAGACGACACTAACATAGGGTCCACTCGTTGATACACGGCCCTCGTGTATAAGAAAAAGATCGTGGGACTCTGCCCTTTTCACACTATTACGCATACACGAAGGGACCAACGGTGTGTCCGGTGCCCTGTGAAAATAGTCATGGCCGCCTATCCAAGCACGACCCCGTCCCGAGAGTGACCTCAAGTCACCCCCGTCACTAGTAATGTGGGCACCATGCTAGTATCAGCCTAAGTAATCAATAATACCCCGTCCCATAAAGGGGTAGAGTGGTTGCACATGTTTGGTTGGGACGGTAATCACACATAAATCTAATCCATCGTTTTACACACACATGCTCCAAAAGTTCTCTTCGGTACACCACTTCTTCCTCAAGTGGTGACCTTAGTTCAACATCTCCCAAGGGCATTAGGGGCACCCGATGGGGTTTTTGAAAGATTGTATCCACGAAGAGTTCATGGTACACATGCATCATTAGGCATCAACTAGTTTCTTGACAATGCAATCATGAACAAGGTAAGGACATGAGTAGGGGTATGCAGCATGGGTGGTTCACCACAAGTTTACCACCGTCATATTTCATCATCATGCAATTGGAAAAAGGGTACCGATGAACAAAAGGGTGTCATGGTCAAAGGGCTGCTTGCACGATTCATCGAGTCTTGAAATCTTACGGTCCTTCTCCAAATACTCCGTCTACTTCATCAACTAACGTCGGAAACAATCATAATAAGCAACACAACAAGGCAGAAAATAAAAGAGCTCTAAAAATATTAATTTGACTTTTCTAGGACATCTCTGGTTATATGAAAAATAACGAGTGGTTTCATTGGAATTGGATCGGTGGATATCTACGAACATTTCAATATGATGGAATCAAGGGGTTTATGGATTTGCAAGAAGTGTACATAATTATATTTTTGGAAAATGAGCAAAGATACCCATTTAACAAAGGATGATTTTAGAAGCATCTAGGATTTGGTTTCCTTTGGATTTGGATTTCATATGAATATTCTATGGATTTGCAAAGTTGACAAACATGAAGAAATGGCTCATTATTTTGTGGGGTACAGAAAGTATTAAGAAAAATGTTCATAAACTAAGTTATGAACTTAGAAGCATCTAGGAATTTGAATCATGGCATTTGGATCAAGTTTGAGCTCTTTGTGATTTTCTAATCATCACAGAAATAGGAAAAATAGGATTTGATAAATATTTGTGAAGAAAAGGTCTCTGGAAAAATGTGCATGTTGCACCACCAGGTAGACCATGATTTATAGAGTCACTAGAAATTTGAATCATCAAATTTGGAGTCCATTTGAATTGTTTATGGATTTTACAAGTCTACAGAAAAAGAAAAAGGAGAGGATTTACCTAAATGGGCCAAATCTGGCGGCGGCGCGTCTTTGGGCGAGGTTTAGCGTCGAGGCGCAATCGGGCCGGCCCATCAGCTCAGCAAGACACGCCAGTGGTCCACGCCGAGGCGATGTTGCCAAGGCGCCTCCACTTAAGCGGAGGGGCCCATGGACGGGTCACTGACACAGGGGTCCACTCACAGGTCGTCTCCCTCTGCGCCAAGGCGAAGGAGACAGAGGAGGCGGGGCGGCGCTTGCCGGCGCCCGTTCCGTGGCTCCGGTCACCTCCGGTGACGCCCAGCACACCGGCGAGCTCAGGGGAGAGCGGCGCATCCGACGAGGTGCGCCACGACCGCAGGGGTGGCCGGACGCGAGCACATCATCGGCCGCAGCGGCGAGGCCGGCGGTGGTGATGGAACTCGACAGCACGGCCATGGGAAGGAGAGGGAGAAGCACGGGAGAGGCTCGCGGTGGTGGTGGAGGTGCTCTACTGCGGTCTAGAGGGGATGAGGAAGAACGGTGGGTGCGAATTTAGGCGGAGGCCGACAGCAAGGCTCCGGCCATGGTGGTGGATGGAGGGCACGGGAGGATAAACGAGTTGGTCCAGAGGGTCTATGGGAGGGGGAGAGGGCCAAAGGAGTACAGAGGGGGCTCGGGGGTGTCCCTAAATGGCGAGGCCACGGCTCACCGTGGGCCTTGGCGACGGGTGGCCGTGGAAACGGATCGGGCGGCAAGGGGAGCGAGCGAGGAGTTGTCTGCGGTGCTCGTGGGGATGGATTAGGGCGCCAGGAAGAGAGAGAGGGAGCGGGGCGAGGCCGGGCATTGGCCGAGCCGGGCGTCTCTGGGCACGCACCGCAGGAGGTGAGAGAGAGAGGGAGAGACGAGGGGGCCTGCACGGTGGCGTGTTGCGGACGTCGAGGCACCTCGACTGGCGCTAGTGGGAGGCCCGAGGTGGTCGGGGAACGCGGCGTCAACGGTCGGGAGCACGCTGACATGCTCCAGAGCGCGCAAATGGCCGGCACCCGCGACTTTTCCTCGCGTCCTCACGCGCCCACTTGTGTCTAGTGGCTGCACCGGGGAGTAAACAACATGGAAAAAGGCATTGGATACCCTGGGGCTTGCCAGGAGTGAGAGAGAGGTGAGAAAATGGTAGGAAGGCTGCTGTCCAGAGGGGGAAAAGGGGATTTTCACCCCCTTCATCATGGCTTCTCGGGCAGGGAAAGATGCAGGGTTAGAGGAGGACCATATGGTGCTGTGGGAGAAAGATTAGCTCATGGAGATTAATGGAAGTGGACAAAACATACATTTTTAATTTCTGCCAGAAGGTGTTTGATGCTGGTTTGGGTAAGAAGATGAACTCCTCTTGTCATGAGGCTGGACAGGGTCAAATGGTATGATGAAATAATAGGTTCCACCAATATTGAGTCCATTTGGGCAAAGTTGCCAATGCAACTTTTGTAAACCCTAGAAATCAACAGAAATGAACTTCCCAAGATTTAGTCATGTACATCTGTTCTCCTTGATGCACCACTTGGTGTAGTGTCATCATTTGAGGTCCTGAACATGTCCACAAAAGTTTAGATCAAAAGAAGAAAGTTGCCAATGTAGAGTTGTTCAAATTTGGTTCTGGACAGGAAGGGTTTTGGGGCACTTTGATCAAGTTAACTTGTTCTCCAACTTGTGCCATTTGGTCTAGATGAATTATTAGACCAGTTGAGCATGTTCACAAGGTTTGAGAACATTTGGACATGTTTGACAGTGCAAAGTTGTTCAAACTTGAGAAAGGACAGAAGTGATTTTGAGAGGGTTTCATGGGGTTATACTATTCTCCATGACATGATACTTGTCAAGATCATCAAACATGTCATATGTGATATGCTATAATTTTCTTGGAATTTTTGGAGAATATTTCCTTTGTAAATATTTCAAAAGCTTGAAATATCCAGAAAGGGTTTTTGAGGAGTTTGACCAATATTTTGAACATGACCATGTGTTGAAACTCTTATATATGGACAATATATGTCCACTAAGTTTCCCTAGATTTTCCCAAATATTTTTAAAGCTTTAAAATAATTTTAACCTATTAAAGACCATTTCTGGCCTGAAGAAAAAGCTTTTAAATAAAATAGTAAAATAACTTTTAAAATTATATTTTTATGGTTCCTGGGTATCCTATATCTAATAGGAGTCAAATATATTTTTGGAAAGATTTTTACTGCCCTTAATTAAGTACTTGCAGTGCAAATCTCAATTCAGGAGTTTTTGGAAAAATAATTTTTGAAAATACTATTTGGCCAAATTATTTTTGTAAGAAATTATGTTTATGTCCTATACACATGGCATGATCATCGGGCAAGAGTTTGGAGCAAGGAGATGAAGTATAGGAGTTGGAGGGTTTATTTGATTTTTAGACCACTTGTAAACAACAGCCAAAGTGCAATCAAGGCAAGGTCCAAAACACTCAAAAGTTTTTTGTCAAACCACATTTTATCATGATTGTTAGCTTAAGTGTAGTGGCATGAAAATCAGGGTGTGACACTAGTCCGGGTATGCCATACTTTTGTACCCTGCCAAACGATTGTTGTGAATTGCCTTAGGCTGGTAGAAAGAGTTTCAATGATCTCTGAATCAAAAGTAATTCTTTTTGCCACTTAAGGGAATAGCTCTACGAGTCACCTCCTCTAAGGTGCTCCATTTGACATGAAGGGCAACTTAACTCCTCGCTACTTGAAACGCATCTACCATCTTCTTAAGCGTGGAAATGTTGCCTACCAAATTGAACCTTTGTTATCAGTTTCTCTCCATCCGTCTTGATGTGTGTATTGTGTCCCGGCTTAGGAGACGTTCTATCGTCTCATTCCATGAGTTGATCGTGTATCGCTTGATCTTTGTGAAGATCAAATTCTGTCGAGTTTCCTCTCTTCCGTCATCATAGTTGCAAGAAGATTTCAAAGCAAAGACGTCAAGATCAATTGGAGAAATGAATCACCATCATCAAGAAGGGCAAATCGGAACATGAAGATCGTGTTAGCTTGTGACCCCTCTGTCTTCTTACCTCACGACTTGAATCTCGGGACGAGATTCTTGTTTAGTAGGGGTGAGTTGTCACATCCCTAGCTTTATTAATGCCTAGTGCTAGCATCTGGTGTTGCATCATGTTTAAATTTCAGTTAAACCTGAAATGGGGATTGCCTAAACCCTAGCATCGAAGGAATTCACTAGGTTCAACTAAAATATTTTCAGTGAATCCAAATGGCTTTCAAAAATGTTCATCATTTCTGGAAAATGCTAGAAACCATAACCAGAGGTGTTGCACATTTTTCCATGACATATTTGGGCTCTGAATTAAATCATATAGTATTTGCATTTGGGCATTTAAATGCTATTAAATATTTTAAGTGCTCAATTAATCATAAACTAAAATGTTTGTTGTTGGTTATATTCCAAACAGTGGCATTGAGCAATTTTATGATTTTTGGATCTGTTTTAGTATTCTTAGTAAAGCCACAAACATTACAGAAAAATAGAAACAGAAATAAAAGAGAGAGACTAACTGGGCCAACTCACTGCGGCCCACTGGCGGTCAAGTGGTCGGGCCCAGCCACCGGCAAGCGGCTGTCTTCAACCTCTGCCAGTAGGCAGAGGCGTGTCGACAGCGCGTGCGCCCGAGCTCCACCTCCTGCCTCCCCCTCGCGTCTGGCGACGCCACGAACCCCCTCGACCTCTCCCTCGAGCTCTCCCTCTCCCCTGGCTCTCTCCCTCGCCGTTCCCCCACCTCACCGAACACTCCTACCGCCGCCGACTAGCACCACCGTGGCCGCAGCCACCCCCTCGCCCCTCCGTCATGCCCACGAGCTCCGTGTCGTCTTCCTGCGTCATCTCCATCAGCCACACATCATCGTACGGCGTGTGAAGCCTCCTTCGCCCTCGTCTTCAACCCCGGGCGGCGGAGATCGCCACCGCTGCCTCGCTGACTCCAGTGCATCCCCGAGCTCGTTGACGACACAATAGAAATCTCTGTGAGCTCCGCCACTTTTCCCCCGTCCTCCCCGAGCTCTTTCCGGTCCTGTAGCTGTGCCAGCCGTCGTACCCGAGAACTGCCGCCGCCTAAGCTCGTCGCGGACGCAGCTCCGGTGACCCAATGATAACTCCGGCGTGCCTAACGTGATCGCCGCATCGCGTAGCGCCTCCCAAGCACAAAACCCCGTCCTTTGTCACACCGTGGCCTCGACCTCGAGTTCACCCGAGCTTCGGCCGCCGCCAAGGTCGTCGCCATGCTCAACTCCGGCCACCTCGCGCCCTCCCCCTGCAACCGTTGGATGCGCGCGAGCAACAGCTCCTCGTAGAGCCTTCCCACACCCAAAACCATCGCCTGTGGGCGATTCCCGACGCGCTCCGCCGTCTCGGCACTCGCCGGCGGCAAGCCGCCCGATGCAGTAAACCATTGACCGGGGTTTGACCTCCACAGGTCAATGACAAGTGGGGCCAACCCTCTGTTAAATTAGTTTAGTTTATTTTCTAAAACTTAATCAGCACTAATAAATAGGATTAGTTAGATGAGTCACTGGCTGATGGGTCCCAGCCATCAGGTTTGACCTGGACCGCCCCATTGACCTGCTGACGTCACAGTGACGCAGTGCTGACGCAGTAACCCTTTTTCTGGATTTATTCTTTTACAGGAATTCTAGAAAATAGCCAAAACTTCTAAAATCATAGAAAATCAACCGTAACTTCAAATGAAATATACTATATATGAAAAATGATCAGAAAAATCCAATCTATCCATCCGTACTGGTTCAATGCATGTTTAAAAAACTTAACCTTGCTGTTCAGCTCAAAACATGTTAATGCACTTTATGAACCCATAACTTGAGTTTGCATTTGAATCTTTGATTCAAATGAGCACAAACCACCCTGGTTGTAGTTGCACTAGCCCAACACACTCATATTGCCATGTCACATTCATGCATCATATTGTTGTATTGCATTGATTGCGTCCTTCTCTGTTTGCAGGTAACCGTCCCCTCTCAGTCGATGATGTTTTCGACGACGTGATCGATGACACCGATGAAGAACTATACTATCTTCGGAAGTGTCAGGAAAGCAAAACCCCCTTGTTCATCCCGATACAATCCCACTCTCTCGCTCCTGCTCTCTTTTACTGCATTAGGACAACAACGATTCATCTATTACTTGCTGCGGTAGCTGAACCCCTTTATCCTCTGCATGACCTGTCATTGCCACAGTAAATAGATGAAACCCACTAGCATGAGTAGGAGTTGTTTGAGCCCTGATGTGGCTACTCATTCAAGCTTGTTTGTCATGCCTGCTACTGCTTAGAGTTGAGTCAGGTCTGATTCATTGGGAATGAATTCGAATGGTGATGAACATGTCCTACTGTGTGTGTGAGCTAAGTGTGTGAACACGATTTGGTAAAGGTAGCGGTGAGAGGCCATGTAGGAGTACATGGTGGGTTGTCTCATTGAAACCGTCCTCAGGAACTGAGTTCTGTGTTTGTGATCCATGAACAGCTACTACCATGCATTGGGCCCGAAACCAATGGACCCTCTCGACTTATTAGCGGCCTTGCCCTCTGTCCGGGGAGTTGCAACTAGTTTACGGTGTTTGTAGGTTATGTGTTGGAGGTCGTATGGCGCTGACCCTAGGGTGCGCTTATGATGATGCGGTAGATACACTGTGGCCCGGTGTACCGAGCGCCTGTTTGGTGTCTCGGGAACCCTGCACACATCGTTTGGGGCTGTGAGCGAAACTCCGGCCGGATCTCCTCGCGGATGGAACCCGAATAGGCGATAAACCTGGACTAGAGACTTTTGTGGTTAGTCAGGTCGTAGCCGACTCCCTCGCCAGGCTTCCGCTTGAAGGTTGCCAGATACACGACGTGCACATGGTGGTAAGTGGCGAGAGCGTGTATGAAGAAGTACACCCCTGCAGGGTTAACATCATCTATTCGAATAGCTGCGTCCACCTATATCTACTTGCTTCGGCCTTTAGACTTCTGGGTTGCCTATAACAGTTCATAGACAAGTGAAAGTGGATACTCTAAAACTCGCAAGATAAGCATGAGTGCTATGGATGGCCTTCTCGTAGGGAGACGGGAGCGGATCCATAGTGGTGTATTGATATGGTGAATATGTGGACTCGTAGCGCCACCTCAAAAGAGTTACTTGCAAAGTAGTTTAGGATAGCCACCGAGTCAAAGCTGGCTTGCTGCAGTTAAACTCCACCACCCCCTTTGTTGATACCGATGCATATGTAGTTAGTTCTGATGTAAGTCTTGTTAGGTACATTTGTACTCACGTTTGCTTAATTTATGTTTTGCAGAGAGACTTCAGTCTCGCTAGTAGTTCTGAGTGGACTTTGACGTTTAGCTTGATACCTCAGCTACGATCTTGTGCCCTCGGCAGGATCTGGTAGATAGTCAGGCTTCTAAGTCTTTTTCATTTGTAGATGTCTGTACTTAGACATGTTAAGCTTCCACATGTGCTTTGATTTGTATGTTTCAATGTTGGGTCATGAGACCCATGTTTGTAATATCTCGCTCCTGGAGCCTAATGAATAAATACTTGAGTCGTAGAGTTATGTTGTGATGCCATGTTGTATTTACACATATCGAGGCATGTTGTGTGTATGATTGAAATGCTTGGTATGTGTGGGATCCGACAACCTAGTTGTTTATCCTTGGTAGCCTCTCTTATGGGGAAATGTAGTCCTGTGCTTCCATGAGCCATAGTAGTCCGCTACAGCCCGGTTCACCGGAGTCCTGCTAGCCCAACACTACTGCTCTGGAACACTTGACTGTCCGGCATGTGATTCACTTCATTCCTGTGTCTGTCCTTCGGGAAATGTCACGCTTGGTGACATCCGGAGTCTGCCTAGCCTGCTACAGCCCGGGTTCCTCGAGTCCTGTTAGCCAGTGCTACAGCCGGATTCGCACGCAATCGAAATGCTCGATGTTGATTCATGTATGCCTGTCCCTATAAGTTAGTGCCACTTTGGGTTCACGACTAGTCATGTCGGCCCGGGTACTCTGTCATATGGATGCTAGCGACACTATCATATCCGTGAGCCAAAAGGTGCAAACGGTCCCGGGCCATGGTAAGGCGACACCCGTGGGAATACCATGCGTGAGGCCGCAAAGTGATATGAGGTGTTACCGGCTAGATCGATGTGACTTGGAATCGGGGTCCTGACATTCAGACTCATGCCCGAGTCGAGAGGTATGAGACCTCTGACAAGTACTTTGCCTACAAGACGGAGGAGAATAGCTCAATCAGTGAGCATGTGCTCAGATTGTTTGAGTACTACAATCGCTTGAATCAAGTGGGAGTTAATCTTCTAGATAAAATAGTGTTTGACAGAGTTCTCTAGTCACTATCACCAAGTTACTGGAACTTCGTGATGAACTATAATATGCAAGGGATGACGAAAACGATTCCCGAGCTCTTCGTGATGCTGAAATCGACGAAGGTAGAAATCAAGAAAAGCATCAAATGTTGATGTTGACAAAACCACTAGTTTCAAGTAAAAGGGCAAGGGAAAGAAAGGGAACTTCAAGAAGAATGGCAAGCAAGTTGCCACTCCCATGAAGAAGCCCAAAGATAGACCCAAGCCTGAAACTGAGTGCTTCTACTGCAAAGGAAATGGTTACTGGAAGTGGAACTACCTTAGATACTTGGCGGATAAGAAGGTGGCAAAGTGAATAAAGGTATATTTGATATACATGTTATTGATGTGTACTTTACTAGTGTTTATAGAAACCCATCAGTGTTTAATACTGGTTCAGTTGCTAAGAGTAGTAACTCGGGAGTTGCAAAATAAACAGAAACTAGTTAAGGGAGAGGTGATGATGAGAGTTGGTAGTGATTCCAAGGTTGATAAGATCACCATCACATACTCCCTTTACCTTCGGGATTAGTGTTGAACCTAAAATAAATGTTATTTGGTGTTTGCGTTGAGAATAAATATGATTGGATCATGTTTATTGCAATACGGTTATTCATTTAAGTCAAAGAATACTCGTTGTTCTATTTACATGTATAAAAATTTCTATGGTCATACACTCAATATAAATGGTTTATTGAATCTCGATCGTAGTGATACACATATTCATAGTATTGAAGCCAAAAGATGCAAAGTTAATAATGATAGTGCAACTTATATGTCGCACTGCCGTTTAGGTCATATTGGTGTAAAGCGCATGAAGAAACTCCATGCTGATGGACTTTTGGAATCACTTGATGCTTGCGAACCATGCCTCATGGGAAAGATGACTAAGACTCAGTTCTCCGAAACAATGGAGCGAGCAACTAACTTATTGGAAATAATACATACTGATGTATGCGATCCGATAAGTGTTGAGGCTCGCGGCGGGTATCGTTATTTTCTGACCTTCGCAGATGATTTGAGCAGATATGGATATATATACTTAATGAAACATAAGTCTGAAACATTTGAAAAGTTCAAAGAATTTCAGAGTGAAGTGGAAAATCATTATAACAAGAAAATAAAGTTTCTACGATTTGATCACGGAGGCGAATATTTGAGTTACGAGTTAGGTCTTCATTTGAAACAATGTGGAATAGTTTCGCAACTCACGCCATCTGGAACACCACAACATAATTGTCGTGGAATTGTCACGACAGATGTCCTAGTGTGAGGACTTAATCGTGAGGCCAATGCATCTATGTAGTAGCTTGAGAGGGATTGATTGGGATGAGAGACCCGAGGCGGATAAACACACAAGACAAGGATTTAGATAGCTTCGGGCCCCGGGAAACATCATACGGTAATAGCCCTACATGTTGTTTGGTGCTAGGTCTCATTATGCTTATGAGAGAGTCGCCGCATAAGCCGGCTCCCCTTTGTGTCTAACCTTAGAGATTATTTTTTCCTCCCTCTTGGGGTGCCCTGCCACTCCCTATATATGCTGAAGGGGCGGGTTACATGACTAGTCCTAGTAGGATTAGGATTACTCTATTACAAGTGGAATCCTAGTCTTGCTTCCTTTGCAGGAGAATATTCCTTATGCCTTTCCTCTTAAGCCAGCCCACCATCATATGAACCGGCCTACTAGGCCTTGGGCCTTGTCGTCCGTCTGACCCGTCTGCCGGGTCACTACTGAGTCGTAATGTTCAGGCGAGTTGCCTGTAAGCCGCCAGGTCCGGGCGGGTCGCCAGTGAGTCGCCAAGCTCCAGCCGGGTCATACATCCGGCTGGGTCATACCACGGGGTATATCCCCGACATTAGCCCCCACTTTAATTTGGATTTATCCATGTTAAACTGATCCTGATCATCTTTAAGTCCTTGTCATTTCCTCCTTCTGGAAAGTCCGGGGCAATAGGCTGACTTCATAATCAATTTGCTTGTAGAAGAAAATATTGTAAATAAAGAATCCATTTGAGTCGGCTTCGAAAGCGTTGGCTTAAAAAATATTGGTCTTCAAATACTCATCTGATTTTCAGCCGGCTTGAGGATGTAGAACTGGCCGGTTTATCCTTGCCACAATTACCGGTTTGTAAATATTGATAGCACCGGGTCATAATTGTTGTTAACATCAAGCTTGAAAATGTACCTCTTATATGCATATCACTTGTAGCCCCCCAAGTCTTAAGGAGGGAGCATAGTAACAACTTAAGACTTGCTACAATATAAATGTCACAACCTTGAAGAAATCTGGGTTGTTCATCTCAGTCACTTAGTCAAACTGAATATTCCACATATGTAGCCTGCCCAATGAGCCGTCAAATCACAAAACCCCCTCCTTTCCAGCAGTAAGTTGGAAGGACGAAGCAACCATCATTTCACTCTTCTCTCTCAGCTTACTCTCTACCCAACCCTCGCTTCTCCCTCATCTTGTTCCTCATTTCTTCAAGAAAACCTCGACCTGCTTCTGCCATTGTTCTTCTCTCCCAAAGAAGGAAAGGCGAGCGCATCAATGGTGTTGATTCTGGCCAAGGCCCGGTCTTGCAACCCCGAGACTGATCCTATAACTTGCTCTCTTTTCTTCTTTTGGGTTTGTGATTATGGTTTATTTTATTTTATTTCTATTTGACAGTTTCTTGATGGACGCTGGAGCACCGGCCGAAGTGATGTCTATGGCTCTGGCAAAAACCGTCGAGGCTCATGGTACGAAGAAGCGCAAGCACCCTGCCAAGACTACCGCAGACAAGCTCAAAGCCATCGCCCTATCCAAGCCCCCCTCTCCGGGATCCCTCATTAAGCAAGTCCAGGTAATATCTCTTCTTGGCGATCTTTTTCTCGATCTTGATCGTGTTTTTTCATCTAACATGCAGTACTAGTACTAGTAGTAACACTCTCTGGGTGATCTTGCATGTGATTTTTGTGTGCCAAATGGCGGTTCTAAATTCCTCTTTTGACCAAAACATGCGAGAGGTTGACACTGATTTCTTATAGATTACTTTCAACTACTTTATGAACATCAATGCTACCTTTGAAGAGGGTATATTTGCATCAGTGACTTGTGTTATGGATATTGCAAGTTATCCCTCTGCTCTCATGCCTTTGAAGACATGTTCTAGTGTCCTTGTTCACTCATTTCTGTGCGTATATGTAGTCATATATGGAGTAAAATATCGAAAATCATCTTATATTTCGGATCGGAGGTAGTAATAAAATATTTGGTTTTTGTTTGAATTAGAACCAGGTCCGCGGTGGAGATGAAGTTCTCGAAGTCATGCCGTTTGAACTGGAAGACCTGAGGATGAGTTCTACTGCTAAACTATCCAGCTGTTGTGTCCTTGTCGCCACGTGTCCTGAACTAGTGTTTTCCTGTAGCATTGTTGTCAGGCGTTTTCTCAAGGCTGTACTTGACCACAACAATTTCCTGGCTGTGCCTTCGATTACGAAGGGTGTTGTTCTTGTAAAGCTTCCCGACAAATCTGATGCGGCATGTCTTCATCGTCATGTTTATGAGTGGAAAGACCACTCTGTTAGGTTCTCCAAGGTTGAGGAGACGGTGATGGTGCTGGTAGACATCTCTCACGAACTCCATGGCCTAGTCAGTTATGCGGGGTTCATCTCGTAGGTCGGTGGCAAGAAATAGTCTGCAGAGTTTAATTAGTGCAACTTTGCTTGTCTGTAGTAAGTACTATTGTTCAGTACTTGATTTGTGTTTGTGAACCTTGTATTGTTTAGTACTGCCGCTTTTGGTGTGTGGTGAGTCGTGAGAATAGTCTATGTTAATGTCTGTCCACTCAATTTAGTTTGTATATTTCAAAGTATCCAGATCATCTTTTTTGTGAGGACAGTTTATCAATTATGGTTACACTCCAATATCTATATGCATTACAGGGTTTATCGCACCCACCAGGATTTCCAGTCCCATGGATGTTCGGTCCATACGATTTGTCACGACCTTTGGACTGTCCTACTTGTGGGAGTAGGCGGGGGCCCTGCATGCCACGCGTAGCTGGACGACCAATCTTCTGTTTAGTACTTCAACATAGTGATTTCCTGGTAAGGATTCACTCGTGTCACATCAAGTAAATCTTATTGATTTACTGTCTAGATCTTATTGATTTAATGTCATGTTTTCTTTCTTTTGCTGCAATTTTACGATGCAGGTTTTGCCATGTGACATTCAACACAGAATAAACTGTTTGGTTTGCTCTACGATGGATATTTTTGCAGGTTTCACTTATTATGTCGTGTCAATAATGAAGGCACTATCCATCACTTATATTACTGGAAAAAATTGGATCAGTCTGTTGTCTGAGTACAAGTTGAATCCCTATGATGAACTACAGTTTGGTTTAACAAACACGCCACAATTAGTCCTTCTCGCGTTTAAAAGAAATGAAGAAAAAGATTGGATCACGGCCACGGAGCCTAGTAAAGTTAGAAAGTTGATCATAGTAGATCAGACACGATTGTCGCTGTCTCGCACATCGGTACCACCTTCAGCAACGGATCAAGCACCGGCAGTTTCTCTTGCACCGACAAAGGCGGCAATTTCGGCCCCGATCCGGTGAGGATTGGGCACCGACCACGTCAGCGGATCAGGCTGATCCACCGGAGGATCGGGCATCGACAACGGCACTGCCCGACACCGGCACCAGCTCTACAAGGAGCACCATCTCCGGCAGCAGCGGTGGCACTACGGTCGACCGCACGGGCACCAAAGAACGGCTTCAGACTGCACCAACACTTGCACTTGCATTCGCTTCCGATGCAAAGAAAGAACGGAACCAGAAGTTGCACCGGCAATAGACTGGGCTGCAGTTCGCACTTCATATACCAAAGTCCTTACAAAAACTGACATGTCCACCTTCTTGGTAAGCATTGGCCGCCCAAGTGCTTCGTTCTTTTTTCTTTCCATGTTATTTCACATGATTCACTATGTTGTTCTGACTGTTTCTGTATGTCTTCTTGCTTGCACACAGAGAATTCCTAGAGCAATGAGGGAGTCGTTCAACAATCCGGGCGACCGTGGCCAAGTTTCTCTTACCATGCGTAGTGTGAATGAACCTGCTCAATATACCGTAAGTACAAAGGATGGTCGCATGATGATTGATGCTAAAGGATGGTCAAGGTTCAAATCTAAATCATATCTTGCGGTAGGGGATGATGTCAAAATCGAACTTTCTCGGCAAGGAGAGCTCGTCCAAATCAACTTCGAAATTCTTTAGTAGTAGCACGCAACTGCCGAACTGATCTATCCTCCGAGAGATTTTGATGTAATACTCTGGCATGGTGAAACAAGTTCCCTGTGTGTATAAGTAGTACGACAGTATCGTTGATAGAATTGCAACTCTGATTTCTTGTTAGGAACTGTCATTTGATTTCATTCCAACAGTTGTCGTGCTTTATTCAATTTTGCGTATTCGCCTTGCGACAACATCTAAATCCAGCGCCGTACCGACCGCTTGCAATATGAAAAGCGTTAAGGTAGAACACATGGGCCCCCAAACATGCAGGCCCACCGGCCTGTGGCCCAAAGTCCAGAACCGTGAGCCTGCCTGAGTATTTCTCAACTGAACCCCCATAATGCCCGTGCGTTGCACGTAACATCAAGATGCATTTGTATGAGTATTTTATCTTGTGAGAGAAAAGGATGAACGAGGGAAGGCCTTATTTGCAAATGTGGAGAGGTGTGTGGGTACCTTTTTTGCAAAATTGCCATAGTTTCCTTCCTATCCGTCAGATATAAATCGGACGGCCTATATTGCAAGATGGCAGGCACACCATCATCACCAACTCATCTATACCGCGTTAAAAAAACTCTGCTTTTTATAATTATATATGTTATATATATTCCCCTTGATTTTTCTTATGTATAAAGTTGTGATATAAAAGATCTTTATATTTCTTTACAGAGGGAGTATCTCTCTGTCAAAAATATATTTATGTGTAACTAGTTACTCCTGTCTTTCTACTTCCTTTCGCTGATATGTGGGGCATCCGGCAATGGGGTCCATGTGCCATATGCACCAAATTAGAGTGCACAACTGCACGCTAGACACATCCGGTCAGAAGCGCCGTTAAAGAATGCCCGATGAGCCGTCAAATCACAAAAACCCCACCTTTCCAAATTTTAGCGAAGTCGGACGGACGAAGCGGCAATATTTCACTGGGACTGAATCCCCTTCTCCCTCGTCTACTTGTTCAGAGAAAACCCCCGCTCGGCGATTGCATAGGGTTTTCTCATGGAGAACCTGGTACGTATTCTTCACCCATCCCCGATAAATCCAAGTCCCTCGGTTGCGGGTACTCCTAGGATGGCAGCCGCCGCCGTTGATGCATTTTTCTTCCTACTGAATCTAGTGTGTTTCATTTGCAGTGCCCAAAGTGCGAGGACCCTACAGGTTTCTGCGCCCTCGGCGAGACACCACACTTGTTCCTTCTCATCTTAACACTGGATTTTAAAACGCGCACATTATGTTCCTAGAATCCTCTTTTCTATCCGGGAGGGTGGGGTTTTTGAACATCTTTGTCGACTAATTTGGAAATTTGGATTGCTATATTTGGATAAAAGGTACTAGTACCATTGTCAACACTGACGTGAAGGAGGAAATTATTTCTAGATTTGGATACAGGGAATACATTGTGTTCTCATATTATTTTTCCTATAGTGCATTCCTTGCTCTGCCAGAACAAATGTACTCAAGATGCTCGGCCTTGCCATAACTGAATACACCAGTTTAATGGTCACATTGAAGACAAGCCATGGATATAAGTTCCGAGTTGGGTTCATGAACCAAGAAGATCGCTGCTTTTTTATGGCCGAACTTGGATAAACTTTGTGAAGTGTTACAGACTGAAAGTTGACGCACGAATGTTGATGGAAATAGCAGAACCTGGTCTCATCTTCACTGTGATCTTCCACCCCAGCGCCGTTCCAATTATTCATCCATGTTAGTTTTGTATCTGGTTGTTGCTTCTTGCCTTGATTACTTCTTAATCCACCTATTCTATCTAACTAATCACAATTTAACTTTAGAAGTAGCAACAATTCTCTCACGAAGATGCTACTTCTAACTAATATTTTCTTATAATTGGTGGCACGTGTAGGTTTATTCAGAGTTAAGCAGGCTACTCATTTGTTATTCTATAAGAACTCGTCTGTTACTCATGGCACTAAAGTTGACTTGGACGACATCCACAAGTTCCTACACTTTATTGATCGTCCTGAGGTCCTTGTGGGGCGTTACAATGGTGGAAGGCCATGTGGTATATGTGTGCTACTGTTGCACTCGTTGAACATGTCCAACTGTGTTGAGAAACTTATGGTACAAGCTATTTTCTGTTATATATGTTGTTCATAAACTCTTGCTTATGCACAGTTTTAAAGCTGTGATCTTCTTGAAATCGGAACTCCCCGAGTCTATTGTTCCTATACAGATGCCTGACCATGGTCGGGTCAGACTTGCGCTTGGTCACAACATGATGTTTATGTCGACCTACTCCATTCCCCTTGGAGGTGAAAAGATACTTATTCATGGGTGGTCTCAAATAATGAAGGCCCGTCCATCTTGGAGAATAGGACAGAAGATTATATTCCTGCTTTTCTATGGCTCTAAAGCAAATATTCTGTTTATTGACCACATTGCGAGATGAAGCCGCTTTCAGAAGGTTGTGGATGCGCGGGGTGGCGCCTGGGCCTTGTCCTGGGGCTTGGCGGCCTCCCCCTTTGGTTAACTCTAGGCAAAGTAGCATTGTTCGAGGCGTGCTTTGTACGGTTGAACCTGTATAAGTACTCATACTGCTTTCAGCTATGGTTGTTAAGTGCCCTTGCTGGTTTCAGTTAAGGTTGTTAAGTACTCCTGCTGCTTTTACAGTCTGTCGTGTTTCTTCAGTCATGTCTTCCTCCAGCCGCCAAAACTAAACCAGCGCCGGCGGGGCCGCCTGCTTCCACCTTCCATGACTGGATGCGCCTCAGTGCACGCATCGCCGCCCCACCGTCTCCTAAATCATTAACATCGACCTCTGAGGCCTTGCCGTCGTCCTCCGCGTGCTTTGCTGCGCTCGCCGCGGCGCCGCCCTCTCGCATTGTCAACATGGTCAACAAACAAGAGGAATCGACAGAGGACTGTACGTGGAGAGGATGATAGTAGGGGCCCACCATGTCCATGGCCGGACGCAAGGAAGTTCCTCATTTTTTGTTATATATATATATATACTCCATTGTCAGCGTATGGAAAAAGAAAATGCTTCCTGCTAGTGGTTTCCTGACATCTGGGACCCACGACATTGTCAGCGTATATAGTCAATAGACAAGAGAACAACACAAGATCGGCTGACACCTGGGACGTAGCTACTCGAGCAGTATTTTTTGTTATTGTTGAGACGGAGCAGGGTTTCAACTGGGCTGTGGCCCGTCTAGCCCAGGCTTATATTTTATGTTCACCACATGACCAGCCCAGCTATTTTTTGTTTGTGAAAATGAGCCCAGTTTATTTTTTTTGAAGAATACCCAATCCAGGCCTACTTATTTTTCTACGCCATGATGGGCTGCAACTCTTTCAAGACGCCTGCAAATCTTGAAAGTAATATGAAATGGGTTGTAAATATAAAAAACAGATGGCAAATTGGCAATTACTTTACAATTTCTGAATTTTTTCACATTTTCAGATTCCAATTTCACTGGGCTTTAACCTAATTCAAATATATATTCAAAGTACTTTAAATCTGGCTCGACATTTCGGTATTAAAAATAGTTTGGAACCCACATAAATATGCAAAATTTCATTTAAATTTTTAACCTTGGCCCTGGCCAACAAAAAAACGGACTGCAATAAATTGCATAAGAAGTTGCAATGAGCTAAATATAGATTATTAAAAAAATAAGGAATGGTCTAACTTGTGGGCCTATTAAGTTGACGCGTATGCAAGATTTTTTTACTTATTATGTATGACAACAAACGATTCTAGCAGACGTAACCACTGGATGTCAATCCAATGGCCGTCGTGTTTCTTCAATCTCTGGTCTTCTTGCTCACCGCCAAATCCAAAGACCGGCCGGGACCGCTGCTCCGCCTCCCGTGGCCGGTTGCCAGCGTGAGGCCTCACCGCCCCTACTACTCGCACCGCTGGCAGGCCATCCCTCTACTCACCCACATCCCTCCTTTGCCAGGCTTCACGCCTCCGAGTCATTCCCTTCCTAGGCCTCGCCGTCGTCCATCGCGCTGGTGTTCTTGGCACGACGTGGTCAATGTTGTCAACAAACGACAACATCAGAAGAGGGACGTACATGGAGAGGCTGACAGTTGGGACCCACATGGTCCATGGCCGCACACAAGCAAGTACCTCCTTATTACGCCAAAAAGAATGAATACTCCCGCTGACAGCTCGGACCCACCAGCTATATCTTCACATGCAAGGAAGTGCCTCCTTATTATGCACACAAAAATGAATACTCCCCCTGCTAGCTGGGACCCACCATAGTGGGAGGCTGACTTGTGGGCCTACTAAGTTGACGCGGACGGAGGGCTTTGTCAACTTAGTCAACAAACGATTCTATCACCAGTGACCGTTGGATTGTTAACATCCAATGGTCGTCCTGCTTCTTCAACCTCTGATTTTCTTGCTCGAGCCGTCCAAACCTCCGTATGCTCTTGCCTCCCGTGGCCGGCTGTGCTGCCGCGGAGGCCTCACTGCCCCCTACTACTCCCACCGCTGGCCAGGCCCTGCAGCGACGGCAGCCTCACACCGCAGCCGAACTAGTGAACCCTCGTCCTCCTCTCCGCGTGGGCTTCCACTGTCGTGTCTTCCCCGGCCGGCTCCGCGTCGTTCCCTTCCTAGGCCTCGCAGTCGTCCACCGCCTTGGTGCTCTCGGGGCGGCGTGGTCAACGAACGACTTCCATCGGAAGAGTACTGTATGTTGAGAGGCTGACAGTTGTGTCCACGGCCGTAGCAAGGAAGTGCCTCCTTATTATGCCCAAAAAAATTATTCCTCCACCTGACAGCAGGGACCCACCGGACGGGCCACTGTATTTCATGAAAAAAAAACGTTTCCCCCCTGACTGCTGGGACCCACCAGCTATATCTTCGCACGCAAGGAAGTGCGTCCATATTACGGGTAAAACAAAACATTCGCCCCCTGACTGCTGGGACCCACCAGCTACATCTTTGCACGCAAGGAAGTGTGTCCATATTACAGGCAAAAAAATGATTCGCCCCCTGACTACTGGGACCCACTAGCTACGTCTTTGCATGCATGGAAGTGCCTAACAGTCGGGACCCACCTGGTCGAAGCGTACGTAGCATTGTCATTCTGGTTGCGAACGTGTACGTACATACTGGTCGATGTAGAGGCGCGCACGTGTCGTGGTAGAGGCGCAGACGTAGCATGTACACGTATGTACAACAGCCAGGGTGCAAGAAAGAAAATACAGCCACATACGTACATACGGGCAGGGTCTCGAACGCCTACTCGCGCATACGTATGGCCAGGGTTCGTGTACATGGCTGGGTCAGAACGGAGAAGCTGCGCCATCGTCGTGTTCATGGGGAGGCAACCGGATGGGTCAGAACGGAATGCGTCATCGTATTCATCAGGAGCCAACCGGCTTGGTCGGAACAACCGATGGAAACGAGGCCTGGCATACCACAGAACGGAGGAAACAGCCTTGTGTTCGACCGACCACGGTGGAAATGGGATCTTGTTCATCGGGAGGGGTCTGGTGTACCGCAAAATGGAGAAAACGGGCCTCCTACGGTCGAAATGGGGTCCTGTTGATCGGGAGGGGTGTGGCGTACCGCAAAACATAGTAAACGGACTTGTGTTGGAGCGCTACGGTCGAAACGAGGGTCATGTTCATCGGGAGGGGTGTGGCGTACCGCAAAATGGGACTCCACGGGATACTGGTCATCTCGACCGTCGTCTCCCTCCACGGGCTACTATTCGTCCACCGTCGACCTCCTCCAGCCTCCACCTGGACTGTTCATCCACGGGCTCCTGTTCATCTAGCCTCCACCGCTCCTCCACTGCCATCGCTCAGCCAGCCCTCTCCACGGGTCCTGTTCAACCACCCCACCAAGGGCTACTGTTCATCCAGCCCTCCACCGCCATCGCTCAACCAGCCCTCCACCGGCTACTGTTCAACCAGCCCTCCATGGGGTCCTGTTCATCCACCGGCTCGATCGATCGGGGTACTGTTCACCCAGCGGCAACGGCCTCTACTACCACAGGGTCCTGTTCATCCAACCCCCCACAGGGAACTGTTCATCCAAACCCCCTCAACAACGCTCACTGTTCATCCAGGGAAGGAGGCAACATTGTTTGATCGGCTTCAGTTAGCAGCAGTAGCAAAGGGATCGATCGATCACTCGGGTTCAGTAACGCGTAGCCTGCAGTACAATCGCTCGGGTTCAGTTAGAGCCCAACGCCTCGCTCGGGTTCAGTTAGAGCCCAACGCCTCGCACCTGCAGCACGTCGTCTGAGAAACACACATCGCTTCGCCCCGACCACCCACCGTAATCGGGAACTCCCGATATTTTCCTCACCTCGCTTCTACCACGGTTTTTCCGTCATGGACGGCCCAAAGAATGTCATGCAGCTGCATCTCCGGCCCGCCCAGACGAAAAGCCCATTTTACATCATGATTTTTGTCATAGAAGTAGGACCCCACCACATCTATGATGATACCAGGTTTTGTCACAATTATCGTCATAGAAGTGTCATAAGTATGACAGAAAAAATGTTCGGCCCAAAATGTCACGGATGTGTCTTTTTTTGTAGTGAGATATGACGCCCTTGAAAAAGCCAACCACAGAGCATGATCCTTTGTTGAAATTTAAGTCGGCTGATGATACTAAGCAGGTTGATTTTGTCCTGGCGACTCATCCAAACAGTTCAGTATTAGTGCTAATATGGATGCGACATAGGAAAGCACGCTCATCGAGTTCATCCATGAGAACCGAGACATCTTTGCATGGAAGCCTTCTGACATGTCGGGTGTACCGAGGGAACTCGCTGAGCACACTCTTAATGGTGATCCGAAGTTTAAGCCGGTCAAGCAATTCCTTTGTCGTTTCAATGAAGAGCGGAGCAAGGCCATCGGTGAAGAAGTAGCCCGGCTCTTGGCGGCCGAGTTTATTATTGAAGTTTTTCATCCTGAGTGGTTGGCTAACCCGGTGTTAGTACTTAAGAAGAATGACACTTGGCATGTGTGTGGATTACACAGGCCTGAACAAGGCTTGTCCGGCTGATCCTTTTGCTCTCCCTCATATTGATCAAATCATTGGTGCTACGGTGGGTTGTGAGCGTTTGAGTTTTCTAGATGCTTATTATGGTTATCATCAGATCAAGATGGCAGTTAAGTACTAGGAGAAGATAGCCTTTATCACTCCTTTTGGAGCCTTCTGCTACGTGTCTATGCCTTTTGGGCTCAAGAGTGCCCATGCAACTTATCAGCGTTGTGTTCAGAATTGCCTTGACAACCAGATTGGAAGCAATGTTCATGCTTATGTGGATAATATTGTTGGGAAATCCAGAAAGAAGGAAACCTTGTTAGATGATTTGAAGGAGACCTTTGACAACCTCCGGGTCTGCAAGATGATGCTTAACCTGGCCAAATGTGTTTTCGGTGTGCCAGCCGGCAAGCTATTGGGCTTTTTGGTTTATAAGCCGTTTGGGCGAAAAGGCTATCCCTTTGACCAAATGATGAAGAAAACATATCGCTTTGTCTGGAGTGATGCTGCCAATCAAGCATTGGAGGCATTGAAAAAGCAGTTGGTTGAGCCGCCGGTCCTTGCAGCTCCCATTGATAAGGAGCCCTTACTTTTATATGTGGCTGCTAATAGCAGAGCTGTCAGTGTGGCGGTTGTTGTGGAAAGAAAGGAGTCAGGCAAGGAATATCTGGTTCAGAGGCCGGTTTACTATGTTAGTGAGGCACTCATTGAGTCTAAACAGAGATACCCACATTGGCAAAAGCTGGTTTATGGAGTGTTCATGGCGAGTCATAAGTTGAAGCAGTATTTCCTTGGTCATCCCATCACTATGGTCAGTTCTGCCCCCCTAAGGGATATTATTCAAAATAGCGAAGCCACAGACCGGGTATCCAAGTGCGCCATTGAGCTTGGACCCCACGGTTTGAAATATATGCCTCAGACAGCTATCAAGTCTCAAGCACTTGTGGATTTCATCAATGACTGGACAAAGTTGCAGATGCCTGAGGAGAAGCCTGATAATACATATTGGACTATTTATTTTGATGGATCCAGGCATCTAGAAGGCTCGGGGGCTAGAGTTATTTTGACTTCCCCACAAGGTGATAAGTTTTGCTATGTTTTAAGGTTAATGTTCCCTTGTACTAACAATACAGCTGAGTATGAGGCCTTGCTCCATGGTCTTTGGATGGCTAAAGATATGAATCTAAGCCAGGTGAGGTGCTTTGGCGACTCAGATTTAGTGGCTCAGCAAGTTTCAGGAACTTGGGATTCCAAAGACCCACTCATGGCGGCTTGTCGTCGGGCGGTTGATGCCATTCCTGGTCATTTCAAAAGTTATCAAGTGGAACATGTTGATCGCAGGAAGAATGAGGCGGCTGATGCTTTAAGCCGGCTGGGGTCTCAGCGTAATCCAGTACCAGCTAATGTTTTTCTTGATATTCTGAATAACCCTTGAGTTAAATTGCCTACGGAAGATGATCTTGCTATTCCTGACCCGGAGGCGCAGCTGGTGGCGGCTCTTCATGCCATTCCTGATTGGACAGTTCCTTATTTGGCTTACATGAACCGGGGTGAGTTACCTGAGGATGAAACTTTAGCCAGGCAAATACCTCGGAGGTCTAAGTCGATGACTATTTTCAATGGCGAGTTACACCGATGCAGTGTCACACGTGTGTTTCAGCGATGTATCTCTGGTGTCTGCTAGAACTACGTCGGTATTTCCCCAAAGAGGAAGGGATGATGCAACACAACAACAGTAGGTATTTCCCTCAGTGATGAGACTAAGGTTATCGAACCAGTAGGAGAACCAAGCAACACTACGTAAACATCACCTGCACACAAATAACAAATACTCGCAACCCGACGTATTACAGGGGTTGTCAATCCCTTTCGGGTAACGGTGCTAGAAATAGGCAAACAAACGTGAGAGAGTTGTAAATATTCATAGATCGAACGCCAAATAAAATAAAGTGCAGCAAGGTATTTTTTTTTGTATTTTTGATTTGATATATCTGAAAATAGAAGCAAAGGAAAATAGATCACAAAGGCAAATAATATGAGAAAGAGACCCGGGGGGCGTAGGTTTCACTAGTGGCATCTCTCGAGAAAAATAGCAAACGGTGGGTAAACAAATTACTATTGGGCAATTGATAGAACTTCAAATAATCATGACGATATCCAGGCAATGATCATTATATAGGCATCACGTCCCAAGATTAGTAGACCGACTCCTGCCTGCATCTACTACTATTACTCCACACATCGATCTCTATCGAGCATGCATCTAGTGTATTAAGTTCATGAAAAAACAGAGTAATGCAATAAGAATGATGACATGATGTAGACAAGATCTACTTATCACTGGTACAGTGAGTGCTATACAAACGGTTTTTAACCCCATTCCGCGACGGCATTTGGAACTGTCGCCAAGTGAGTGTGGGCGATAGGAGGGTCCTTCCCAGACGACCCAGAAACCGTCGGGGATATGCCCTCCTGGCACACACGCTCGGGTAAATGAGGTCGTGTGCGACCGGCGAGCGATCAAATACGATTATACATACAGTAGTGCTAAACAAATACAATTATACAGGCAAAATCATTTCTGGTCGTAAGTACATCCCACACAGTCAGTCCCCGCTAAACGTTTCCGTTCGTATATACATCCCACACAGTCGCTCCAAGGAAAACATTTCCATTCGCAGGTACATCACACACGATATTAACAATTTTATCATTTCCGTTATTGAATGCTTCACACATGGTGCGTAAGAGAAACTGTGTGGCAATGGCTGTCCATCACACACAGTTTTTATGTGGTAAACGTTTGCGCAAGGTGGCCTAACGCAAACAGTTTTCAAGAGAAGGTTGTGTGTGATTGGTCATTGATCCAACACGGTTTATTCCTAGAAACTGTGTTTGTTGCCTGAGGTCATCGCCCACGGTATTTTTTCAACAACCGTTTGCAATAGCAAAACCCAATTAGCAGGCTAATTCGCCATTAGCAAGCTAATTCTGGGGCTCACGGCCGTCGAGCATCTTCACAAACTTGTCTGGAAGCCTCTGTAGCAAGGGTCAAGTAGTGGTTAATTGTGCCGATCAAGCACTAGAATGCAGAGTGATGATAAAGAGATGGGTGAAGGGGAGATCTTGTCTTGAATATACCTGCCTGCTGCAGGATTTCTCAGTTATGATCAAAGAACTCAAAACCTTCCAAGCACTACAAAAAAATACACTTTCGTGATGATACGTGTTTGTCACAGTAGGTCGCGTTTTTTGTCATGCATGTACATCCATGACAAATTTATGACAGAATCAAGATAGTCATACTGTCTTTGTCGTAGAAGTGTTAGATGACATTACCAAAATTATCATCACGGAAGTGTCCACTTCCATGACGATAAATCAGCGTCAGCGAAGTGCTTTCGTCAAGGGTGACCGACACGTGGCATCCACCGTAACGGAATGCCGTTAAGCTATCAGGTCGGGTTTTGGATCCGATAACCCATTAACAGCCCCGACCAATGGGGATTTTCCACGTGTAAAATCATCATTGGCCGGAGGAAGCATGTGTCGGCTCACCGTTGGGACAGATGCCATCCACTCATTGGACAGAAGGCACCTATGATACGTCGACACGTGGCACGGCCCAACAGAGGCCCATTCATGTGAAAAGGCCGGCCCGTTTGACTTGGTCAAAAGGTGGCGGGTCGGCCCATGGAAAGCCTGTTAACGGCCTGTTCGAATATAGCCCATTTACAGCCCGCTAACCCAAGGCCCGTTACGCCCTATCCGAATTAGGCCCGATGGCGTCATCCGGGCCATCCAATATGATTCCACCCGTTTTCACTTACGGCCCATGTATGGCCCATGACGTCTTTCGTCCAATAAAAGTCCTATGTAACTCTTGGCCTATTAAAGGCCCGTGGTGGCGGCCCGCAATGAGCGATTGTATCACTTTACACCCACTAATTCGACGCGTCGTGAAAGCGGCCCGTAATGAGCGGTATATCACTTTATACCCATTAAGGGCCCGTTATTCACTTGGGCGTTTCAGCAAATGTTATCTTCGGCCTTCTCGAGCCCATTTATTCTTGGGCTCATTTCCAGCATTCGTTTACTTACGGCTCGTTACTGTCATTTTCTGCTTGTGGGCCAAATTCAGCCCGTGGTTACATCGGCCCGTTTGTGGTCCGTTAATACGTTGTGCCGCTTTCATAGCATCATCAAATACGGCCTATTAATGATGGCCCGTTATGGTCATACGGCCCATATAAGGCCCATTGATGATACAGCCCATAGAAGGCCCATTGTTTCTACGGCCCGTAGAAGGCCCATTGTTTCTACGGCCCGTAGAAGGCCCATTGTTTCTATGGCCCGTAGAAGGCCCATTGTTTCTATGGCCCGTAGAAGGCCTACTGTTTCTACGGCCCGTAGAAGGCCCACTATTTCTACTGACCCGTGGGAGGCCGGTGTCACTACAATAAATATTAGCCCATGGTTATTGTGGCCTAGTTTTAAAAAGAACTGCGACCGACTACAAGCAAACAAATAAACAAGACAACAAGGAAATAAATAAGCAAGCAACTTATGCTAGGCTATCACGGCTGTTACACATATTACATCCTTTGGGCATCAAAGTTCGCCACCGGTGCAAATATAGGGAACAAAGCGACATATCATATACACTTTGGTTGTCAAAGTTGGTGACCAGCGCATATAAACGCCAAGACAAAACAAATCCAAAACTGAAACCACTTGAAGATCTCAAGAAACAATATCACAGGTACCCATAATCTTTGGCAAGATGCTTAGCAAGCTTATTAACTTTCTCTTGTTTGGCGCTTAAATCCTCCAGTAGCTTGTTGTTGCACGAAAAATATACATCTGAATTCTGCAGGGACTTCCTCAGTCCTTCAGCTTCCTGTCACAAAGCATCTGATCGATGTCTTTCAACTTGAAGTTGAGACTCAAGAAGACGAACTGATTCAGGCAGCGAGTTCGAAGAGCTTGTGCCAGCAGTAGTGGCCAGTAACTCGAACACTACATCAAGAAAGGACTTTTGGGTTCTCTCACTGTCGTCAAGATAGTTTTTATCAGCTTTCTTGGAGACCAACAGGGATGTCTCACTATCTTGAACCTTATCTGCATTACTTCCTTTACCATTGGATAGCAGATCTTGTTCTCCAATATTTTGTCCGCATTCTAAAAGAGAAACAAGCGAGACACATCACATGTTTACCATGTTGTATATGAAACTCATTTTGGTAAATGAGTTCGGTAGTAAAGTGGACGGGATAACGACATGAAACAAACATATATCTATGTGCCATGGTCACTTTATGGTCTATATCATTCTAGTTTTTGTTGCCAAATCAAGATAAAGACACAGTTCAAATAATATGTGTTCAAGACAAAGCAGAATAGACAGAATATAAGTGTGGGTAACTATAGAGCAATAACAACACTTGTAATGTGCATGACATGAGAACACAACTGTTTATTCAATTGAAACTGAAATCAACATAGAGCAGGTTACAACAGCAAACCAGTTAAAGAAACAGGTTTAAAACATACCTGTTGCGCCATTGGAGTAATTCCATCCTTCAAATTTGAAAATAGTTGGTATGAGTAAATACATCTGAATGCAAGAGCAAAGGAGTATGAACCATAGCTACTGAGAACTGACACGAGAACAAATCTTCTTCTCCTTTAAGCGTTGAGTTGGGATTCGGAGTGGTGGTCCTCATGCTTTGGGCACTGTAGTTCCCTTACTAACCGCCGTGTTTGGGTGCTCTGTGGTGGAGACGGTCTTTGTGTCAAGCTGGAACTGGGTTACTATCTGCGGGGTTGGGGTTAAAAGGGGTGTAGCTGGTTCTCTGTCCAACTGCGTAGGGGTACAATCTGCGAGAGTCTGGGTTATGTGTGGTGGATCTGGTCCTTGGGCAAGGACAACCGTGGTTCTATCTGCATCAGCTGGTAGCACTATGTTTTTTGAAGACCGTGTTGTTACTCCCTTAGATACTGCCATCACGCTCTCCAATTCAAATGGCTGATAAACAAGAAAAGTAATTGAAAGTATAGACATTGTATGATAGACAGGTGCCATGGATAGTGGGGAATAAAAGAGGGCATGGAATAATTCATATTTATGTTGTCTAACCAAACAGCATAGCATGACACAATTTCACATATATGATGGCTAACTAAACAGGATAGCACAATACATTTTCACATTATGATGGCTAACTAGAAAAGATGGAAAGACTAGTTCAAAATATGAGACTATGTAAACAGGATGACATGACATAACTATATAATGTGTTTATTAAATAGGTTGGCATGCCATAATTCACATACATTCATGGATAGAATGCCATAATTCTAAATATGATGACTGTAAACACTAAACAAGATGAGATGATCTAACTATATGATGTCTTTATTAAATGGGTTGCCATGCCATAATTCAGATAGATGATGTGTATGTACTATGTAAACATGATGGCATGATATAATTCAAATATATTATTTATATAGTAAGCAAGTAAGCACATGGCAATCTATATATGATGTAAAAACTAAGCAATGCAAGACAACATGCATGACATGGGTAATATAACCCTGCCAAGTTTGAGCATAGACCTCAGGGGGGAAATAGGACTGGTCATTAGTCTCTAAATCTTCCTCTGAGGAGCTCTGTAACCCGAAATATATACGCTTGACGAGTAGCATTGTCTGCTCTGAATACCTTGTTTTCACTCCAGATACTTCCATCACCGCTTCAAATGGCTGATGCACAGGAAGAGTAGTTGAATATACAAACGTTGTCGACAAATGGAACACGTAATACAAAAAAATGATAGCATGATATAATTCACATACATGATGATTGGCTAAACAGCATCGCATTGCATAATCCACATATATAATGCCTTTGCAACAAGATAGCATTGTATAATTCACATATAGAATGTCTTGCAACAAGATGGCAATGCATAGTTCACATATATGGTAATTAGAACCTTTGAGCAGGTGGCATTCACACAAAGCATGTCTAAACTAATCAAATGGCATAGCAATGCGAGACACCATACATACGATATGAGCAACATAACCCTGCCAAGTTAGAGCATACACCTCGGGGAATAGGACTGGTCATCGATCTCTGAATCCTCCTCCGAGGAGCTATCCGTAACCAGCGAGATATGCGCCGTCGAGATAGCATAGTCTGCTTTCGAAGACCTTGTTTTCACTCGAATTTGCCATCACCGTGTCAAATGGCTGATGCACACGAAGAGCGATTGAATGTACTAACATTGTTGTGAATGTAATATGTAACAGAAAAAAGATGGTGCGATATAATTTACATATAAGATGGTGGCTAAGCAGGATGGCATTGCAAAATTCACATATATGATGCCTGGCTAAACAAGGTGGCATTGCCTAATTCACATAAACGATGAATAAACTAAACAGATGGCATTCGCACAAAGGATTTCTAAACTAAGTAGATGGCATATTTGATGTATAAAGTAAGCAATGCAAGACACCATATGCATGATATAACCAACATCAGCATGCCAAGTTAGAGCGAAGACCTCAGGGGGTAAATAGGAGTTATCTTCTCCTTCTGAATCCCCCTCAGAACAGATATCTTCCTCTCGATTACAATCCGAAATGCGTGGAGGGGGGGCTGCCTTTGCACCTACCATGGAGCAACGTCTGCATGAAATTATATTGCCATGCAAGGCTCATCTCTTTTGCTCTACATGTTCAGTTCCATTGTTTACAATAACTGTCATTCATAGGAATAAAACATAGTGAGATTATGTAAGGAGTGCATGCAGAAATCCAGTGTGATGGTAGCAACCTGTGGATAGACCCAAAACCAATAATAGCAGGCAGATAATGGCTTCAGTTAATAAATACAGATAATGGCTTCTTTCTTGTTTGTTTCCCACCCAACATGAAACTCATAGTAGACACCGGAGATTAACCGGATAGTAGATAGATACTATTGATAGCGTACGATATGTACCCTACAACCATTTAAAAACTCAAGTTTGACCATTAGTTTGGAGCTGACTCGAGTCTAATCGGTGAACAGGACGATAAAGTAGCATGTAATATTAAGCGATGCATAACGTAAGCAGACACGAAAGAGTGCGACCTCTCTTGCGGACCCGTGTAGTCCTCGAGGTCATCTGCTTGGTTGATGATGGTAATGCAGTTTTCATGGCTGCCAGCGGTGGGGAAGAAGATCTGAGGCGGCGAAAGACAGTTTGAGGCGGATCCCTGCTCTGCTGGACCCATACATCATTGGAGCGGTGAGCTGGGGTGGACGACGGTGCAGCAGGACCGGGACAAACCACACAAGGTTTTCTTTGACAACTATATTAAGAGAAGTAATTCTGTAAGGGCTCGTTTGAATTGGAGGATTCCAACTATGCAGGGATAGGAAATAGACAGGAATAGGATAGGAATGCACATGCAAAATAGAGAATTTAAAAACACAGGATTTCTGCCAATCTGGGTGTTTGATTCACAACAATTGGAAGATCATAGGATGCAAAGAAGCATGGTGAGATTAAGTCAAACCACAAGAAAATGTACAGTTATAATGCTATTATGCTACTATCTCTTAGTCTTGTGCTTCATGAATAGGAATTTGAAAAGGAGGACAAGTGAAAATTAAAATTCCTACATTTTTTCTTTCAAGGAGACACTAAAGGATCAAATACGTGTGCTCAGTGGACAATATATATAACTTGTAGAGTAAAAAGAGATGCAACAAGTGTACAACCTCTTTGGCGAAACCATGTCGATCTCGGCGTGATTGGGTTGGCGGTGAGGATGCTCGGCTGACTTCTTTGTCGGAGGAGGGAAGAAGATCTTAGGCGTGCGGAGATGGAGCACGAGGTATCGCTCGGCTGTGATGGAGGGTTTAAATCGTTGGAGCAGCTCCGGTGAGTTATGCGACACCGAGGTGAAGCAGGACAAGAGAGACAACGAACAACGTTAACTTTGAGTGGAACTCTAATGGCATCTCCAATACATGACGTAAAATACATAACCACAAAGTGCTAGATGTAAAATACATCAGCCGCTCATCTGTGAACTTAATCGTTTAAACTGAACTTAATCGTAAACCCGAACCTAACTGTCCAAACTGAATTTTGTTGTCGAAACTGAATTTTGGTGTCGAAACCGAACGCACTAGCAAGGTGAGGCTACACGTCGGTCGACTGACTTTTTCATCTCTGGTCAGTCGATTTTGCAGTCGTTGGATATGAAATCAAGGGCCTGCGGTTCATCTTCAACCTCCACCCCCCCTGAGCCGCCATCCACCACCGGCCAAACAGCAGCCCCCGCCGCCCGCCGCCGGCGGTGCGCCGCCCCGCCCGCCCCGAAAACACTCCCCACCGCCGGTCCGCCGCCGCCCCGGCCATCCCTCTAGGCCCCCCCGTGCCGAGCTTTTTCTCCGGCGATCCCCACACCACCGCCCCGCCACCGCCGGCGACCACCGCCCCATCACGAACCCTAAGATAGATAGTGGGGTACCTCTCCGTGAGCCCCCTCCCAGCTGCGGCTCGTTCTTCCTTCACCCAGCAAGCCCACCCCTTGAAATCGGTGACCCAAAAGTCGATTCAGTCGGCAAGTGTAGCCAAATCGAGCAACGCCATAAGCAAGAGCAAGAGCGAGAGCAGCAGCGACCAAAGCAATAGCAAGAGCGGACCAGGCAGGGACCGAGAGCAAGAGCGAGCAGCAGCGCGGCGAGAGCTAAAGCAAAGGCAACTCCTCATCGATGTGGGCGTCGCCGCCAAGGGAGTAGCGCCATGGAGGAAGTGGCGGCGGCGACGCCGCCCGTGGATGGAGCAGCGCCGTGTTGGCTCGGGACGGCGCCCGGCAGCACCGTGATATCGAATCAAGAAGAAAATGCGGCGATTAGTGTACAACCTCTTTGGTGGCGCCCGATTAGGCGCAGCTTCATCCGAGGAAGCGGTGATGATGATGCTCTTCCGGTGGTGCAGGTGAAAGGCGGCGGTGTGGGAATGGAGGTGGCGCCAAAGGCGAGGAACATCGGGGCAGCTCCTCGGAGGTGGAGGGGCGGGTGGCTGAACCAGCGGGACGATGAGATCGACGACGGATCCTCATCCGATGCGGTGGATGAGGATGTCGAGGTGTTCTTTGTGGACGGCGTTGTCGGGGAAGAAGCTCCGGTGGGTGGCGGACGGAGCAGGGTGTGGGGTTTCGTCGCGGGTTTTCTCGGCCTCGGTGTATGAATGGGTGGGCGGATGGGATGGCGGTGGGGAACCATGGCTTAGAGGCGCTTGTCCGAAATGTGGGGTAAGTGGAAAGTACCCCCACCGATTTGAGGCGGTTCTTTCGGTTCAGGGGTGCCACGGGCATTTTGCATGTCGGGATTTCACAGGAGGTGGGAGTTTTCGCGAGCGTTGTAATTTCGGAATAGCAAGGCGCGGGTTGAGATGGAGGGAGTTGTCGGAGCACAACGAGACAAAGATATATCTTAAATATTTCGGGCTAACAAGGCGCGGGTTGAAATTTCCGGACAAGCCTAAGGTGTACTGTACCAATCAATGCACACTACAAATGTCATTCGAAACTTTGAATTCATGTTACGTTCAATTAAAATATTTCGCTATGTGTATAATGCATGCAACCTACTACTCAAATGAACGTTTTAGTGCATTCCAAACGTAAATACTACCGCTTCAATATGAACTAAATTTGAATAATATCTACAGTAGTGATTGTTGTGAAGTCAAAGCATTTGAATTTGTTTCTCTGTTTTAATAAGATCTACAATCATCAGTATTGTCAAGCTAAACCATCGTTTGTGTATTATCTTCACAGCACACCACATGATCGATGTCGAGTTACATATGAACTATGTGTACTATATGAACTCGAACTAGAATTTTGAATCCACTTTATTTTGATTTCAAATCACATTACATTTCTAGCTCTAGCTAGATCTTCATAATCTAAACCATGTCTCATATGTATAATGTGTTTATCACATTATGTATGGTGCCCCGCCTACGCCTACAAGTATTTAGATGTGAGTTGCAAACACCACACATTACCACAAATTCAAATAAAATGTGAGAATGTTCGATGTATAGTATTGTTTAGATTGCTCGATATTTAGTTGTAAGCTGCAAACGCCGCACATTATCAAAAATTCAAATAAAATGTGAGATTGTTTGATGTATAGTATGGTTTAGATTGTTCGGCATTTAGCTGTGAGTTGCAAACGCCATGCATTATCACATTATGGTATAACATGTGCACAGCATGTGTATCACCGCTATATTCATGCATGCAATGATTAAAACACTATGATCTCCTATTCAAATATATGAATCCGCTTTCATATCAAATTATGATCTTTGTTAGTCTCTTACACCCACACAGTCCTCTAACCTTTGCAGCTACCACTAACTTTCTCTCGTGCATGCACACGCCCTCCTCGCCCTCCCCCTCCTTCGGCATTCTATCCACCGGGCACATTCATTTTTTCCTTTAGGTCGTTCTCCCAGAGTCCCCACAACTACTTTCCGACACACACCGATCGATAAACCTCTCCAGCGATGCCTGCCTACAGCATACACACACAGCTTCAATCTCCTCCTTTATGTGTCCTTGCCTCGTGTCTCTCATATGGTCAGACACACGTGTAAACTCTCACCCCTCTTTTAATCGATCTCACAACCGCACACTCCTCCCCCTATCTAGCTAGTAGTTGGGCCTCTCGCACCACCTCCTAGCTCCATTCTCTCTGTCTATCCATCTCGCTGGGCCTGCTTTGCCTCTAACAAATGGACGTACACCGACCGATCTCTCGCTATACATATAGCCAGCTAGGTCCTTATAACTCGTTTTTACCCACACATCGATCGATCTACCTCATTAGTTGTGTCTCTCCCTTCCTACGACAAACAACAATTGATCTACCGATCTAGTTAGGTTTGCTTACGAAACACATGGTTCCCCTTCATCATCCATGGATGCGTCCCGACAGATCTATCACGCACAGGCACACACAGAAACACATCCCCACTCTTATTGATAACACTGCAGTTCCACCCTCAGTTTGTCTGGTAGGCCTCTCCCAACATATTCGAGAAGCAACTCCATCACCCATCCAGCACTCTACCCCTCTCCCTCCCTCTCCCTCCCTCTCTCTCTCTCTCTCTGTCCCATCATATTTCCCGTCCTTCAGTTATGTATGGATGTCGACCGATCTCCCTCATGACATAGATGGGTCTCTCCTTCTCAACACATATACGATTCGTTCTACCTCTATAGTTAGGCCTCTGCTTACCCCTCCCCCCACCCCTCCCCCCCCCACACACACCGATACAGCAAGCGCTCTAGTCATGTCTCCCTGCCACACACAAACTTGACATGTACCCTCTAACGTTCCGGTAGGCCAGTCGCCCTATATCTTTGACTTTCACACACACGCGCAATTTCGATGGCTCTCTTCATCGATCTCGCACCCACCCGTACTTGATCCTCTCTTCGACTCTATCGATAGCTATGACCCCTCCCTCTCTTCTCGTGGATTGCCTAACCCTCTATGTATGATATGGATAGGCCTCCATTTCAGACACGTTGCATGCAAAAATATGTTTGAGATGTCATAGACACATATTCCCACAAATAATTCACGCAATCAACCCCCCCACCCCACCCCCACCCCTACCACAAAACAAAAAACACTCGCGAATGCGGTTTGTATCTCTCACACACACCCACGTAGGTGGGGGACATGCACGAAGAGAAGAGGTGCATGCACGACGCACGTACTCCCATCTCTTTCCCAACCACACTCGCGCAGGTACACGGTGGAGCTCATTTCTGTATGAAAAAGGCAGCCCACGTGGTAATTTGGCACGTGTACTGGTTGTCCACTTGGTGGAGGGAGGATCATCTACCACGGGTGAACAAACAAATTGCGACTTGACGCGTTATGTTAAATTAAAAAAAGAGGCAAACCATGTGGGGCCTACCTTAGAGGCAAGGCTCTATACACTGGAGTACTTTTGATGTGTCCCGTCAACTCGCAGAACAAGGAGAAGCTTGCTTAGTACACCGTCTCCCCGCCCATACCTGGACGGTGGCTCGCAGGATGAGGTGAAGCTTGCTCCTCCCTTGCCCATGCGCGCGGTGGCTCGCAGGACGAGGAGAAAATTTACTACTCCCTCCATTTACTCCTCGTCCCTACTACCTTGGTTATAGAGATTATATCATATTGTTTGGAATATATATGTCCTTAGTAGATTCAATATGAACTACTAGTACATACTCCAAACACTGATGTATATAGACGTATTTTAGAGTGTACATTCACTCATTTTGCTCCGTATGTAGTAGCACTCTCCCTCGCCCCTCGACCCTGCATACGTGGTGGGCGTGCAGCAATTCATTCGGTCTCATATAGCCAGAACGATATATACTGCACTACCATTATTGCTCGACTTCCCGAAAAGGCGAAGAGCCAATCGCAAGGTTAATATTTTGGAGATGCCAAGCGCAAGGTTATAGGAGAACGAGTAGTAGGTGCCGCGTCATTTATAAATATTTTTTTTCTTCAGTGGCACGTACGCAATATGATAGGTTCCTATGGAGAAAAAAGGAAACCGCTCCACTATATACATAGTCAGGACGGGCCAGCCTACACGGTTTCTTGTTGGGGTTGCTCTCTTCACACTCTCTCGCACAAAACGACTGTGGCCACATCTCTAACATCCCGTTGGATCACGTCCGCTTGGGGAAGGGGTGGATGCTTAGTGTAGATGTGGTGTCCGTCGCCGATGGCGAAAACCCACTGTCGGCACATCCCGATCAGGGGTCCCCGCCGTTCTCTCTCACAAAGCCGGTGAGGTTGCCTTCGTCCCTTGCTCACTGCCGCGACGTGGGCAGTTGCTGCCTCCCGCCGCCCTCCTCAAGGTCGAGCTACGTCCCTTAGGTACAACTCCCTTTACAGCCGGCTTGAACCACTGCTCCAGCTGCCCACATCACTCCCTGTGGATATTACTCTACTTCTTTGCCCCGCACATACCTGATACCTCTACTGGCTTCTATGTACTGTATTTGTCATGAGTTTATGTCTCATCAACTAGTCCTAGTAATCTTATTCTAATCACGCTTCTTAAATTTCTTTGCCACAGGGATGCTCATCTCGATTTTGGTGAAACTGCACAAAATGATCCGATGGTCAAAAGGTTGCATACTTCATTTATTAGGAAGCTCGAACGTCGCCAGAAAATTGAAGCCTGGTCAGGGTTCACGGTTCAAGGGCTAGGGACCGCATGGATCGTTTTTTTCTTTAGCTGCCTCTGTTCCAAAATAAGTGTCAACTTTAGTAGTAGTACAACTTTGTACTAAAGTTTGCACAAAGTTGAGACACTTATTTTGGAGCGGAGGAGTACATATTTGCTATGATCTGTCAATCATTGAGATGCAATAGCATGCATGTTAGTCTCCTTTGTATTTGATGAAATGTTGCAACGGGCAACCTTGGACGCAAGATACATGTAACAGGAGCTGGAAGCTTCATAGCATTGTACAAATTTATCTCGCTGATAAATTACTGTACGTACTAGTACTATACTAGTACTTCCTCCGTTCCTAAATATAAGTCTTTGTAGAGATTTCACCATTAACCACATGCGGATGTATATAGATGAATTTTAAGTGTAGATTCATTCATTTTGTTCCGTATGTAGTTCACCTAGTGGAATCTCTACAAAGACTTATCTACTAGTAATAGCTAGCCCCCACTACTAGGAATTGCATATCCTCTCCTTGAGCCACATCATCAAAATTGACGTAGCCGTTAGATGAAGTAAATCAGTCATAATAGCCGTCTGATCTAGACGTCGAGAGGCTCAGCACTAAGCCACATGCAAGCATGCAGAAATACCGTGGCACATGCATGTGAGTGGGTTTTAAATCACATCAACATGTCTGCATGCAAGCATGCACCGGTAGCATGCATGTAAGTGAGCTTTTAAGTCCCATTAACATGTCAGAAAGAAAAATATAATCCCATTATGCAGTAGGAGTTGGCTGATCCTTTTTCCTTATGTGGGATGATCTAAATGATGATGGGAGTTATTAGTTTGGCTACCACATTTGTCATGCGGTTATAGATTTTTTTTAGTTCTATGAAATCGATAACTTTGCGCAGAGAGATATACCGCTGTTCAAGGCAACGGCGGGACTCATCTAGTAATATTTAGGAGCGGAGGAGTACTACGTAAAGAGTTAGGTGTCGACGGTGATAGTGTGAGGTGGGCCATGTAATCACCGAGCCTGCGTGTTTTCACCGCTCTTGCACTCCTCCGCTGTAAGAATGGAGAAAATTGTAATCTACTACCTCCTTTAGCAAAAGCGTGGGACATCCAGCAGTCCTACCACCTCGGTAATAAAGACCAATGAGCCGTCAAATCACATAGACCCAAAGAAGAAGTTGGACGGACGAAGCAACCATCACTCTTGCGCGGTGAGAGGTCGCGTCCGCTTCTGCCGGGCATGAATGAGGCACCGATTCTTTGGAGGCGGTCTGACCGTTCGAGGCGGGAAGCACGGGAGGTGGAGGGGCTTTGGGTGGGCAGGCTGGTCGAGAGCGGGTGTGGCATTTGTCCGCATGTCCCTACGGACACGCCCGGGAAGCGAGAGGATGCACCGACTCTCATGGATAAAATCATACACTACACACCATATCTCTGTAGAGGAGTAGGTCGATCTGTCGCACTCTCTAACACACACATGTCGTTAAACACACACACGCACACGCACGCACCTTGGTCCCGTTGCACCTTCTAACGTGACTTATTACACCTAGACGGAGGGAGTAGTAAGTATACGAGATTGATGGCAAACTGACTTAAGTCGAATACAAGTGCTCAAAATTTGTGTGCATGTTATAATAAGGATTCACTTAAAATAGTACGTGAGCGTAACAGAGGGATCAATTGGACGGTGTTCGAGAAGTAGCGAGATGTGTGAGGTAGTAAGATACACCTTGGGCGCCTTTAATTTTTCTTATTAATTTTTTTGTTTCACCTTCTGACTGGTGGGACCCAACGTACTACGTGGAGAGAGGTAAGGTGACTAAGGCTGCATTATTTCTGCACCACTGTGGATAGTCTTACCACCGAAGCCACATGACACGATTATGATTGAAATCCTAATGACTCCCACACACACACATACACACACACAAAACATGGCATGCCTGTCACACGAATGCAGGAATGTACAAAAGGTTATTTTCCTCTCGTTGTACATAACGGGAGGGTTGTGTAGCTGGTTAGCCTGTTCGCTCATCAAACTTGAGGTCTCGGGTTCGATAACTACATTTGAGCATAATTTTTGCCAGGAGGATTCTTTGACTGGTCAAAATGTTTTCTAGGGTTTGCACGCTTCACACTCTCTCTCCAGTATATATATACACGCTGGAGCCTCAGCGCTTGTAGTTGCTCTCTTCACACTCTCTCGCCCTCTCCCGCTGGATCCTCAGCGCTTGTAGTTGCTCTCTTCACACTCTCTCGCCCTCTCCAGATCTAAACAAGACTTCGTGGGCCTCTCTCTCCCCTCACTGCTGCTCAAAGAGCTGGCAGTATCCGTCCGCCGGGAAGGGAAGGAGGCTTAACGCTGTCGCCGTCGGCGAGGGAGGGAATCCACTACCGGCGTTGTTGTTCACTTTCCACCCAGTGGCGCTGGAGGGCCTCCGACCTTCTTCTTCTTCGCCACGTCTGTCGCCCACCGAACCACGCCCCAAGAACCTTAAGGTATATTTTACTTACTCCACATGCATTGTTCTAGCTGCATGTATACCATGAATCTAGGACGTGGTTCAAAGAGGAAAGGAGTGGGGGAAAGTAGTGGGAAAAGTTGTATATAGCATGAATCTAGGACGTGGTTCAAAGAGGAAATGAAGGGGGAAAGTTGTATAGCATGAATCTAGGACGTTGTTCAAAGAGGAAAGGAATGGGGGAAAGTAGTGGGGAAAGTTGTATCGCATAAATCTAGGACGTGGTTCATAGAGGAAAGGAAGGGGCAAAAGTACTAGTTCAAAAAGGAAAGGAAGGGACAAGGCTGTAGAGTTTGAGCAGGACTAGATTTATGCGCTCACATAGGGAAAGGTGTCTAAAGATAACAAAACTGGGACCAACACAAATATGCTCCTTGGTTGTTTGTTCTTTGTTGCAACAAACTGTGCATGACCACAGTACATCGGTAGATGCACATGGTGCTTGGCCCAGCATCGTCCTGCAACTCATTAGCTGTTGTTAATCTATGGCCCTGTTTGGTTAAAAACTCCTAGTCCCTACCTGCTTGGTTCCAGGGACTAAACATGGACTAGAGGTTATTAAATGACATGATAAAAGACCATGTTACCCCTAGTAATGAACTAATAGAAACAAGTTGCGATGCGTGGCAGGGGCAACTGTTGGAAAAAGTCCGAGAAAGACTCCCTCGGGGTCTTCTTTCTTTAGTCCCAAATACCCACTTTTAGTCCCGAAAAGTCCCTCTCCTGTTTGGTTTAGATGTGACCGACATGGAGTTTTTAGTCCCTACACCAAAATGTCCGTATAAACAAACACCCTCTAATAATGCAGTTGGGAAATTGATGCAATGCCACAGTTAAAAGCAAATTACATGTTTAACAAATTTTATTGTTAATATAATCTCTATGTTAATATTAATCAATGCCACCGTTTGAGAAATGCTCTTGTCTTGCTTTCTTTCCCATTTAGATAAGGTAGATGCTTCTTTTTGTTGGCTTCGTGTCATCCTTTGTTATTGACCACTAATTGTTTCCTTTGCACCTCTGTGTAAACAGGGTTATCTACTTCACCTCGTTGCCATTGTGACCTTTTGTTGCACTGCACAAAACACTTTTGTTTTAGGAGTGTTTTGTGCAGTTCAACCAAAATGTCACACCGACAACGTTGCTTGATTGCTTGATCTTAGTGGAACTGCACAAGAGGAGATCTTACTTCCTAACCGTTAAGGCGAATTTGGTTCAGATCTTCTTCTTCTGAGTTGTTTGAATTCCGCATCATGAGAGGTCAGTACTAGCCTTCTTTCACATGATTCTGCAGTGTGCTTTCATATGTTGTGCTACTAGTACGATAATGTTGCTTGATTTTAGTGAATTGCACAAATGGAGACAAGACTTCCAATCTGTATGTGCACCTTAATATCCCATTGAGTTAAGATAAGGATATTTCGCAACTGCTGGCCTGTATTTTGCCACTTTCATCAGAAAATTAAGTTTAGTACTATACTTGTGCTCCCTAATTGACATGCCAAATCTTACATTGAAGGCGAAGCTTGTCTGTTATTGAACCAAGTGATGACGGGGAAGAACAAGCAGAAGAAAAACAAAAATCAACTCACGGTGATGTAATGAAGCACTAGAACTGTGATGACATAAGTAATGATATAGTTTTGCATTTTAATTTATTGCTATGGCTGGAACGAGCAATTGTTTTACCACTGATTTGATGCCATATGTAATTATCTCTACTTGTGCAAACAGGGATCTTCTTTGAAGATACCATATATTTTAGTGGAACTGCACAAGAAGATGTTGGAAACATTAAACTAATCGAGGAGTATATAGTAAGCATGGCCACCTCGTAGATAGCAACAGATGGTTCCCGAGAAGTGCTTCATTTGTATGCTCTACACAATCAGCCTCCTGACAAAGGTTGGTACTCGCCCACTGATTTCATCCATATGATTGAGCTTTGTCATCTCTATTGGTGTTGTGCTACTATTTAGATACTGTCATGAAAAAGTGGTATTGTCCTTGCACTAGTAGAAAAACACCTATTAGTCCCGGTTCGTAAGGGCCTTTAGTCCCGGTTCATGAACCGGGACTAATGGTCGTTACTTAGTACCTCCCCTTTAGTCGGTTCTAACACGAACCGGGACAGATGGTCCTCCACGTGGCGGTGCGCCGAGCCCAGTAGGGCCTTTGGTCCCGTTTGTGGCACCAACCGGGACCAAAAGGCATCCACGTTAGCATTCGATGGCTGGGTTTTTGTTTTTTTGAAAGGGGGGGTTGGGGTTTTGGGGGTTAATTTAGGTGTTTCATATATTGTGTTAGCTAGCTAATTAATAGAGAGAAGTGTTCTCTCTTATGTCCATGCTTGGTCGACGCTACGTATTATATACATATAGCCCTCGACACGCTAGCTAGTAAGAAAATGAAGGGAACCATCAAGTACAGAAGTTCGTCATGCATACCGAGAGAAATGATCGATCGACCTCTCCTTCTTCGAGAGATTGGTCGAACAACAAGTTTTCGTATCATGTACGTCCAATGCTACTGGCTACATACATGTACAATATATAAGATCTCTCAATTACAGTCCCCTAGCATTTCAAATCAACTTCCACATGGTATTCTCCGGCTTTATTGATGACGTGGTCAAGAAAGAATCCCGCCAATTTCTCTTGAATTGCTTTAATGCGATCTGGTTCTAGGAGTTCATTCCGCATCTGCCACGTCTAATTTGAAGAAGGGGTTAATTAATACATATATATGAATGAAACTCAACAGAAATGATGGTGTAATAAAATGAAATTGTGAATATTATTAATTGCTTACAGCGCTTCATATTGTCTTTGAGAGTAGCCCCGCTTATTTTTCAAAGTCGCGTTGTAGATGAACTCGCACACGTAGTATCCATGTAAATCATTCCCTTGTTCCTGCCACAAGCACTTTCACGAGAAATAGAGGTCAATCACACCAATAATGAAGCATTATAAATGGCATTGATGAAAGTATAGCTATAGAATCAACGGGAGATGCGCACAACTAGCTAGCCAAGAGTACTTACGGGTATGTATATCGCAGCTCCTTCGGCAGTCCCGGAGCTTTTGCGATGAACTGTTTCCAAACCCTGCAAGACAAAGAAAATAATTATTATTACTTGAGATATCAGGAAATGAACAAAAATTTGCCGCTATGGTGCGATAATGATCGATTGAACTTACTTCTTTGAGCATTTCAGTCATGTCCGCATAGGTCTTGGGATCTTTCCGTCTCGAGTCTAAGACGGTTACTAGTCCACGCTCAAGCTTAATCTCCAGAAGAATATAGTGGTACCTGCGCACACATGCATAACTCATCAATTACATTACTATAACCTCGCTCGAGTAATAAGGGAAACTGAATATGCAAACGATCAGTAACACTCACTTGCCGTTGTAAGGAAAGAGTATGGTATCTTTGTTTTGATTTTTGATCAACGATTGTAGCAAGTTTTCATCGGCCTCTTTGACGTGCTTTTCAACCAGAAATACATCTATGATATTTGTGTTAATGAACCCAATATCATAGATTTAATTTTTTTTGCACTCGACGATCTTCAATCTGCATAATATATTGAGGATAATTAATTATAAATACATGCAATGAAAGAGCCGAGCTATATATAGAGACATAATGACAGAAATAGTACTTACAGGCAGTAGCAAAAGACTGTTAATTTATCGAGGGCCTTTTGATTGCAGAACTCGAAGAACTCCTCAAATGGAACAGGCAACAGATCAGCTCCAACGAGGTCGTGCTCCTCTTTAATTCTCAGATACAAAGTATTCGTCCCCGGACTCTCTGCAGGTTTTCATGTACCAAGTATGGAATCTTAGCATCATCGTTGTTAGAGATTTTCCATCTTTGACGAGAGGCTTCCTGCATCAGATGTCGTGTTCTTCCACCTTCAAGTATTCAAGAAGTGCATCGTCAGGCAGGTAATCTTGTAGATTGCCATAACCGCCACCATCCGGAACATTAGCGGCGATGTTGCCGCTTAGACACATTGAGCGGGGGCACGATTGGTTTGCTTGTTCGCCGAGCTGGTCAATTTTTTTCGCAGCTGCTCGTTCTTTTGCTCTTTGATGTCCGACAAGTACTTCCCGACCGCTCGCTTGGAGATATGTCTGTTCGAATGCGCTCATAGTTGGTTCTCGGCGGAGACTTTGCCGGTTTCCTCAGGGCAGCCAGAGTGCGCTTCGCTTTCACCGGATCTACCTTCTCCTCCGGAGGTGGATGTCTCTTTGCTTTCAACCCTGCAAACCAGTAATCCACTTCGGTCTGCACGATCTTCACGTTTTCCTCCTCGGTCCTCTCGTAGGGTAACTTCTCTGGAGTCTTCAAACAAGGACCGAATCTGTATTTCCTCCCGCCTTTGGTTGTACTGCTAGACGCCGGCAGAGCAGACGGAGCGGATGTCTTCTTAACTTGCTTACGAGGCGGAGGAGAAGGACTATGACGCGCCGGAGCAGCCGGAGCGGCGGCGGGTCTCTTCCGCCCTTGATGACGAGGCGGAGAAGGAGGAGGCTGGCTACTCGGGTGTGCCGGCGCAGGCGGAGAAGGAGGCGGAGTGCCGCCATGCGCCGGAGAAGGAGGCGGAGTGCCGCCACGCGTGCCCTGATCGTCACTCGCCGGAGGAGGAGGCGGTGGAGGAGGCGGAGTGCCCCGACTCACGGGAGGAGGAGGAGGAGGCGGAGGCGTCGATTCGGAAGGTTGATGAGCTCCTTCCGCCATAGGCATAGAGTCTTCAGAGCAGAACCCAGCCTAGTCTCCCCTTCACCGGTAGGGTGGTCAAGCAGGAGGTCCTCAAATCCCTCCGTTATTTCATCCACCATCACCTTAGCAAATCCTTCTGGAATCGGCTGGCAGTGATAAGTTGTGCCGGGTCCACTAGGATAAATTTGGCCAACAGCCGCTTTGACCTTCAAATTCATACATCGCGCCATAATGTGGCAATTTTGAGACTCCGTGATACCATCCACGGGATAGCTGGCAGGAGCCGTCAAGACATGCTCATTTGAAGCAGCTTCGGTGGAAGCCACGCCGCTTCTCCGCTGGGATGGCGGGGTAGCTTCGGCAGGTCGTTTGCTGCGATCTGCTGCTTCTCGTTCCTCTAGCCCCATTACCCAAGGGCCATTGTGAGCTCATCCTTCTCCCTGTTTGGAAGGAACGTCCCTCGCTACACTGCATCGATATAGTGACGAAGCTTCCTGACTGGTATTTGCAGTTGCTCGTCCGTCCACCGGCACTTCCACATAGGGGTCCAAGGTTCCGCCAGCCACGAAGAACCAAGTCCGCAACGGTGCAGCCAAGACATTGTCTCTGGTTCGATCCCTTTTTCAAGCAGATCATGCTCAGCCTTGGACCACTTAGGCCGAGCTTTGAGGTAGCCACCTGACCCCGTGCGATGGTGAAGCTTCTTCTTCGCGGCATTTTGCTTGTTTGTCGCCGACATCTTCTTACTCTTTTCCGATGTCTTGTGGGCCACAAATGCGGGCCAGTGATCTTTGATCTTCTCATATTTGCCGTTGAATTCTGGTGTCTTTTCTTTCTCGACAAACTGGTTCAGCTCTTTCCTCCACCTCCTCATTAGGGTTGCCATCTTCTTAAGAGCACAAGACTTGATTAATTGCTCTTTAACTGGCTTCTCGAGATCCGCCTCTGGCGGTAGGGTGAAATTTTCCTTCAGCTGAGTCCAAAGATCTTCTTTCTGCATATCATTGACATAAGACACCTCAGGGTCTTCCTCCTTAGGCTTATACCATTGATGGATGCTGATCGGGATCTTGTCCCTAACAAGAACCCCGTGACCGAGCAGAAAATGCCTTCCTTGTCCGGATGGGTTCAATCGATTAGCCGTCGAGCGCGATTTCTATGATCTCAAACTTTTCATCCGAGCTCAACTTTTCTTCGGGCCTCGTCTCCTTACGAAGTTGTGCTCGATCCGGAGGGCTAGAAATTATAAGGAAGAAAGACGAGAGTAATTAATATGTGTAATTATACCAAAACAATGGATGCATCAATTAACTAGTCAAGACGGGCTTAACTAATATATATATATACCTGGCGGACTCGGTTCGATCCACCGGAGCAGCAAAGACGGTCTCCTTCTTGTACCTCCATTGTGTCACCGGAGCCATCATGAACATAGTCCTCTTCTTGTACCGGCATTAATGGGTGAAGCCATCATGAACATACCCCTCTTCTTCACCAAGTCCTTGGGACCATCGGTGTCGTTGAGAAATGACGCAACTTCATCACTTCCTTGTGCGATTATGTGCCCCAACATCGCTTCGCTTTCTTCGTCTCGAGTGCTCCATAGTTTACGCAAATATTTACAACATGTCAATTATTATTCAAACATGGTACAGATGGATATATATATATATATATATATATATATATATATATATATATATATATATATATATATATATTAGTGGCAAACGTAGAACTAGCTAGCTAATCACAATAAGGAATCATATTAGTGGCCTCGACGCTGCTTCTCTAGGGTTTGGGGTCGCCTCGACACAACGCTTCAAGGGTTAATTTGGGTGGCCTCGAGAAAGTTAATTTGTCGGGTAGGGCGCCAAGGGAGGGGTAGGAGACCAACATCATTTTCTCTCTAGGGTTTGGGTGTCCTCGAGAGTTTTGGTCGAGCGAGAGGGCCGAGGGGGTCTGCTGTTGTATAAGTTATCACGGTCGAGAGGGGTATATATATCGACCGCCCCTCATGTCGAAGTTATCTCGAGGGGTTATATCGACAACGACGCGACATACATATACATGGGAAAATAATGTTATCGGGGAGGGGTATCGGTACCCCCTCGTGTTGAAGTTTCTTCTTTCTCCTCTATTCCTTTCTTTTCTTCTACTCTTCATTTTCTTCTTCTCCCTCGAGAAAGGAAAATAAGGAAAAGGAAGAAAAGAGGAAGAAGGAAGAAGAAAAAAAAGAGGAGAAGAAGAAAGGAATAGAGGAGAAGAAGAAAAATAGAAATTTTCTATTTTTCTTCTTCTCCTCTATTCCTAGAAGAAAAATAGAAAAATTTCTATTTTTCTTCTTCTCCTCTATTCCTTTCTTCTTCTCCTCTTCTTTTTCTTCTTATTTCCTCTTCTTATTTATTTCTCATCTTCTTCCTCTCCTCTTCTTCTCCTTTCTTCCTCTTCTTATTTTCATTTTCCTCTTATTATTTTAGTATTGCTTGTTTTAAAAAATGTTCAAATAGAAAATTTGAAAAAAAACAAAGGTTTTGCCTAATGCATTATTCATATGAATATACAAACATTTGCATATTCTACAATAATTAATATCACCAAAAAATCTATGAACAGAAAAAAACCTAAATTTTCTAAAAATCTATCTTTTGCATATATGATAACATTAATACACATATGAACAAAAAATACATATATGAAGAAAAACATGCTCTGAACAATTTTTCTATACATTTTGAACATTTACATACACATAGCCACATACATACACATATACATTATAGATATATATATGAACAAACAAATTAAACTAATAAAAATGAAAAAAAAACAGAGCCGGTGCGGCACGGCGGCTCACAGCGGGGGCGGCTAGATGACGATGGCGACGGTGGGGAAAGGCCAGGCCGTGGCGGACGACGAGGCAGGGGCTCGGGGCATGGGCGGACGGGCGCTGGGCTCGGGAGGCCGGGCGACGAGGCAGCTGGCTCGGGAGGCAGCGATGAGGACAGCGGGTTAGGCGGCGGCCTTGGCGGCGGCGGCGGCGACGGCGAGGTGGAGCAGCCTGGCAGCATCGAGGAGGGTCGGCATCATCGGGGGCAACTGGCGATGAGATTCTGAATTTTTGCAAAGTGTTTGCTTATCTCAAAATTTTAGTTTTTCCATTTTATAAGGCTCAATTTGGTTGTTTTCTATCACATGTTCATTTTCCAAGGTGCATTAAATCATTCCATGCAAGTATTAAGAGAAAATTGACCAATGCATGTACTTTATGCATGCATGCATTGCAATTAATGCATTGATAAAGATAATTTTTTAAGGATAACAAGAGCATTAATTAGGTGCTTTTGCAAAACTAGAAAAAGTATTCCACCACTCGCCATCTACCTTGATTGGTGAGATTTTTGAATTGAGCATTATAAACCGGAAAGGAGGGAGTAGTCAATAAGCGAGAGAATTGCACAAGAAGCGGCCGGCAATTTGGGACCAAGCAGCTCGGCAGTATTTGTATTTTTGAGGTGTGAGCCTTTGGAGAGTTTTCGATGTTTACCCCAGATATTAATTTTTCTCCTCTTAACAACATAGAAAACATCTCTTCATGTATTATCTGGTCGGGCTGTGGCCCGTCTAGCCCAGGCCAGATATCCAGCCCAGATATTAATTTTTTTCAAGCTGAAATGGCTAGCCCAGCTACACTTTTTTTTAGGAATACCCAGGCAAGGTCAAGTTGTTATTCTCCGGACCGCTGGGTTGCAAATCTTTCCTAGGAGGGATGCATTAGGCTTAACAAGAAAATGGGCTTTAAGAAATAATAAATGGGATGTAATTATAAAAACTGGGTAGTAACTATAAAAAATGCAACAAATAGTGATTACTTTATAAAATATTATTTTTGGAATATTGAAAATTTTAGTTTCATTAATTGTTGCGAGCGGAATGTTTTGTTGGATTTTTACGCAATATAAATTTATATTGAAATTGTATTTAATCTGACTAAAATTTTGGGATAAAAATATTCGGATCCCATCAAAATGTGGTAAATTTTATTGAATTCTGTTTTGAACGGTTGGTTGAAATGGGATGTACTTTTAACAAACTGTAAATGGGATGTAGTAAATTCCATTAGAATTCAAAAATGTGCTACACATTCTTACAAATCTCAAATGGGGTATAAGTTCTCTGCCGCACACTTCTGGCCTTACTAAGTTGACGCGTCCCCTGAAAAATAGAGTTGACGGGTATGCAAGGCTTTGTCAACTTATAGTCAACACACGGTTCTAGCAGCAGTGGCCGTTGGATGTCCATCCAACGGATGTCGTGTTTCTTCTTCAATCTCGGATATTCTAGCTTCACCCGCCCAAAAAATGATTCATCCCAATCGACATCCGGGCGCAACGCGTTTGAAGTCGACATGTGGGCCTACTAAGTTGATGTACCAAGGGCTTTGTCAACTTAGTCAATATAAACGATTCTAGCTGCAGTGACCGTACGATGTCCATCCGACAGCCGTCGTGCTTCTTCAACCTCTGGTCTTCTTGCTCCAGCCGCCCAAAGCAACGTCGGTCGTGCCGCCTGCTCCTGCCTCCCGTGGCGGTTTGTCTTTGCTGGAGGCCTCACCGCCCCCTACTACTCCCACCGCTGGCCAGGCCATCCCTCCACTCACCCACACCCCCTGTTATTCTGCGGCGACGGCAGCGCAGCCGAACCAGTGAACCCTTGTACTGCTCTCCGCGTGTGCATCCACGGCCACGTCTTCCCCGACTCCACGTCGTCCCCTTCCTAGGCCTCGCCATCGTCCACCGCCGTGGTGCTCTCGGCGCGGCGTGGTCAACGTGGTCAAGGAACGACTTCCATCGGACGTGGACTGTACGTGGAGAGGCTGACAGCTGGGTCCACGGCAGCTTCAAGGAAGTGCCTCCTTATTACGCGCAAAATAATTATCCCTCCACCTGACAGCGGGGACCCATCGGACGGGCCACCAGATTTCGCGAAAAAATGATTCGCCCCGATCGCTAGGACCCACGAGCTACATCTTCGCACGCAAGGAAGTGCGTCCGAAAAACGATTCTCTCCTCGACTGCTGGGACCCACCAGCTACATCTTCGCACGCAAGGAAGTGCGTCCGAAAAAATGATTCGCCCCCCTGACTGCTGGGACCCACCAGCTACAACTTCGCAAGCAAGGAAGTGCGTCCGCAACAAAAAATGATTAAGCTCCCACATTCGGGACCCGGGACCCAGCTACACCTTCGCATAAGTGCGTCAAAAAAAACGATTCGCCCCACATTGCTGGGACCCGGCAGCTACACCTTCGCATGCAAGGAAGTGCGTCCGGGCAAAAAACTATTCGCTTCGACCGCTGGAACCCACGGCTACATCTTCACAGCAAGGAAGTGCACGATACCGGACCCACTGGTGAATCTTACGTGGCGTTGTCATCCCGGTCGCAAAGCGATATGCGTACATACTGGTCGTTGTAGAGGCGCGCACGTGTCGTAGTAGAGGCGCGAACGTGTCGTAGTAGAGGCGCGCACGTAGCATGTACACGTACGTACATCGGCCAAGGTGCAAGAAAGAAAATACGGTCACGTATGTGTACATACGGGCGGGGTCTCGAACGCCTAGTCGTGCATACCGCAAAACAAAGGAAACGGACCTCCTACGGTCGAAACGGGGGTCCTGTTGATCGGGAGGGGTGTGGCGTACCGCAAAACGGATTTAAAGCAGACCTCCTACGGTCAAACGGGGTCCTATTGATCGGGAGGGTGTGGCGTACCGCATAAAGCAGACGAAAGCGGACTTGTGTTGGAGTGCTACGGTCGAAGCGGGCGAAGGGTGTGGTGTACCGCAAAGCAGGACTCCACGGGATCTGTTCATCTCCACCGTCGACATCCTCTAGCCTCCACGGGCTACCGTCGACCTCCTCCACCTCCACGGGCTCTGTTCATTCAGCCTCCACCGCGCTACTCCACCGCTACTGTTCAACCACCCCTCCACCGTCTCACTGTTCATCCAGCCCCTCCACACCACGGGGTCTGTTCAACCACCCCTCCACGGCCACCCCTCCACCGTCTCTGTTCATCCAGCCCTCCATACCACGGGTTCCTGTTCATCCGCAGGCGGTGCCACCGCTCCTTTGTTCATCCAAACCCCCCGCAACACTCCTTTGTTCATCCCAGAGGCTGCATCGATCGGCTTGATTAGCAGCGATGGCGAAGAATCGCTCCATCGGGTTCGATTAACGACCATCGATCGATCGCTCGGGTTCGATGAACGCGTAGCTGCGGTCTGTCGCCGGGTTTAGTTAGAGCCCAACGCCTCGCTCGGCTTCAGTTAGAGCCAACGCCTCGCACATACACACGCATACGTACGAGAGAAACGCGCATCGCTCGGCCCCCGACCTCCCGTCGTAACCGGCAACTCCCCGATATTTTCCTCCCCCTTGCTTCTACCACGGTTTTTTCCGTCATGGACGGCCCAAAGAATGTCATGCAGCTGCGTCTCCGGCCCGCCCAGGACGAAAAGCCCATTTTCTCTCATGATTTTTTGTCATACAAGTAGGAGCCCACCACATCTATGATGATACCGGGTTTTGTCACAATTATCGTCATAGAAGTGTCATATGTATGACAGAAAAAAAATTTGCTCAGCCCAAAATGTCACGGATGTGTCTTTTTTTTGTAGTGAATCCGGCCATCTCACTGCTCGGTGTTGCAGAGTGCAGCCGGCGGTGGCGGCCTCCCCTCCTCTCTGAAAACCAGCATTGTAATTAAGCAACAAGTTACAATAAATAGGACTGGACATAGTTGGAACAGAGCCAAGTTTATGATGGCAAAACTGAGAAATAAGAAATGCACTTGTGGACATTTATGATGGCAAGAACACCTATGTTTTCTTCTTCTACTCATTCCCCATGAAATGAAATTACATCGCAGTTGAATCAGTCAATATATGCAAGCAACATAGGAAACAAGCACTTCAAAACAGTAGATTATTTACTACACGTGTTTGCCAGGGCCTTAATTTGGAATACTACTATAAATGGCAAAACAATTTGCTAAGACTCTATCTAAATGGACCATATCTGCCCATGTGCCCATGTCTACTATAAAATGCAAACACGACTAGAACCATATCTACTATAAAGGGACCATATCTGCCCATGTGCTACATTTTGCTAGAACCATATCTGTAAACATAGCTAGAACCATATTTGATAAATGGACCATATCTACAGAAACTTGGCTCTAATCCATATATATAAATGAACATATCTGCCCATATCATATTTTGCTAGGTCAGTCAGTCAGTCAAACAACATCAAGCAAAACCATATCATATTTTGCTACTACCAAAATTTCCAAAGACAACAATAAGCAGAACCATATCCTCTTGACTTGAGCAGAAGCATTCAGCTTAGTTGTGGGCTTTCAAATCATCTAACCCAAATTTCCAAATGAACCCTAGTCCAATCCAATACAAAACAACAACAGCGACAAGAACCTAATCCAACCCTAATCAAAACCTAATCCAACCACCCTAATCCAATCAGTTCAACCCTAATTCAATGGAATCAAAACCGTAATCTAAACAACAGCAAAAAACCAAATGGAGAGGAAGCAGTCAGCGGCGGATTCATACCTCCGCGGGAGAGGAAGGATTCGCCAGCGGCGGTGGGTCGAGACGGCGGCGGGGAGGAAGAGACGGCGGCGGCGGGGAGGAGGAGGAGTCGGCGGAGATGGAGGAGGAGAGGAGGAGTTGGCGGTGGGTCGAGTGGGGGAAAAGAGTTGGTAGCTCAGGGGGAAAAGATTCGACTGGGTAGAGTGGGCCCATTTGTCAGTGAATTTGTGTTTGATTCTTGACTGGTTTGATGATTTGAAAAGAGATGGCATAGATTACAAGACCAGCAGCCTCTTCCTAGCCCAATGGTAGAAACACGGTGAAATGAGCGCAGGGTCGTGGGTTTGAGTCCCCGCTCGCCCATATTTTTTTGCCAACTGTCTGATGGAGCCACGCGTGGGATCATACAGTTGTCTGATGGAGCATGCCCATGGAGTGCAAAATTCAGTTAAAGCAACATCTCTTCTCTGAAAATAGTATGGAAAACAACTCTGAAAACAACATCTCAATTCAGTTCAAAAAAACTTCAGGATCATTACAACATCATTTTTCAATCTTTTGCATTACAAGACAACATTTTGAATCAGGATCACATCACAACCAACAGTTCTGAACAAAACTAAGAAAATGGCACCAAAACTACTAGATCCATCATGATCACAAAAACTACATCACTAGAGCCACTATGCATTTTGCATCTCCGTCACTAGAGCCATCATGATCACCAAAACTACATGATTTTGCATTGTATCTTCACCATCTGCCTCTCCATCACTACAACCATGAGTCTCATGCATTTTGCTACCTGGAGAGAATTGTAGTACAGAAACTACATTAGGTTCACATCAACAAAAATTATAGAGAAGGTTGATCACCAATCAAAACAAGGAACATGCAGTAATAGTATTAGGTCACCAAGGAGACAAAATTTAACTTCATGTCCATTCGCTACTCATCGTCGTCGATACCAAAACAAGGAACTGTATGCACACTCCTGTTTTCCTCATCGTCACTACAATATTGCAGCATAGTATGATCAGTCTTGTTTTCCTCATCCTCGCTCTCATGTCCATCCGCTACCACCTTTCTTATTTTCTTAATCCCTTCAACTGTTGCAGCATCAACGAGCACACGTTCCCGGTCCCTTCACACTCTGCTTTGCACCGGAACTTCCATAGAGTCATCATCAGCTTGCACTGAAACTTCCGTAGAGTCATCATCCCGGTATGTTAGTCCACTACCACCGGGGCCCTTTTCCATTTTAGTTTTAGTCACACTCCACAAGTGTCTGTGCTCAAAGTTTTGCACAACTCGCCATTTTCCGTGCAAAAGAGTGTTTGGCAGATAAAACACCATTGTTGCTTGTGTTGTTAGAATAAAGGGATCATTCTTATACCAGCACCTTGCAGTGTTGATGCTTTTGAAGTGGCCATCATATTTGACAAAATAGTGTCTCTTCTTCTTGCTACCAAGATCAACCCATCACAGCGAAATAAGACAACTCAGCGATGGATGCCTACACTAGAGTTGTACTGCAACTCTACGATGCTTCTCAGTTGACCATAGAAGTCAATGCTCTCGCCATCATGTGACCCCTCAGTGATGATTCCACTATTATGTGTCTTCCTTTTTTCCTCGGGGTCAACGGTGTGGTACCGGTCACCGTCAGCAATGCATGTTGAATACACTCTCACTCGCTTATCCGATAAGCATCCAAAGCAAATAGATCATCACTGACCTTCTTCTCCTCATGCAACTTTCCAATCTGCACAAATAAACCATTTAGCAACAATGGTATTTAACAGTTGGTGAATAACACAGAAAACATAAAACATGTGGCCAAAGATCTCACATGATTCTTAAACCATTTAACAAATACCTTGGCAACCCTTTTATCAACATTGATCTGGCTTTCTTCCTGATTTAACTCTTCCTTGCATTTCCTGCAATGCCAACAAAACATGTGAATTAAAACATTAGGCTGGTGCCAACCCAAGCAAAAAAAATATAACGAGTGCACAAGATATAACGTACTCGATATATGGTAGAACCTCGGCACAATTGTTGAGCACATACCAAACCATCTTGTCATACTCATCACCAGCCTCCAAGTATTGTGAGGCTCCAAGAAAGTTCACACCATGGTTAAAAACCGAGGCATCACCATTTTGTGAATCAGAGCGCTCTCTATTCCTGCCTGGCCGGTTCCATCTTGTTTCCACATCGCCAAAGTATGTAGAGCAAAAAGTCAATCACCCGTCAATGACATATGCTTCAGCAATCGAACCTTCAGGTCTTGTCATGTTTCGCACATAACACTTACAAGTAAGCAGCCTTCTTTCGATTGGGTACATCCAACCGTATTGCACAGGGCCTCTAAGCATTGCCTCTTTTGATAAGTGCACCGCAAAATGGACCATCACGATGAAGAAAGTTGGAGGCAAAATCTTCTCGAGCTTGCAAACAGTAATTGGTATTTATTTTTCAAGTCTTTCCAGAATAGTTAACTTGAGTGTTTTGCAGCACAGTTCTCTAAAGAAATTTCCCACCGCAGCAACCGCTTCATACATATCCTTGTCCAAGATTCCTCGGAGGCCCGCCAGTAAAATCCTTTGGAGGAGGATGTGACAATCATGGGTTTCACTACTGAAAGCTTGAATCCGTCAGAAGTAACACACTTTGCTAGGTTAGCAGCATAACCATTTGGAAATCTCACCGCTCTTATATTATGAATTCATAGAATGCAAGCTTTTGTTGTTTACTCATTGTATACCATGATCGTGGCATTTCAAATGAATCTTCATCTTCATCATGTTGTAGATGCAAATCTTCTCTTATGCCCATGTCCTCCAAATCAAGCCTAGAACTAACCGTGTCCTTTGTCTTCCCTTCAATGTTCATAAACGTCCCGAGTAGATTCTCGCATATGTTTTTCTCAATGAGCATTACATCAAGATTATGCCTTAATTTCAGATCAGCCCAGTATGGCAGGTCCCACAAACAAGACATCCGGTCCCAACATTGACCTTCCTCACGCTTTCTTTTCTTTGCAAGCTTTCCTGGTCTGACATCTTTCACCTTTTCAAGTTGCTGCTCTAGCTCTTCTTTAGTGAATTTAGCTGGCTTATCACGGGTTTCAGTCTCACCATTAAAATCTTTGCTTCTTTTCTAGCGATGGTTTTCGGGAAGAAAGTGGAGGTGCCCAATATAGAAGATCTTGCTCATTATACTCTTTGAGCAAGGGCCTTTGTCACAATGGACACAGGACTGATAACCCGATGTGATCCTCCCAGACAGAGTGTGCAGCACCGGGAAATCATGGATGGACCATATGATTGCAGCACGTAGATTGAACTTTTCTTCCGGACTCAAGGCATCGTATGTAGGTACACCAGTCCAGAGCTGGAGCAGTTCTTCTACGAGGGGCTCCATAAAGACATCAAAATCCTTTCCTGGAGACTCTAGACCTGGGATAAGCAACGACATCATGAAGTTGGACTGATCCATGCATGCTCATGGTGGTAGGTTGTACGACACCACAAAAACGGGCCACATGCTATAAGACATGCTCATGTTCCCAAATGGATTAAAGCCATCTATAGCAATGTCGAGTTTTATGTTCCTTGGATCTACAGCAAAATCTCCATGTTTACTGTCAAATTCTTTCCATGCCTCTCTGTCCGTTGGATGGCTCAGCTCATTGTCCACAGGTTGCCGCTTCAGCTTGTGCCATTGTACCTCCAGCGATGATTTCTTTGAGATAAACATCCGCTGCAGCCTTGGTATCAATGGAAAGTGCCGTAGTACCTTCTCCGATATGGACTTCTTCCCATAAGCATCTTTCCACCTAGAGGCAATGCATATTTGGATAGTTGCCATGCTTCCCTAATTCCTTCTGAAACAAGACATGGTTATTTGGGCACATATGTATTGAAACATAACCTAGCCCCAGCCTGCGGATTATGCTCAATGCTTCATCATAAGACCTGGGAACACAACTATCAAGGAATTGCAAGGTCAAAAGGTGGAGTATTGCGTTGAATGTAGCATTGCTAGTCTGGTAGAAAGACTTGATGTGCAGTAACTTCACGGTGAAGGTAAATCTTGAAAATTTACCCCCTTCATGAGATGTGCGCTTCGCCTCCTCTAGCACCTCAGCAAACATCGACTTCTGTCCAGCAACACGATCTTTAGCTCGTACAGATCCTTCAGTAGGTCAGGAATCCTATCATCTTCATGCCCATCCTCTTCCTCCAAACCAACATTCTCTCGCAATTTTTTTCCATAAAATCAATGCCAGCATCACCACCACCCATCATACTAGGGGCCTGTGTATTAGCTTTAATATGTTGAGGTTGTCCGTCTAAAGGTTCTCCATGATATATCCATCTATCATATGTGCTGGCCATCCCATTAAGAAGCAGATGATCTTCCACTCTTCCTTGAGCTATTCTTGAACGGTTGAGGCATCCGCAGCATGGGCAAAGAATGACAGCATCCTTGGCAAAATTTTCTAGTACAAATTGCATGAATTCATCAACTCCTTTGGTATGTTCTTTCGAAAACCTTCTAACTCCTTTTCTAATCCAGCTTCTGTCCATCTGCCAAAGACAGCAATTGTTGCAACTTAGCAAATCAATCTAAGTGCATCAACATTAATTAAGGAAAATGGATGGCAGTAATGGCAGCTAAAAATCCAGAAAATAAGGTAGTCACCCAACTTTATATGCTAACTGCCTAACCACAACATTCAGCTATTTCCAATTTCTCACTACTTTAGTTCAGTTCACATGGTTTACTGATTTCACATGGGAGCAATAAAAAGCAGTTCAAATGGATTAGGATCCTATGTACTCAGCATTCATTATTTACTCATGGACAAAATATATCGGGAATTTAGAAGGATCCTGTTTCAGGGAAAGACCAACTTGAGCTTTGTTCTATTGATTGCTGACAACATAATTCACCACTAACAATTGACTAAATTCCAAAATAATTCTTAACAATTTCATCAACAACGATTCTCCTAACAATTTCATCAACGGAAATTCTATTAACAATTTCTACCAAATTCATCAATGACATTTCCAACAGATTTTTCCAAGTTTACAACACCTACATCAATTCAGTGTGTGGAGATTCTCCTAACAAATCTACATCAACAGAGAGGAGAGGAGGAGAGGAGAGGGGTGCATACGTGGGCAAGGTCTGGTTGCGGCGGCGGCGACTCCCCCATGCTCGGCGGTGGGGCATCCCCCATGTGTGGGCGAGGTAGCCGTTCTTGTCATGGGCGAGGCGGGCGGCGAGGTCGCTGTTCCTGTCATAGTCAAGGCGAGTGAAGGAAATATGTCCTAAAGGCAATAATAAAGTTTTTATTTATATTTCCTTATATCATGATAAATGTTTATTATTCATGCTAGAATTGTATTAACCGGAAACTTAGTACATGTGTGAATACATAGACAAAACAGAGTGTCCCTAGTATGCCTCTACTTGACTAGCTCGTTAATCAAAGATGGTTAAGTTTCCTAACCATAGACATGTGTTGTCATTTGATGAACGGGATCACATCATTAGAGAATGATGTGATGGACAAGACCCATCCGTTAGCTTAGCATAGTGATCGTTTAGTTTTATTGCTATTGCTTTCCTCATGACTTATACATGTTCCTCTGACTATGAGATTATGCAACTCCCGAATACCGGAGGAACACCTTGTGTGCTATCAAACGTCACAACGTAACTGGGTGATTATAAAGATGCTCTACAGGTGTCTCCGATGGTGTTTGTTGAGTTGGCATAGATCGAGATTAGGATTTGTCACTATGTGTATCGGAGAGGTATCTCTGCGCCCTCTCGGTAATGCACATCACTATAAGCCTTGCAAGCAATGTGACTAATGAGTTAGTTGCGGGATGATGCATTACGGAACGAGTAAAGAGACTTGCCGGTAATGAGATTGAACTAGGTATGAGGATACCGACGATCAAATCTCGGGCAAGTAACATACTGATGACAAAGGGAACATGATTCCCCCTTCCTTTCCCCTCTCCCCTCTTTCCTTCCCCCCTCCGGAGATAAGGAAAGGGGGAGGCCGAATTGGAGGAGGCCCCAAGTAGGATTCCTCCCACTTGGAGCACCCCATGGCTGTTCCGGGGCGCGTAGAACACACAACAAACATTGCTAGCCATGTGCGGCGCCCCCCTCCACAGTTTACGCCTCCGGTCATATTCACGTAGTGCTGAGGCGAAGCCCTGCGCGGATCACTTTGGCATCACCGTCACCACACCGTCGTGCTGACGGAACTCTCCCTCGACACTTTGCTGGATCAAGAGTTCGAGGGACGTCACCGAGCTAAACTTGTGCAGATCACAGAGGTGCCGTGCGTTCGGTACTTGGATCGGTTGGATCACGAAGACGTTCGACTACATCAACCGCGTTACTGAACACTTCCGCTTTCGGTCTACGAGGGTACGTGGACACACTCTCCCCGCTCGTTGCTATGCTTCTCCTAGATAGATCTTGCGTGATCGTAGGAATTTTTTTGAAATACTACGTTCCGCAACAGTGGCATCCGAGCCAGGTCTATGCAAAGATGTTATATGCACGAGTAGAACACAAAGAGTTGTGGGAGATAATAGTCATACTGCTTACCAGCATGTCATACTTTGATTCGGCGGTATTGTTGGATGAAGTGGCTCAGACCGATATTACGCGTACGCTTACGCGAGACTGGTTCTACCGACGTGCTTCGCACACAGGTGGCTAGTGGGTGTATGTTTCTCCAACTTTAGTTGAATCGAGTGTGACTATGCCCGGTCCTTGTTGAAGGTTAAAACAGCAAACTTGACGAAAAATCGTTGTGGTTTTGATGTGTAGGTAAGAACGGTTCTTGCTAAGCCCGTAGCAGCCACGTAAAACTTGTAACTACAAAGTAGAGGACGTCTAACTTGTTTTTGCAGGGCATGTTGTGATGTGATATGGTCAAGACATGATGATATATAAATTGTTGTATGATATGATCATGTTTTGTAACAGTTATTGGCAACTGGCAGGAGCCATATGGTTGTCGCTTTATTGTATGAAATGCTATCGCCATGTAATTGCTTTACTTTATCACTAAGCGGTAGCGATAGTCATAGTAGCAATAGTTGGCGAGACGACAACGATGCTTCAATGGAGATCAAGGTGTCAAGCCGGTGACGATGGTGATCACGGTGCTTTGGAGATGGATATCAAAGGCATAAGATGATGATGGTCATATCATATCACTTATATTGATTGCATGTGATGTTTATCCTTTATGCATCTTATTTTTCTTAGCTCGGCGGTAGCATTATAAGATGATCTCTCACTAAATTTCAAGGTATAAGTGTTCTCCCTGAGTATGCACCATTGCGACAGTTCATCGTGCCGAGACACCACGTGATGATCGGGTGTGATAAGCTCTACGTTCACATACAACGGGTGCAAGCCAGTTTTGCACACGTAGAATACTCGGGTTAAACTTGACGAGCCTAGCATATGCAGATATGGCCTCGGAACACTGAGACCGAAAGGTCGAGCGTGAATCATATAGTCGATATGATCAACATAGTGATGTTCACCATTGAAAACTACTCCATCTCACGTGATGATCGGACATGGTTCAGTTGATATGGATCACGTGATCACTTAGATGATTAGAGGGATGTCTATCTAAGTGGGAGTTCTTAAGTACTATGATTAATTGAACTTTAATTTATCATGAACTTAGTCCTGATAGTATTTTCATAACTATGTTGTAGATCAATAGCTCACGATGTAGCTCCCCGTTTATTTTTCATATGTTCCTAGAGAAAAACTATGTTGAAAGATGATAGTAGAAATGATGCGGACTAGGTCCATGATCTGAGGATTATCCTCATTGCTGCACAGAAGTATTATGTCCTTGATGCACCGCTAGGTGACGAACCTATTACAGGAGCAGATATAGACGTTATGAACGTATGGCAAGCTCAGTATGACAACTACTTGATAGTTTAGTGCGCCATGCTTTACGGCTTAGAACGCTTAGAACGCTTTGAATGCCACGGATCATATAAGATGTTCCAAGAGCTGAAATTGGTATTTCAGACTCATGCCCGACTCGAGAGGTATGAGACCTCTGACAAGTACTTTGCCTACAAGATGGAGGAGAATGTCTCAACCAGTGAGCATGTGCTCAGATTGTCTGAGTACTATAATCGCTTGAATCAAGTGGGATTTAATCTTCCAGATAAAATAGTGATTGACGGAGTTCTCTAGTCACTATCACCAAGTTAATGGAACTTCGTGATGAACTATAATATGCAAGAGATCACGAAAATGATTCCCAAGCTCTTCGTGATGCTAAAATCAACGAAGGTAGAAATCAAGAAAAGCATCAAGTGTTGATGGTTGACAAGAACACTAGTTTCAAGTAAAAGGGCAAGGGAAAGAAAGGGAACTTCAAGAAGAATGGCAAGCAAGTTGCCACTCCCATGAAGAAGCCCAAAGCTAGACCCAAGCCTGGAACTGAGTGCTTCTACTGCGAAGGAAATGGTCACTAGAAGCGGAACTGCCCCAAATACTTGGCGGATAAGAAGGATGGCAAAGTGAACAAAAGTATATATGATATGCATGTTATTGATGTGTACTTTACTAGTGTTAATAGTAAGCCCCTGGGTAGTTGATACTGGTTCAGTTGCTATGATTAGTAACTCGAAACAGGAGTTACAAAATGAACAAAGACTAGTTGAGGGCAAGGTGACGATGTGTGTTGGAAGTGATTCCAAAGGTTATAAGATCACCATCGCACACTCCCTTTACCTTTGGGATTAGTGTTGAACCTAAAATAAATGTTATTTGGTGTTTGCGTTGAGCATAATATGATTGGATCATGTTTATTGCAATACAATTATTCATTTAAGTCAAAGAGTAATTGTTATTCTGTTTACATGAATAAAACCTTCTGTGGTCATACACCCAAGGTGAATGGTTTATTGAATCTCGATCGTAGTGATACACGTATTCATAATATTGATGCCAAAATATGCAAAGTTGATAATGATAGTGCAACATATTTGTGGCACTGTCGTTTAGGTCATATTGGTGTAAAGCGCATGAAGAAACTCCATGCTGATGGGCTTTTGGAATCACTTGATTATGAATCACTTGATGCTTGCGAACCATGCCTCATGGGCAAGATGACTAAGACTTCGTTCTCCGGAACAATGGAGCGAGCCACTGACTTATTGGAAATAATACATACCAATGTATGCGGTCCAAGGAGTGTTGAGACTCGCGGCGGGTATCGTTATTTTCTGACCTTCACAGATGATTAGAGTGGATATGGGTATATCTCCTTGATGATACATAAGTCTGAAACATTTGAAAAGTTCAAAGAATTTTAGAGTGAAGTGGAAATCATCGTAACAAGACAATAAAGTTTCTATGATCTGATCACGGAGACAAATATTTGAGTTACTAGTTTGGTCTTCATTTGAAATAATGTGGAATAGTTTCGCAACTCACGCCAATTCGGAACACCACTGACAAAGATAATGGTGTGTCCGAACGTCAGAACTGCAGTACTTTATAAGATATGGTGCGATCTATGGTGTCTCTTATAGAATTACCACTATCCTTTTGGGGTTATGCATTAGAGACAGTTGCATTCACGTTAAATAGGGCACCATCTAAATCCGTTGAGAAGACACCATATGAATTGTGGTTTGGCAAGAAACCTAAGCTGTCATTTCTTAAAGTTTGGGGTTGCGATGCTTATGTGAAAAAGTTTCAACCTGATAAGCTCGAACCCAAATCGGAGAAGTGTGTCTTCATAGGATACACTAAAGAAACTGTTGGGTACACCTTCTATCACAGATTCGAAGGCAAGATCTTTGTTGCTAAGAGTGGATCCTTTCTAGAGAAGGAGTTTCTCTCGAAAGAAGTGAGTGGGAGGAAAGTAGAAATTGACGAGGTAATTGTACCTTCTCTCGAATTGGAAAGTAGCTCATCACTGAAATCAGTTCCAGTGATGCCTACACCAATTAGTGAGGAAGTTAATGATGATGATCATGAAACTTCAGATCAAGTTACTACCGAACCTCGTAGGTCAACCAAAGTACAATCCGCATGAGAGTGGTACGGTAATCTTGTTCTGGAAGTCATGTTGCTAGACCATGATGAACCTATGAACTATGAGGAAGTGATGACGAGCCCAGATTCCACGAAATGGCTTGAGGCCATGAAATCTGAGATGGGATCCATGTATGAGAACAAAGTATGGACTTTGATTGACTTGCCCGATGATTGGTGAGCCATTGAGAATAAATGGATCTTCAATAGGAAGACAGACGCTGATAGTAGTGTTACTATCTACAAAGCTCGAATTGTCGCAAAGAAGTTTTCGACAAGTTCAAGGTGTTGACTATGATAATATTTTCTCACTTGTAGCGATGCTTAAGTCTGTCCGAATCATGTTAGCAATTGGCACATTTTATGAAATCTGACAAATGGATGTCAAGACTACATTCCTTAATGGATTTCTTAAAGAATAGTTGTATATGATGCAACAAGAAAGTTTTGTCAATCCTAAAGGTGCTAACAAAGTGTGCAAGCTCCAGCGATCCATCTATGGACTGGTGCAAGAATCTCGGAGTTGGAATATACGCTTTGATAAGGTGATCAAAGCATATGGTTTTATACAGACTTTTGGTGAAGCCTGTATTTACAAGAAAGTGAGTGGGCGCACTACAGCCTTTCTGATAAGTATATGTGAATGACATATTGTTGATCAGAAATGATGTAGAATTTTTTGGAAAGCATAAAGGAGTATTTGAAAGGAGTTTTTCAAAGAAAGACCTCGGTAAAGCTGCTTACATATTGAGCATCAAGATCTATAGATATAAATCAAGACGCTTGATAAGTTTTTTCAATGAGTACATACCTTGACAAAGTTTTTGAAGTAGTTCAAAATGGAACAGTCAAAGAAGGAGTTCTTGCCTGTGTTGCAAGGTGTGAAGTTGAAAAAAGACTCAAAACCCGACCACGGAAGAAAATAGAAAGAGAATGAAAAGTCATTCCCTATGGCTCAGTCATAGGTTCTATAAAGTATGATATGTTGTGTACTAGACCTATTGTGTACCTCACCATGAATTTGGCAATAGGGTACAATAGTGATCCAGGAGTGGATCACTGGACAACGGTCAAAATTATCTTTAGTGGAAAAGGGACATGTTTCTCGGTTATGGAGATGGCAAAAATTTCGTCGTAAAGGGTTACGTCAATGCAAGTTTTGACACTAATCCGGATGACTTTAAGTCTCAATCTGGATACATATTGAAAGTGGAAGCAATTAGCTAGAGTAGCTCCATGCAGAGCATTGTAGACATAGCAAATTTGCAAAATACATACGGCTCTGAATGTGGCAGACCCGTTGACTAAACTTCTCTCACAAGCAAAACATGATCACACCTCAGTACTCTTTGGGTGTTAATCACATAACGATGTGAACTAGATTACTGACTCTAGTAAACCCTTTTGGTTGTTAGTCACATGGAGATGTGAACTAATCACATAAAGATGTGAACTATTGGTGTTAAATCACATGACGATGTGAACTAGATTATTGACTCTAGTGCAAGTGGGAGACTGAAGGAAAATGCCCTAGAGGCAATAATAAATTTGTTATTTATATTTCCTTATATCATGATAAATGTTTATTATTCATGCTAGAATTGTATTAAATTGAAACTTAGTACATGTGTGAACACATAGACAAAACAGAGTGTCCCTAGTATGCCTCGACTTGACTAGCTCGTTAATCAAAGATGGTTAAGTTTCCAAACCATAGACATGTGTTATCATTTGATGAACGCGAACACATCATTAGAGAATGATGTGATGGACAAGACCCATCTGTTAGCTTAGCATAGTGATCGTTTAGTTTTATTGCTATTGCTTTCTTCATGACTTATACATGTTCCTCTGACTATGAGATTATGCAACTCCTGAATACCGGAGGAACACCTTGTGTGCTATCAAACGTAACAACGTAACTGGGTGATTATAAAGATGCTCTACAGGTGTCTACGATGGTTTTTGTTGAGTTGGCATAGATCGAGATTAGGATTTGTCACTCTGTGTATCGGAGAGGTATCTCTGGGCCCTCTCGGTAATGCACATCAGTATAAGCCTTGCAAGCAATGTGACTAATGAGTTAGTTGCGGGATGATGCATTACAGAATGAGTAAAGAGACTTGCCGGTAATGAGATTGAACTAGGTATGAGGATACCGACGATCGAATCTCGAGCAAGTAACATACCGGTGACAAAGGGAATAATGTATGTTGGTATGCGGTTTGACTGATAAAGATCTTCATAGAATATGTAGGAACCAATATGAGCATCCAGGTTCTGCTATTGGTTATTGACCGGAGATGTGTCTCGGTCATGTCTACATAGTTCTCGAACCCGTAGGGTCCGCACGCTTAACGTTCGATGACGATTTGTATTATATGAGTTATGTGATTTGGTGAACGAATGTTGTTCGGAGTCCCGGATGAGATCACAGACATGACGAGGAGTCTCGAAATGGTCGAGAGGTAAAGATTCATATATAGGACGATAATATTCGGACACCGGAAATGTTCTGGGGGTACCGGGTACGTATCGGGTCACCGGAAGGGGTTCCGAGCACCCCCAGCAAAAATATGGGCCTTATTGGGCCTAGGGCGGGACAGACCAGCCCCTTTTGGCCTGGTGCGCCCCCATATGGGCTGATCTAAGTGGAGAAAGGAAAAGGGGAGGAGGAAAGGAAATAGAGGGAATAGGATTCCCCCTTCCTTTCCCCTCTCCCCTCTTTCCTTCCCCCCTCTGGAGATAAGGAAAGGGGGAGGCCGAATTGGAGGAGGCCCCAAGTAGGATTCCTCTTACTTGGGGTGCCCTAGGGCTGTCCTCCTCCCCCTCCCACCTATATATATGTGGGGAGGGGGCGCCTAGAGCACACAACAAACATTGGTAGCCGTGTGCGGCGCCCCCCCCCCCCCCCCTCCACAGTTTATGCCTCCGGTCATATTCACGTAGTGCTTAGGCGAAGCCCTGCGCGGATCACTTCACCATCAGCGTCACCATGCCGTTGTGCTGACGGAACTCTCCCTCGACACTTTGCTGGATCAAGAGTTCGAGGGACGTCACCGAGCTGAACGTGTGCCGATCCCGGAGGTGCCATGCGTTCGGTACTTGGATCGGTTGGATCGCGAAGACGTTCGACTACATCAATCGCGTTACTAAACGCTTCCGCTTTCGGTCTACGAGGGTATGTGGACACACTCTCCCTGCTTGTTGCTATGCTTCTCCTAGATAGATCTTGCGTGATCGTAGGAAATTTTTTGAAATACTACGTTCCCCAACAGCGAGCAGCCCCGACACCACCACTGCCGGTTGCCGCCCCCGCGCCTGCCGGTTGCTTCTGCTGCCAGCCCCCACCCCCTCCCCCGCCCCCGCGCCCACCGGTTGCCCCCGTGTCGGGGAGGCTGATCGTACCCACAAACACCTATGGGGCCGGCGGACCAGGCCCCTTGTGGTTCGGAGGGGGGCGGAGATCGCACGGAGAGCGGGTCGAGGCGAGGCACACGAGCAATTTACCCAGCTTCGGAGCTCTCCGGAGAGATAAAACTCCTACTACTGCTTGTTTTATGTATTGTGTTCTTGCTAGGGAGTGATGCAAGCTACAAAACCTAGCGTGAGCGTATCTGGTCTCGAGTGAGTCGAATGAACCCAACCCTTTCTACGTTGTGCATGGGCCTCCTTTTATATGCTCAAGGGGTCTCCGACAGGTGGCAACATAGGCGAGGGTACAAATGTAAAAACAGGAGTTGGTACACCTACCGAACAAAGGTAAAGGTGCAAAATACCGAACTTTGACGGCAAGAGACAAAAGCAATAAATGCCCGTCTGTGTCGCCCAAACAAAGGCAACAGAGACCGTCAGTGCGCCACCGCTTCGCCACGATGGCAAGCTTGTCGGCGCCGCTTATCGCTGCTCTCCGGCTGGCTGCATAGCCTCTTGACGCTGTAGCGCATGGAATGGTCCCATGGCGACACGTTCTTTGGATGAGCTGGAGCGGAGATGGGAGAGGTTGCTTGCCGCGACAGCGCCTTGCCGCTGACAAGCGCCTTTGCCGCGGCCGAATCCTTGTCGCGTCCGGAGGCTTGTCGGCGCTCGAGCCTTCGGCAAGCTCCTCTTGCCGGGCCCTGTCTTCTGCATGCCTTGAATGGCCTTCCCGGCAAGCTCCTCTTGCCGGGCCCTATCTTCTTAGTCAAATACTTTGTTCTTGAATGGCTCCAAAGGAGCCACGGAGGATCTTGGCGGTGACCAGGCAAACCCCGCATGAGTCTTGCTGCTGTCCGTGCTGCAGTACGGGATACTAGGGTACCCTACTCTAGTACACCGGCAGGAGCCCCGCCTTGGTCAGACATTGCCGAGCGTATTTGTCGGGCCAGGGCCCAAAGCGATTACTGCAGTCACAGCGGCCTCGATCACGCCGCAACTTCGCCCGGACCCACCTCGACCCCACTAGCAGCACGCACCGAACGTGGCGTCGTGGCGAAGATCGTGGGCGTGGTCGTGAGGGTTTCTTTATTAGGAAAAGCGGAACGTCCGCCCCTCCCCTCTTTATAAGCGGGGAAACAGGGCAGGCCGTCCACTCCGCCATTGCTGTCTTGTCAAGAAAACCACCGTCGCTCCCCCTTTCTTCTCCAGTGCGAAGAGAGCAGCGCCCCGCCCCTTTTCACCACAAGCGCACTCGCCGCCGTCGGCCTCCTCCGCCGCCCTCGCCATGGCTCAAAGCCGACAAGGAGAAGGGCGTCAAGTCGGCCGAGGCGCAGCGGCTTCATGGCGCTGCGCAAGGAGCGGGCCATCTTCTCCTCAGCTCGGCGCCAAAGGAGCTGCGGGATGTCTTCTATCTCTTTTGGTCGACGGAGACGGCGTGCACATCCGCGCCGCGAAGGTACTCCCGCCTCCGCTTCTGATTTGGCCCCAACTGGGTACCCTTCTTTGCCCTTTTCTTCTATTGCGGGCTTTGCCCGCCCTTTTCCGAGTTCTTCTGCGATATCATGAACACATATGGCCTCCGCCTCCTTGACTTCACCCCCAACGCCGTCTTGACCATGGCAGTTTTCGTACACCTTTGCGAAAACTTTGTCGGGATCCACCCAAATGTGGCGCTCTTCCGCCACTTCTTCGTGCCCCGCGTCGAGAGAGGAGAGCCACTTGCCGGAGGGATAGCTTGGGTCTCCGTGGATCGGCAAGAAAGAAGCCTATCTGGAAGGGGAGTTCCACAACAAGTGGGAGGAGTGGAGAGCCAATTGGTGTTGGGTCAGAGGAGAACCCATGACCCTTCACTACTGCAGCGCCAAACCCCAATAGTCTTGTGGCAGAGATTGGAGTAGCTTACGCCAAGGATGCTAGGTTGAAGATAGCTGTGACCCGGATTTTGCGCCTCAGGCTTGCCGGACTAACCGTAGGCGCAGTTGGCGCAGACTTCCTTCGCCGCCGCATCGCTCCCTTGCAGGAGAGGAGGAGGCCTTCTTGGGAGTTCCAAAATGCGGCAGACATCATGAGGTTGCGCCCGGGCCTGAATTGGAATTTCACCGTCCTAGAGCTGGATGCGATGCTGCTAGAGCTGTTCAAGAACGACCCCGATCACCCTGAGTGGTTTAGGTTACCGAGGGGGGTCGTCCCATTGTGCAACAACTCGGCGCTCGACCGCATCCGCGCCATGATGCCGTTGTGCGATTCCCATGGGATCATTCCAACTGGCAGGAGCCCCGACGAGGTCGTGCGGCGATCCTTCGACGACTTGGAAGAAGTGTCGATCCGCCCGACGAGCGTAAAAGGCTCACTCGCGACACCACCGACGAGGAGATGGCGCGTATCTCCACCAGTGGAGGAGGCGGCAGCAGCCGCCACCGGAGCCTTCTGCACACCGTGGAAGAGGCGGACATCGCTGAAGGCGGCAAGCCTTGCCGAGTGAAGGGAGATCGCCGGCGAGGACGAGCTTGTCGAGCCCGAGGCCGGGTCGAGTGGACCCGCCGAGGGCGCTTCTTCTCCACCACCCAGCCGACTTGCCGCCAATGAGCCCCCGGCTCAAGAGGCGTCCGCAAGGCCGGAGACGAGTCGGGCGGCAGATCGCCCCAAGAAGAAGCAGCCGACGCGCTCTACTGCTGCAAGCGATGTTGCCGCTGGAGCGCCTCACCTGCTGCGACAACCGGGGCGGGATCTTGGAGCCACCGCCGACGCCTCCGCCAAGCGGCCAAGAGAGCCCACTCCCCCGCCTCATCGCACCGGAGGTGAGCCGGAGTTTGACTTCTCCGCGCTCAGCTCCGAGGAAGAAGATGAAGAGTAAGCTCTTGAGATTGTGTTTGTATTTCTTCAATTTTGTTGCTTCATCTTGAATCTGATTTGCTTCATTCTGAACTCTTTCCTTTTCAGGACGCTAGCCCAGAGAGCGTCGAAGATGGCCTAGATCCCGACGTTCATCGTTGAGGACGATCCACCCGTGGCAACAGAGGAGGCGTCTGAGACCCCCTTGCCGGACCTGGCAACCTTCCTCAGAGCAGCCCCTGACAGCCCCTGTGGTAAGTGTGCAGCTTTCTCCTTCTTGTTAGGTGTGCAGGGTGCTCCTTCTTCGTTGATACCTGATTGTTTGCTTGTGTAGGAGCAGAGCAGCCTCATCGGGGAGGGCTCGGAAGCCGCCCCCGAAATCCTGTCTGCTGCGACTACGCCGCCAAGGGAGGATTCTCCGGCAAGGGAGCGTCCTCCGGCAAGGGAGGCCACTCCGGCAAGTGAGGCTACCCCGGCACGGGACAGCGCCAGTGACCCTCCAGTGGTCGAGGCCGTGGCTGCGGATCCCGTTGCAGGTAATTTCCTTACACGAAAATCTCCCTTGGGCTTGTTCTCTTTTGTTTCTCTTTTTGAACATTTGCTTGACTGCTCTTTCTTCGTCTGACGCAGAGCCGATGGAGGTCGAGGCTGCCGGCGAGGAGGAAGCGCGCGGCAACACCGACGAGGCCGCCGTCGTGGAAGAAGAGGTCGTTGCTGTGGAAGAAGAGGCCGTCGCCGACGAGCCTGTTGGCGAGAAGGCCACCGAGGCTGCCGATCTGAAGCCGGCGAGGTCGGGCGATTGCACCGACGGCCCCGAGGCCGCAGGAGCGCTGTGCTCTACACCGACATACCGACTCCCCGGCTTGCTGCTGCAGCCAGACTCGAGGAGCCCGGCCCGGCGCCTACCAAGGCCGGGCGAGGGTGTCTTCATCAAACTCCACAGGAGCCGAGCTCAGGCACCGGTCGAAGGAGAGACCTTCGACGGCGAAGCTACTCGCCTCCATTGGGCTGACGCTGGTGGACGCCAAGCAGCAATGGCGAAGTCTGAGGAGGAGCTCTTGAAGAAGCTGCTGTCGCTCTACCGCGCCCGGCAAGCCAAGTTGGAGTCCCGGGAAGCACTTGTCGCGAGGGCAGGAGCGGACATGGAGAAGCGCGCAGAAGAGCTCCGGAGCGCCAACCAAGAAACTCTCCGCGATGTAGCAGAAGCGCGGGGACAACTTGTAAAAGAGCGCACGACCTTCATCCTTGAGAAGGCCGCGGCTGAGGAGGAGCAGCGGCTGGCTGCCGAGAAGCTCTCCGCGCAGGAAAGCGAGCTGGTGCAGCGGAAGGTCAACCTGGACAGCCACGAAGAAGACCTTGCCGCGCGTGAGGAGTCACTTGGCGGGGCGCTTAAGGAAGCGAAGGATGCTGCCGCCGCCGAGGCCGCCAAGGAAGAGTTGAAGGCGAAGGTGGCATACCTGGAGGCCAGCCTCAAGAAGAGTGGCGAGGAGCTTGCCGCGCTCATGCACGAACGCGAGAAGGACGCCTACACTCTTGGCGAGCTGCAGGGCCGTCTTGCCGATAGGGGCAAGGAGCTCGACGCCGCCAAAGATTCCAAGGCGGATCTTGAGCTGAAGCCACCACTCGACGCAGACGTTGGACGGCGCCAGAGAGCGGGAGGTGGGCTTGTTGGAGACGATCAAGGCCAAGGAGGAGCTGCTAGCGAATGTTGTCTCCACCAGGCGCCTTGAGGGAGTGTGGAGCACTGGTGAAGGTCTTGTGGACACCTTCTTGACATCCACAACGAGCTGATGGAGCTGGGGATGGCGGACCTTGCATAGTCCTCCGACGAGCATCTCCAACCCAGCGCCAAACTCAGTTTATTCTTCAAAGGCATGGTGGCGGGTCTCCAGCTGACTCGGAAGAGGTCCCAAAGCGGTGGCCGAGGAATCACGCCAGATCTGTGCAGGAGCCCTCGAGAAGGTGTTGATAAAGGTGGCCTTCCGCAATCCGGGCCTCAACCTTAACAGCGTCCTCAAATCCTTACCGCCAGATGCCAACGTGGAGGAGCTCAAAGCCCTTGTCGCACCCATTGTGGACAAGGTGAACAAGATCAAGCGGATTGATGGTGACCGCGTAGACTAGGCCGCCAATTTTATCTTTCCCTTGTCGTTGCTGATCATGTTTAGAACACTTTGTTAGATCAGCGACTGATTGGGTGCTAAGATCCAAAGTCGAGAGGGAAACAGCCCAGATCATATGCTAAGGTCCCTAAGCAATCACTTAGTGGAAAAGGAAGTGATCGAGCGATGACAACCAGGAGGTGGGCTTGGAAGCAGCCATCCTTTGAAGAAATCGTAATAGCTCACTGGTCTAGCCCTAAAAATCATATAAATAGGGTTGTAGAAAGACCACTTTCATTCGACGTTCCGAGGCGCCCGATTCGATCGACGAATTTGGCGAGCTGATCCGCTTTGATCCACTCGGTTTTTCGCAGGGGCATCGAATTCTTTTACAAAAGAAACGCCTGTTTCAAAAGGAATGGCACCCCCAATCGCTCACTAATTGATCTTTACGGTGCTTTCTCTATCAATTTGAGAAACTTTATCCTTTTTTCTATTTTGACTTACTCCCCCGCCACGAGCGAACGGGAATGGATAAGAGGCTTGTGGGATTGACGTGATAGGGTAGGGTTGGCTATACTGCTGGTCCGCTCTTTCTATAAGCTAAGAGAGATGTCGCATAATCGGTTGTTCATGATCTTATAATTCATGGACCGAGCTGGATTTGAACCAGCGTAGACTTGACACCTATTTAAACGGCTCGTCTCGCCGCTACCTTATCCTATTTCCATACTTCTGTCGCTCCATCCCCGTATGGGTGGAGAACCCGTCGCTGTCTCGGCTGTGATACCGAAGGCTCTAGGGAAGCCTCACCTCATTTGTAGTTATAACATGTTCAGCTGAAAGCAAACTCCAAATAAAATGGGTTTACTCAAAAATTGATGAAGTCCACATAATGGAGCTCAAAAGCCGATTTTTACTTCAATTTTTACTTCAATTTTTCTATAAAATTGTTTCCGACTCACCAAGCGCTGAAGTATGAGCCCCGTGGACTACCGCCAGCCCGCAGATGTAGGGAGGTCTCCTCTTGAACTAAGAAATCAAAGTCGCGATTTCTAGATTGATTGATGTTCAATGGAGGGAAACTTGCCATTCCTTCTTTCCTTTGATGACGTAGCATTATAGACTGTATTGTTACTCTTGCTACCATCAGGATAGATCTGTCCTCTTCCTCGGTTTCCCCCTACATATATGGGATATTTTAAGCGGACTACCAGACCTCCAGCAGGAAATGGCGCACGCCGCCCAATTAGTGTTTGGACAAAAAGTTTTTCCGTCATCCCATTTTGAGGACTTACAGAAATAC